>JAVMSB010000008.1:0-311794 GCA_031761475.1 Penicillium pancosmium
GACTTCAATTTCTGCCCCTCCCCCTCCAATCCCCTCAGCCACGCGATACCCGATTGATCTACCCATTGCATACCTACTTTGTCTACTTTATTCGACCCCTCGATCACTTGGTCCTTCCTCTCTCTTGTTTCTTTTCTACTGTTGGCGGCACTTGGCTGCGATACCTTTCCCCACCGTGTGCTACCGCCGCCGCCGCCACCACCACCACCACCACCACTACTACTCTATATGCGCATAGTTCATCCCCTCCCCTGCCACCAGTGGTTTCTCATAGTAAGCCGCCAATTCGTGATTGACATGATTAACTACTGCTGGCCTCGACCTCTCGCTGCGTCACCGCCCTACGTGTTGAGCTTCAGACACAGATCTATTCACTGTCTACTGTCTACTGCCCACTGCCCAACTTCCATTATCCCCTCTACCCCTCAACACAACTTCTATCTGTAATTCACAAACCTTGTAACTTGCTCGCAACTCTGTTCGATCTGACTGGTTCGACTTGACTGCGAGTGTATGATTACTGGGTTTTCGGCTGTCGGTTGCCTTTGATACATCCATACATCCCACCTGAACACCCGCCTACACCTGATGACCCATCACATCCCTGTTCCTGATTGCCACCTACCTGCATTGCTCTGCGCCTCTTTGCGCCGCTGTCCTCAAATAAGCAACGCTAACCCATTATCGCAGATCTCGACTGGTCTCATTCAGATCGAGCCGGCTTGATCCTTACTACCTTTTGACGATCCGTTCCCCCACGCACTAGGTGCATTCATCCCACCTACCCACCTAGACCCCCTCAGTACACGACGAGATGGCGCCAACAGACCCCAAGAAGGCAGAGGAGCCCGTGCGTCCACCAACTCCCTCAGCCGGCCGAGATGGATGTCGCTAACACATGGCAGAAGACGGGCCCGCCCAAGCTCTCCGATGTCAAGGAGCTGATCGATGAGAGCACCTTTGAGCAGATCCTAGAGATGGACGATGATGACGACCGTGATTTCAGCAAGGGTATTGTCTATGGGTTTTTCGACCAGGCACATTCTACTTTCGAGAAGATAGAGAAGGCGATGTAAGCATCCACCTTTCTTCCCATCAAAAGATTTCTACCCTCGGGCTGGCTGGGGTTCAATATGATTTTGCATTGTGCTAATATCTTGCAGTGCGGATAAGCAGCTGGAGGAACTGTCACAGCTGGGCCATTTCCTTAAGGGATCCTCCGCTACACTGGGTCTCACGAACGTTAAGGACGGGTGCGAGAAGATCCAGCACTTCGGCGCCGGCAAGGACGAGGCCGGCACCACCGACGAGCCCGATGAGAACGTTTCTTTGAAGAACATCGACAACACCCTCCAAGAGGTCAAAGTTGAGTTTGTCAAGGTCGAGAGGTTTTTGCGCCGTTTCTATGGCGAGGAACTGAAGGACGAGCCCGAGGTGAAGGAGGAAAAGAAGGAAGAAAAGGAAGAAAAGGAAGAAAAGAAGGAAGCAGAGCAAAAGAAGGAGAAGAAGGACGAGGCCCCCAAGAAGGAGGACTCGAAGAAATAGGCTTTGCCAGGCTCGGCTCAGCCCAGACACAATGATAGCTTTCTCGTGGCTTGATTCGATTTAATTCGGACCGGATCTGAATAAGGCAGGCGACACATTCCAAGCTCCGTTACATGTTCTTCTTTTTTGCTCCCTCTCTCTCTCTCTCTCGCTTGTTTTGATCTCCGGCAATCCCTTCACCTCTTTTTTTATCCTTTTTAGCGACGGATGGAGCATTGCAATGGCCTTTCTTTATTCTCATCTTATCCACACACATACTCACACACCTCCTTCCTTTCCACGATTTCATCATCTTCTTTTCTTCTTCTATCTCCTCTTCCCATCTATTCAAAGCCTCTCTCTCCGCAGTACATACAAATCCACCTCCCAACACCCTGGCCACACCCACCGATGGATAGACCAGCCCAAGATCCCCCACTCCTGTCTTGACTGGTCACAGATTCGATCGACAGTCACAATACCCAGTTGGAGAATAATGGAACCAGAGCTTCGTCTGCATCTTATGATATCCACTCAGATTCCATTTTGTCTTGTAGCTGTAACCAATCCGACGAGCTGTCGAGCCTGTAGATGCGGAATAACCACTGCGTACAAGCCTATGAGTGGATGGGTGAACGCGAATGCATATAATAGCAAATTCAAATTTAATGGCAATATGGAAGAACAATTCATCCTACTATCCACGGATGTACTCGGTACTCGTATTGAATCTTATTATATGCCGGACTTCGATCCACATCGACCTCGATTGGTTCCAAGCTCCCGCCACATCGTGGCTCGCTCGCACCGGGCCGCAGTGTGGATCGACGGTTGTATTGTGGCGGATTCTATGGAGCATGGGGAATAAATCTGATCGAGGGGTAATATGTACATACTCGTACATATGCATACTTGATTCAAGTTCTTGATTTAGTAGGATCGAAATTGGCGGTATTGCTACTAAATACCTGTTATCTGCCTTCCGACCAGACTTCGAATTCTTTCTGCTGATGCGATGAACGCCTTTCCCAGATAGGGCCCTGCAGCGTAATTTTACGGATTGGATGGGTCGGCTTGGAACCTGGAGCATGATCAGCAGTGTGAGTTGTTTGAAAGAACAACTTTAATTGTGAGAATGCTTTATAATAGTGGATTGCAAGGCGTGTGTAGAACTCTGCATTTGTCGGGACAATGGCGAACCTTGGAAGGATGTGTTTATTTGCTCATGTGCCGACATTCAAGGTTGGGTACTATTTAGCACTCGAGTACTCCTGGTCAACCCTGGAGGTAGTGCAATATGGTTTCCAAGGTCGTTCTGAAAGTTCGGGTCTTGAATCTTATTTCTCAATGAGTTGACTTACTATTCCCGTACTACTAGTAGTAGTTCTAGTCGATATGAGATAGTTTCAATGTGGCCGACACCCTCGTCAGTACTACTTGTAGTAATACTTTATGGACATGTTGCTCTGGTCTCGTACTACTAGTACATACCCCATACTTGGCGGCTGCACAGAGTTTATGTAAAGTCAAAATTTGCCTCAAAACTTGAATGGCACTGTATAACCTTGGCGCACGCCCGTGGCGCTACTAGCGAATATAAAAAACTGCCATGGCCGAGTCAAATACTACAGAAGACTATTTGATCAAAGCGGCCCCGGATCAAACAAATACTAGAATCGATGAGAAATGTATACTGCTAGTAGTACGTCCGTAGGGCCAAAAGCTATATCTTGAAGGATTCATTGCCCCGCACTATTGGTGCCACTGCAAAGCACAGAACAATTACTCCGTACACAATACATCCATTATCCGGGCGTTGCGCCTCACTTCGCCTCGGCTTGGCGTGATATGTGTACGATATTGCGGGCAAACTTCACTTACGGGATACGAGTACGGAGTAACCACTACGAGTAACGTTCGGACAGGACTGCAAATGTCACGACCCACCGGGCTTACATGGCTCTCTTTGACATCCGTTAAGTGAAGGCTAAGTGGGTACAAACTGAAATTTGAGAACGAAGTGTTCCAGAAGCGCGACCCACGCTCGTATAGCATAACGACCGCTTGGACCTCCGGCTTTCTGTGCGGCCTTTCCGGGGGTTTCATTGCGCCAATCGCTAGTGCGGACGATGGTGGCGTGGGGTCGATCGGCGGAATCCGTTGTTTGAAGATGGGAATTTGCCTAATTCGAAGAGTGTTCGGACCCCGAAGGATCATCTGTTTTGTCGGATTCGTCGAGGAAATTTTGGCCTTGCGATATTCCCACCGGTATTGCGTGGCGTTTGTCAACCAGACACGCGGTAACTTTGCCAAAGAGGGGGAGGGCTGTTTAGATCGGGATTTGCGTTCAATCGAAGTAACAAGTGTAGAGAAGATGGTGAGTTCGTTTCAGTTATTATTATTTAACACTATGATATTTACATTGTAGCCGAGTAGCGGTTAATCTACAAACTCCGATCTGTATTGATTCCCTACCCCCTTTTTCCTTTTTCTCCCCTGAATTTCGTTATTCCCTATGGAATTGTGCGTCACTGCGTGAAGATCCCGCTACCATTCGCTCTTCCGTCACTTGCCATTGAACCTCCTTGACAATGTGGGATTGGCTGTGTGTACTTTCGGCATTTTCCGCCAAAGCGATATCATCATGTAGACGGCTGAGTCCCTGCTTGCGACGGCTGCGTGAGAGGCCCGTGGTGCCGGAACTGTACTCGCGGAAATAGCGTCGACCACTTTCGCCGATCCACGCGGGTGAGTAGCGGCGCATGAATTGGCGGAGGAAAGGTAGGCAGGGGCAGATGATGATGAGGTTGGCTTCGACGTATCTGTAAAAGAGAAATTGTCAGTTCTTAGCATGATCCCCGTAGGCGGAGTACTAGTATTACTTACATCCAGAGTTGGGATGGGGCTAGCTGGTATGTTAAGTCGGTCGTCTTGAGATAAGCGATTAAGGTCGTGAGTCGTAGAATACTTGTAATGAGCGTGCTGTTCGAAAGTCAGTTAGATACTATCTTGATGGTGTATAACCGATCAGTCTGTCCCGGAGAGGAGGGCTACTCACGCGCAACCGACAATAAACATCAGAAGCAGTCCAATTTTTTGGATACGCGGCATCTGCAGGCCGAGCACGAGAGGAAAAGGAAACACCAAGAGAGCGATATCGGTGACGATGTTTGTGACCGCGGTTGCGATATACAAGCCATTACGATTGACGCAATAACCTGTTGTAATTGTAGCGTTCCATCCTCTTTCAATGGGATTGCATGCAAAGATCAAAGCGAAAACGATGGCAACGCTATATCCGCAAACGACGGCCGAAATTATATGAAGGGACCATACGTAGACTGGCTGCTTATTCACAATTCGGTGGTAGAGAATGATGAGGGCAACTTTGGCGAATGCGAGGGCTGGGACGTAGACAACGGCGGCGGCGAGGATGACCTTGCATCGGGAATGTTAGTCGACTTGGTGTGGTTATTGATCTCTTGAGTACATACTTTTTGGAAGACGGCAAACATCTCTGGAGTCACATTCCACATGTGGATTCCTGTTCCACCGAAGCGATAGCCGTCTGCGAAATCATGTCAGAAAGATTGTCTTCCAAGTTATGGTGGTGGAGAGAAAACATAGCACATACGTATGCATACGACTTGCGTTCCCAAGGAGAATACCTGTCCAGGTGTAAGGGTTTTGAGTCACTGAGATCGCATTGTCATATCGGCTTTTCTTACCCAGGCTAATATCATCGATACTGTTCAAAGAGTTAGCAATGCACCCCGGAAATCGATTCAGAGAGATATCGACATACCATCATCCCATCCGAATTTCGATAGCAGGCACGCTCGAGTATAAATTCGCATAGCCAAGAAGAGCGTGCTTAAAGTCAGCCCAATGCCAACAATAATCAAATCTTCCTTAAGTTCCCATGGATTGGAATAGTCGAAATCAGGCGTCACACCGGCCGGGGGAGGAATTACGCCGACTTTCTCCCCCATGTTGAGTGTTGTGAAATGTATAAAAACGGATAAAAGAGTGTGTATAGTTTGGATAGATAGCGCCAGGGTGAAATGCAGCACAAGTGATCGAGGCAGAATATACTCAAAGTTGAAGATTTAGGGCTGCTGTCATGACTGTCATATGAACCGACACTATCGGACCGTTCCTGTGTGTTTCCAAGGTTCAGCTATGTGGAGGCGTTTGACGCTATGGCCCACGTTCATGCTAGTTGGCTGCTGGGTCGAAGGACCTAGGCTATGCGTCTCTAGTGCATCCTTCGGATATAATGAATGGATTTACCTACGGCGGAGTTCCGAAGAAAGAAATCGCCGCGGGACAGCTGCTACGGAATTGAAGATTTAGATCGGCGTTGTGCTAGGCAATGTCGGCAGAGTCTTGCATAAGGCAACTGCTTATGGAGTACGGAGTAGAAATCGTGCATATGTCCGAGCACGGTGATAAACACGGAGTATGGGGTGACCACTGACGATACTAGCATAAGTGAGTTTAAGTGGATGTTCTCGCAGTATTTGTTGCTCGTCATCAGTTACCACTGTATCAAATACTAATGGTACAACCGAAAACCAATTCTTGATCATGCTTAAGGAAACCAGTAGATTGAATTGCTTACACTCCATTTTATCCGAAAAGTAAACGGGGCTTTCCATGTTTTCTGGGGGCTGAAAGTCTAGTCTCCGCAATTGTCGACATACCAGCAACCCCCCAAGCAAGGAACGGGTCGGAGAATCTTCCTCCTCAACACCCGGCTAACTGGGCTTCAGATGGCTTAATTTTGAGCTAAAATACTGAGAAGCAGGACACGAGTCATGAACCCTGTCACCGCGTGGCCCAAAGTTTGGAATCTGGAGAACAAAATGTCGTTTCGACCCGCGGTGGGTCTGAAGGATTCGCGCCAGCAGATCTACATCTCATTAGGGAGGCCTGGACATCCCTAACTTCTACGCCGGTGCATCTCCTGCATTAGCTCGTACTAGCTTGAAAGAGCATGTATGCGAGCTCGGAATGTCCGCACGCTGGGTAAATAAGTACAATTCCAAAAACTCAATTCCTCCCATCCCCTGCAACGGAATACGAGGCTGGACAACAAGTCGTGATGCTGTCCCTCAACACCCTCAAGATCGGAGCTTTCCTCGGTCTTGCTGCAATTGCCCCCACAATTGCGGCATCTGAAAGCTCCTCATGCCGTTGCCTCCCCGGAGATGGCTGTTGGCCTTCCGTTTCGACCTGGAAAGCCTTCAACCAGTCTGTTGACGGACGTTTGGTGGCCACCGTCCCTCTCGCAACACCTTGCCATGTCCCCTCATACGATGAGAAGAAGTGTGTGGCCTTGAAAGAAGGATGGCTTCTGCCTGAGGAGCAGTAAGTTTGGAGAGTCATGTATATTGTGTGAGGGGCAATTGACTGATCGTTTCTTCAGCTATCAATCCTCGTCGTCTTTCATGGCTCCTTTCTTCACCAATGGAACATGCGACCCATACCACCCCGTCTCCAAGCCATGCACCCTTGGAAATTTCGTCAAATATGCAGTCAATGTCTCCTCGCCCGTCCATGTGGCCAAGACCTTGAGGTTCGCCACCAAGCACAACATCCGCTTTATCATCCGCAACACCGGTCATGAGTATGCTGCCCTTCCAGCTAATACCTTCGATTTAACCATCACTGACTCTTCTCAGCTACAACGGAAAGTCCACTGGTGCTGGTGCTCTTTCGGTCTGGACACACCACCTTAAGGACATTGAGTTCAAGAACTGGAAGGACGAGCATTACACCGGAAAGGTTGCTAAGCTCGGCGCCGGTGTTCAGGGTATCGAGGCCTATGAGGCAGCCCGCAAGCTCGGCCTGCGCATGGTCGGCGGAGAGTGCCCCACTGTCGGCATCGCAGGCGGATACAGTCAGGGAGGAGGTCACTCGTCTCTGGCCTCAAAGCACGGACTTGGTGCGGACCAGGTCCTGGAATGGGAGGTTATTGACGGTACTGGTCAATTCCTCACCGCAAACCGCACTCATAATAGTGACATTTACTGGGCTCTGACTGGTGGCGGTGGCGGTACCTACGGTGTTGTCTGGTCCATGACCTCCAAGGCTCATCAGGATAGCCATGTGTCTGGCTTAAACCTCACTTTCACCACCGACGGTATCTCCGACGAAACATTCTACAAGGCCGTTGAACTTTACAACACCCACCTGCCTTCCTACGTGGACCATGGTATTATGAGTTTGAACTTCCTTACCAACGCTTCTTTCTCTCTTTCCCCCATGACCGCTCCCGGTATTTCTCTGAAGGAGCTCAAGGACCTTACTCTGCCTTTCCGCGACGGACTCAAGAAGCTTGGCATCAAGTATGAGATGCAAGCCGAGGAATTCAGCAACTATCTTGATCAATTCAATGCCCAGACCCCGCTTGTTGAAATTGGAGTCGCTCAGTATGGTAGCTGGCTTCTTCCCCGCTCGATTGTTGAAAGTCCCAAGTCCAGACACGAACTGACCAAGGCGGCTCGCAATGTGCTTTCTTACGGTGCCACTTTCACTACTGTCGGTGTCAAGGTCACCGAGGAGGTCACTGGTGACGTTTACAACGCTGTGAACCCGGCCTGGCGCGGCGCAATTGCCCACGTTCTCATGTCTACTCCATGGGAATTCAACAAGCCAGACAAAATGCGCGAGAATCGAAAGTTGATGACCGATGTCTTGGTTCCCAGCTTGAGCAACCTGTCTCCTGAGTCAGGAGCCTATCTCAATGAGGTATGCTATGAAATTCATTATAAGAAACGCTTTGTGGCAAATGCTAATCATCAATCGATTCTAGGCCGACTTCGACCAGCCCAACTTCCAGAAGGCTTTCTATGGCAAGAACTATGACAAGCTGCGCGCCATCAAGGCCAAGTATGACCCTCACCACCTCTTCTATGGCTTGACTGCGGTTGGCTCTGATGAGTGGACTGTCTCGGAAGATGGACGTATGTGCCGGGTCTCTCCCAGCAACTAAAGTGCGGTGAATTTCAAGTTGTAGTAGATATTGTTGTCTCTAGACTCATCCTTTGCGTCACACTGGCGGCAATTTTTTTTTCTATACTGCGATTGAGCGGGAATAATTTTTAGATGAATTTTCACTTATTCAGAAGTAGACTACTTCGAGTTCCTTATCATTCTCAGGATAATATGAGAACTTAGCCACTTCACGACGGTTTTCTGGCGTGGTAGGACCTAGTAATATTGACCACGTCCGATTGCGGATTTAGCTGTTAAACATATTCTCTACTACTCATCATGAATACATCTATTTTTATCTTTCATTCCGGACACAAAAACGGATCGTTGTTCCACCTATGAAACTATAGCTAATAATTAATATCTACTTCGTAGATGGAGCAATATACACATGAAATGCTGTCTAGTAGTAGAGATCATAGCCTCCAGCCACCAATAACAGATTGACAAGTATGGCTTTTAGCTGCCATATTGAAGCACCACAGCCCCAAAAATTACGGAAGGAATCCGGATCCAACCACGCCTGCAGCCGCAGTTGCATGCAGGAATGGGGGCTTTCAAAACGGGGATATCGGGAACCTGCATGTTTGGGCTTGGTGTGGTGGAGGGCCGTGCGACGTTGATGTTTTCCCTCAATTGAGATAAAGAGGGCTTCAATTATTGTTCCTTTAATATCTAGGGTTGGTAGTGGTAAGGATTGTTGTTGTTGTTCGCGATCACGATTTTGAAGAAAATATTTCCGTCGGGTTTGAGGTTGGGGATATCGCTGTCAAAAACTTGAAAGAAACGGATGCGTGCAGGAGTGAAAACGGAGACACGCGACGTATATTTCCCAGGCCTTCTATCTCCTATGAATGGCGATGCGAAAAGTTCCGATGGGAGTCCTCATCCCTGCGTTACCCGCCCACGATAATTGTACCTCCCTCGTCTTCCTTTACAACCCACCGACATCCCAGCTGTCCATTCTCTGGATCTCATATAGAAATGCCGACCAAATGATTTCCATATCGTATTTCTATCTTCAGCTCCGGAGGCACTGCCCTCTGTCTTCCCTTATTCTTAGATTCATCATGCTCTGTCTTATTTTCTCTCGTAGTGAAGAATACTTATGATGAATCAGGTCTTTCAGATAATAAACTTCGAATTCCATTGATATTCAATGATGAAAAATCCGAGTAGATACTCGAGTCATCTATGTTTTTGTAACCTCTTCAGCCCAAGCAGCCCCAACGCCCCCGGCCCCGATGTGTACACGTTACACAGGCGAAAGGCTTGCATTCCCCAGACTGCATGCACGCTTCACGGGAGTCAGCACGGATATCTGTCCGATGCAGATGCAAGTAGGCTGGCCATTTTTCTTATCGCAATATTAAAATATTGCGCATGAGCCCGGGAAACGGCCTGGTGCGTCACACGGCATGGCCAACGAGTCTTTTTTTTCTCGCTAAGCCGCGGCCTGGTACAGATGGATAGCTGGATTTTGAGATTGTTTCGACAGCTAACGGCTCCAGGAGATGCTCAATTATTTGGTGCTTCAGATGATCGCTCTTTGATCTGGCTTTAATACTCAATCAATATTGCAGGGGAATGTTTCAAAAAAGAAGAATCTAACGACTTGTCTAGGTAGCCTCTTCGGATTTGTTATTGATTGTTATACATTTATTGTAAACTTGGCCCGAGCCGTTTACGGATACTCACATACTACCTGAATATTGGTCAACACCCTCCTCGTTGAGGCCTTGCTGCATCCCCTGTATCGACTCTACCCGATATTCAAACCGAGATCGAACGCCTCGATGCATACACTGCGTATAACTTCCCTTCTTTTTGTCTCGGATGGTGGACTCGATATCAGAATTTCCCTCGAGCAGTTGACCAAGCTACGCTCAGTCCCTCGATCCCAACTTCGTGTCTTATGGTGTTTGCATTTGATGCGCGATATCCATGGAAAATAGGGACAGAGTGTACGACCGCAGCACCTGTCTGTTCGTTACTGACCATATTACCCGTTTGTCTCGTGGTTTTCTATCGGAGTGAAGAAATACACACACGGCCAGGACCTTAACCGTTCGGACAGCCCTTCGGGAGCGGACTAGTCAAACCAGAAGATTGCTTACTTCATGGCCACAGTAGTAGTTAAGTATCTTCATTATTAGCCAAGTTTGAAGTTGACACAATGTGAGTTCCGGGATAATTGAGATGGGTGAACAGGCGCATTGTACAACCCCAGCCGCACCACGATGCAGGCAAATCCTGTAGACGCATTGAACTACAGCAACCTGGATTATACAAATTAGAATTCCCAGCGGTTACAAGAGAACTAGCAAGATCAGGTGTTCAAGATGAAGCTTTTTTATCCCATTCAGCATCCACCCCTAGTCCTTGTCTGTGAACTCGATCTATTCTCGTCTAACTAGTTCTTACACATTATGATAGATGTCAAATCACCAGTCGAGTAAATTTCCGTCCGCGTGTCTCGGAGACATGGACCCTGCCCCTGCCCTGTCCTGCCAACAAAAACCGTTGGGCAAAAGCTACCCGTTTTGCCTCACCCTCGACATATCACTCGCAGACCCTCTCTGCATATGCGTCTACGCCTGTTAGATCTCGCCTTCTCGCCTACCCACTTGGCTTGCGCATTGCTTTCCTGCTTGATTATCCACCCCCTCGTCCGTTCGCTTGCTCTGTCTTATCCTGTCACGAAAGAGATCCGATTGCGTTCGCTCTTCACGGAAATCTTGTACATGCTCGGGTCAATTGCCGCTGAGGGAGTTATTTCTGCGCTTTTCTTTTGTTTGAGGTTTGAGGTCATTCACTTCTGAAGCGTGCTATAAAGATCCCGAGAATTTATGAAACTCCGGTGTTCAGTTGTATTTCCACCCTCACAAATTCCCACTCGGCCTTCTCACACTTTTCTACTATCAACGACGGTATTCCGCGCTCATATACTTAGCACTAGAGTACGAGGCACTACATCTTCAACACGCATTAGTCCTAGCCAATACGTAGCTGATCATTCGCCACCTATACCGTCATCATGTCACCTGTCGGCCCTCGAGTCTCCAAGGAAGAATTTATGCTAGCGCTAGGTCTGAACCCACAGGATGCACAACATGAACAGTATTACCGGGCCATGCGAGTAAGTACTACACTCTCAAAAGTTTGACATTTACAAACCTGTTCCAAATACATCTCTGATACCCGGCAGGATGAAGCAATCATTGTTTATAACCGCATGCATCAGGATACTTCGCATCTCCTTGATAGTGTGCGTGCCGACCCCACCACACGACCTCCTTTCTTCTGGCACCATATTCGACCAGATAGACAGCGCTGGGCGATAACGGAGATCTGGCGCAACGCAGCTCCTCTCACACGCCCTCTTTTCGATCGTGGTGGAACGAATGGCGAATATGGACCGAATTGGGTTTCGGGTTGGTTGCTGTATAGTGTTTTTCGGTCCAGAGATGTTAGAAATAATCGGAATCGGCGAAAGGGGGAGACTAATTCTGGCGCAGAGATTGGTAAGACATGCAACAGTTCCCTTTGGAGGGATATTTACAGGGCTTTGGAAAAGGAAAGACGCTAATTTTCTTGGGTTGTGAGTAGATCCAAAAAAAGCAAAGCAGAACGAAGAAACTGCCTCGCCGAAGAAAGGGTACTACGACCCAGTGCGAAATGGGACACTCTAGAATTTGTAATGCCCAATGTTTTCTGAATCTACTTTGTTGGTTGTTCATAGTGTCCCGAGATGATCGTTGGTTATGACCGGGTATAACAGAGGAGAGTAATGCAAGTCATGCATGTGGTAGAAAGCCAATTCCCAGCATGCAGATCTAATGAATCCCTATTCAATCATCGTCCTCGCCGTCTTTCTCATCTTTGTCCCTATTTTTCCCATCCTTCTCGCCGCGATTCGACCGCAGAACTTCTGTGACCCGCTCATCTTGTTCGTCAGACCGTTCATTCCACTCCGCATCATACTCGGCAGCGATGCTCTTGATCTCTCTCCTGAGAGACTTGCCCTCATCAATCAAAGACTCCCAAAGCTGAAGATCGACGTTATGCTGCTGGTATAGCTTTCGCTGGCGCGCACTGACAGTAAAGTCCAGCGCGGATTTGTACGATATCTCACGGTTGTGATATAAAAACCACAAGTAACCTCCCATCAATGTTGACAAACTGACCAAGTATGTCACAGGCTCCATGGTATCCCATCCTAGATCCGTCTCGAAAGTCAATTTGTAGACACTATACCACCAGACCGAGAGGATTCCAAAACCACCAATGGCAACTCTTTGGGCTCCGCGATGCGCAAGCTCGTCACATTTGGTCTTGATTTCAGCAATACTTTGGATCCGTCGTGAGAGCTTACGCATTCGCAGTCGGAGAAAGTACGTGCGCTCGTTGAAAGAGGGCACCGTTACTCGGATCTGACCCAAGCCCGCTGGTGCCCCCTCGATGGTAACGATGAACTCGCCCGCCCGCGCAGCGTCACGAACAAAATCTCCAATTTCCGTCGCTTGCGACCACCGGACAAACCGCTCCGGTGCGCCGTCTAGCGGGTCCAAGCTGCTATCTGTCTTGCGCGGGTAGCTGTATATTTCGGCATCTTCCTCTCGGGAGCGTCGACGTTGGACGGGCGTGTCATTGCTGTATTGTTTTTCCACCGCTACACGCCGAGTCTCGTCGGTTTCAAGCTCGTCGAGCTTCTTTCTTGGTTTGATCGCGTTGTCTTCGTGCTGGAGAGCAATAAAGGATATGGCTGGTGGGCGGAGCTTTTCAAGCTTTCCCTCGATGGGGGGAACTTCGGACTGGATCAATCGCTCGAGGTATGACAATGGTTGTTGGGGGTGAATAAGGATGGCTATCGGTTCGATGCCTGTTGATTGTTAGAATTGTATACCGAGGCGCCGTTGATGGATGCCAGTAATACCTTTATCGCTATCGCGGCTGTCGACCGTTGTCAAAGGGATGATAAGCTTGAATAATCGGGATGGTGTTGTCAATAGTTTCCCTATTCGTGTTAGCTATGATAAGAGAGGACTTTCGAGACCTCATCATTGACTCACCTTTCGTCATATCCTCAGACCATTTCTTGTCCTGGCCTTCTGTCGAAGGCCTCTTCCCATCCTTGTCTAGCACATGCCGAGATGAGCCGGCCTTTCTTTCACTATGCTTCTCCTCTAAGGAATCTAATAACTCCTCCGTTCTTTCATTGTCACCGATCTTTTCCACGTAGTTTGCCTTTTTGAAGTACCGAGCTTGTTGACAACCAGCAAGTAGAGAAACACTCAATCCACCTTGATCCGATCGGAGTTGCGTCGAAAGGGTATCACCTGTAACCCTCCGGGAGAGAATATGTAATTGACTGAGTGAAGTTCTCTGCGAGCCGCAGTGGATGTCAATTAACCCAGTTGTACCGTGCAGAGGTCGTGCTGTCATGCCTCGCCATGATAGGGAGCCTCGTGTAGCCGATAAAAGGGACACGCAGCCCCGTGTCGGTGGACGCATAACAAAGGCTTATATCTCAGAGGTGTGGAAGGAGGGCCTTTGCTGGTATGATGTCTATAAGTGTTGGTGTTGATGTTGGTGTTGGTTTTCGTTTGTAGAAGGAAGAGGGCATTGTCGGGGAAGCAGGCAGTGTTGGGGCGCAATCAACTCATGACGCATGTGTCAGGGGAAATTGTGGAGATGAAGAGGAGCAGGAGCGAGACCAAGCACAAGAGTGCTGGGCAGTGACATGATCGAATCCAAGCTTTCCTGGGGCAGTTGAGCTGACACGGGAACTTGGTCGTGAACTGGGATGCTAGCCTGACGTCAGTGTGGCGCAGGGCGGTGAGGGACCGTGGCTCCGCCTGGGGATGACTAACTATACTCAACTAGTTAACTAGTTAACTAGTTATACTCTACAGTAGGTACAAGGGTTGTATACATGAACTCTGTGGATTTGATATACTAGCAAATATGACTAGGCCAATGGACTAACGAGGTCTGTTGGTGCTCGACCCCATCTTGATCTCACCGAATTTTCCAGGGCTAGTACCGATCCCTGCCTTGGAAGAGCCCTCATGCACGAGTCTGCAGAGTAAATATATCATCTGCATACTTCAAGTTGTGTCGGTATCCTGTTTTAAAATGCCACTTCACATAAAGCAATGGAGTGGGTATTACACTTATATCCGCCCGATTCCAATGCGTCACCGCTGATATGAAATCTACCAGTAGGTTCGCCTTATTTGTATATGCCTCATCCAAGGTGTTTCTGTGGTTTGTCATGGGGCGCCTAATCTTTGAAGTTGCTGCCTAAGAATAACCACCACATCTAATAACTCAAATTTAGAGTGCCTTTCAAGTTAGTTTTGGCCCCTAGATTAGTTAGGCTGATGAAACTTTAATATTTCAAGGCCAACTTCCCAAAGCGGCATGCAAGATGCTTACCCAAAATGCTTAGCAGAGTGGGGCTCTCAGCCCTCTGCGCCTCTCTCAGACCGCGATGGTTTCTGAATACGGTTGGGTCGCTTGCGCTGATTGGATCGAACTTCGAATTACCTTATTTTTGGGGCCATCGCTTGTATTTTCAAGTCTGATGCTGGCCTTATTTCTTCCTATTCTTTGTCTCAGTCCTACCAAGTATAAATACTGTCGAAATATCCATATAATTCCAAAATCTATCCACCTCATCTATACGCAACTTCAATAATAGACCTCTCCTCTTTTCCAAATCCCGAAGCATGACATATTCTACTATTCTTGGGCTTCTAACCTTCTTGGCCATATCAACTTGTGGCTCTGCAGGTCCTCTTCGCAGGTCGCACCCTACAGTCGCTCTTGGAGGCTCAAATAATGTCCGATTCGAAGGAGCATCAGCTAATAATGTCGAATCATTCATGAACATTCGCTTTGCCGAAAACACATCAGGCAACAATCGCTTTGCCGCCCCCAAACCTTTCAGCTACCCTTCAGGGTCGGTGGTAAATGCATCCCTCCCAGGTGCCGCATGCCCACAACAAAAAGTCCCAATACCAGGACTGGAAGTTTTTGATAATGTCACTCGTATATCCGAGGACTGTCTTACATTACGCGTTGATCGACCCGTACGGAAATCCAATCAAGACAAGCTCCCTGTCATGGCTTTCATCTACGGAGGTGGGGATTCCATAGGTCAGATTTACGACACAGCATATGATCCGACTTCTTTGATCAATGGAGCGGGGCAGAACGGATATCCAGTCATCTATGTTGCAATGAATTACCGTGTGGGTATCTTTGGGTTTGCTGCTACCCAGGCTCTCAATGAATCCCGTTCCTTAAATGCAGGACTTCGCGATCAGCGACTTGCATTGGAGTGGGTACAAGAACATATCGCTGCCTTCGGGGGAGATCCTGACAACGTGACAATATTTGGAGAAAGTGACGGTGCTACTGGCGTTGGTCTCCAGATCACGGCATATGGAGGCAAGGAAAAGGCTCCTTTTAAACGAGCGATTATGCAGTCCGGTAGTGCTGCGGCTGATCAAGGTACTGCGACCAACAAAACTGTTATCCGCACTTCCGAGTTCATCAGGAAAGTCAACTGTAGCTCTTCGGTCAGCATTGATGAGCTTGCTTGTTTGCGGAAGATCCCTCTCGAAAAGCTACTTCCCGCTGCACTGGATTATGAATTTAGCTTTGAGGGTTCGATGAGCTTCGACATCTTTGTGCCCACCGCACCCTCTGATTTTATCCCTGATAGTCCCTCAAAGCTTCTATCTTCTGGTCGCTTTGCGCATGATATTGACGTCATAACCGGCTGGACTGAAGATGATCAGTCCTTTTTTACGCCATCAACCATCAAGACTGAATCGGATGTCATCAAATACCTTTCCTCATCAATTCCGGATCTCTCCAAGGAAAATATGCAACGTGCTCTTGCTCTCTACCCATCTTCATCGTTCTCAGATATGCCGAATGAGAATATCTCGGCCCATTATTTCCGTGCAAGCCAAATGTCCCGTGACTATGAGTTTACTTGCCCGAGCATTCATTTGGTGCAAATGAATAAAAAGTACTCCAAATCGTGCACTTCCAACTATCTCTATATCCTGAACCAGACTATGTTCGCCCCGTTATACGAACAGCAGCAGACATCATACCTCGGCGTTTCACACTTCAGTGACATCCCTTATGTTTTCAATCAGGCCAAGACGAGGTATTCCTTCCTTGCGACTCCACTTGACGCCGAGATCTCGTCAAAGATGAGTGCTAGCTGGGCAGCATTTGCTGTCTCTGGGGATCCATCACACAGAAATGGAACGCTACCTGGCTGGTCTGATGCTTTGACTCATTCGAGCCCCAGCGTGAGGATCATCGGAGGTCCCAATGGAGGTGGGATGTTTACCATCGATGGTAGTGGTAATACCTCTGAGCACCTCGCGAAGAGATGTGCTTTCTGGAGCTCGCCTGAGGTGCTTGCTCAGATTGGAGTATAATGAGAAAGCAATAGCGGCCTAGCTATGAGGCATGGCTTTCAAGACTTGAATAGTGTTTGAATATGTTCCATCTAGATTAATTTTCTTTTTGTTCTGCATTTCCTAAATGAGGGATAACAAATTCCTGATAATATAACTTATTGAATGTGTAATTATATCTCAAAGACTCTATTCCACGGCAAGACGGAACCTGAGCAAGTCTTTCTCTAGGATCTCATCAAACCTTGCTTCTAGCTCAGATATATCCCACTTGCAGGAAAGAAATCGACCATTCAAGGTCCGTCGTCGTCTCTCGGAATCTATGGGTGATGATAGCCAAAGACAGAAAGCACCGACCAGATCTGGGCTATCAACAAGGACTGCATAATTGATCACAGTCAGTAGACATGCACTACATTCGAAGGATAATGATAAATTCATATCTCACATTTGAAGAGCCAATCCGGCGCATCCTTTAAAAAGTCACTGCGCATACCGCCAGGATGCACACTAGAACAGAAAACTCCCTTTGCAGAGTATTGTTCACTTATCATCTCAATGAGTCGGGCCTGTGCTGCCTTGCTCACACAGTAATGAGCATGCGCAAAAGGACCCGACACTGTAGGTGCCGCCATCGAATTGATCGCAATGAAGCTCATAGCTGCAGATCTTGTCGCAACCAGCAACGGCAAGAGGTGGTGAGCGGCGTAGAAAACGCCAATAGTGTTCACATCAAAGGCATTGCGGTAGTCTTCCGGAGACTCCTGCACAACATCTGTAATCATCGGCCCCGAGTAGCCCGAGTTCACAATAACAACATCCAGGCGGCCGTTAAACTCAGTCTTGACGGTCTCTGCTAGAGACTTGACATGGTTCTCTGATGTGATATCGCATTCAGAAACGATTACCTTTGAACTTGGGTTTATTGAGCGAACCTCTTTCGCTGTTTCTTCGAGGGCGATGCGTGTCCTGGCAGCAAGAATTAGACCTGATGCGCCCGCTCGAGCATATGCCCTTGCCAAACCCCCTCCAGCTGCACCTCTACCTCCAATAATGCATACAACAAAGGGAGAAGGCAAATTTACCGCTGCGGGATCAATGGCATCGTAAGGCGCGGTATGAAGAGTCGAAACAAAGTCGCGACAGTGTTGTGCATTCAGCTGACTCTTTGTCGAAGACATTTCGAGAAGATTTTAGGAGTTATGCTTATGGCCTGAGTCTTGCAGATTTGCAGTTGGGTAGAAATTTGATTTTGCAATCAGAAACTTTCTACTCTCTTATAATTGGGACATTATCTGCGTGTTGGTTGCGATCGGATTTAGTCGGACTTAGAGCGGAAACGAAGCTGCTGCCCGGAAATAACCAGGAGCCATCAGGAATGATTGTACTTCATATTGCTATTCTCGATTTTCACATATATTCTCATAAGACCAGCATTGAATATGAGACAAATTTTGTACGTGAAATAGTATGATTCAAATATTGGTACATTCATGTCATTCATTAGCGAGTATGCCAGGTATTCTGATGGCAACTAAGTCGGGTAAAGTGGTAAAGTGGTGTCGCCATATTGAGAAATCTGATCATTTATATTTAGGCCCAAGCTTTATAGTCCTCGAAGACCCCTTTGCTTCTGTCTCTATTTGAAAGTGGCCGATACGCATATTGCCATTATGAAAACCGCCTGGGCTGTTACTAAAACGCGTGCTTCCCCAGTACACAGATCGAGTCTCTGAATCGAGCCCATTAGATTTACCGAAAGCTTGCCGCTGTCACTTTCAAGAGGATTGAGTGATTAACCATTAAATTTATTTACTAGTAAAATATTGCGATTTAATGCGACGATTCTACTTTGCAAGTGGAGTAACTTCGTAGCCCCACAACTGTCCCCACTAATAGCGAAAAATTTGCTGAAAAGCTCATCCCAGGCCGGCTGGCCCAATGGCAAGGCGCTTGACTACGAATCAAGAGATTGCAGGTTCGACCCCTGCGTCGGTCAATTTTTGTTTATTTTTGGTGTATATCGGAAGGAATTGCGATTATGGTGGGTGGGTGAATTGGCCCTTTTTCTGGAATTTTTAGTTGCACTTATTGCCCTGGGACAAATCATCACAAATCAATTAGCTATCTAAACCAGACCCTTTTTACCGCCCTTTATATCTAATAGTGTGGGTTGAAACAGATACAAAAATATCTGTCTCTCTGCTGGTCGAATTGTGATGAATCTTCTGCTGTACGAACTGGTGTGTGTTGTTACCATTCGTGGATGCCTTATGCCTGCGGCATCCACTAGGCATCCATGCCTACATGCACCTACTAGTTCCATCTCAACTTCCTCCTCCTCCTTCTTCTCCTCAAGATATTACCTTCGAGCCGCTACTACTTCCTTTGCCCAATATCGCTACGTCGTATACTGGTCTCTGTGAGTATCTGAGCATCCTCTCATCTGCCATGTTTACTTGTTTGACGATGTCATCACCTTCGTTTCCAGGGCTGACGTTGACCAAAGCTCAAGAATGACTCATCGAGCTTTCTAAGAAATACGACTTTCTCCAAGCAATTCTTGTTGGTTCATCATGAGCGACGACAGGACCTGAATAGCAAGTTCATTTTTCTCCATAAAAATTTCGTGATTGAGATTCATCTCCCTGCTCATCGCGATCGAATGTCGAGATGGCCTCGTCTTCCCGATTTCATTTCCCGGTCCATGCCGTTTCCAATGATCGTGTTAAACTTATCCCTCTCAATCTCGATCGCCACCTAGACACCTTCTTTCGCCTTTCTGTGTCGCACCCAGAACTATATGCGCATATGCCCCTCGGACCGTTTAACTCTTTGGCCGAACTTAAGGCCGAATTTCTGGACCGATCGACCAGCCACATCTTGTCATTCTCCAATCCCGAGTCCTTTGCATTTGCGGTCATTGATAAAACACGCCCCGCGTCACCAGAGGACCCTGAAGGTGAATTAGCTGGTACCGTGTCTTTTATTCGGACGTCGCCTGTTAATCTCTGTACCGAGATTGGATTCATCCTTATCCTGCCACCATACCAGCGCAGCCATGTTGCAACGAATACGGTCGGACTTGCATTGAAATATGCTTTCGAAACGCCAGAAAATGGTGGCCTGGGTCTTCGCCGTATTCATTGGCAAGCTAGTGCGGCAAACCCTGCCAGTGCTAAATTAGCAGAGAAGATGGGGTTTGAAAAAATAGGATTGACGCCTTGGCATATTCGCTTTATCGGAGGCAGGGAGAAAGGTAAAATCGGAAATGGGAAGGAGCCACCAGCTGGGACTGATTCGAATGACCTGTGGAGAGACACTTTTTCATTCACACTCGCCTGGGATCAATGGGGGAGTGGTGGAAAGGAGAACGCCGAGCGTATCATGATGAAATAAAGGTTGTTAGATTGTGCTATTTTACTTCATCCTTTCAAGAAGAAATCGAACTCAGAATAGAGATAAATTTACAATAGCAATCTCGTAGAATTCTGAATTACAAAACCATCTGCCATCTAACTTTCTTGTCCTTGATCATGTCCAATACACCCATAGGCAAATATTGCTTATCCACCAAGTTCAACCCTCCGAAATCTCTCATTAGCTCCTCTGCATATAGACCAAGGATCCATTTCGTCTCTATTCCCAGCCCTCCAAGATCAAAATCTTCACGGGCATCAGATATGGCATCGTTAACCACAGGAGTAGTACGAGGACCGGCACAGGTAGGAACATTCATGAGCTCTTCATATAGCACTGAATAATAGTAGCTTTCTTCTTCGCGCAAATTGTTCCATTCATTAACCGTCATAAATTGATCCATCTCCTCTGTGGAAATGATGTTGAGATTTTCGAATGCGTGATCGGGCTGCAACTGCTCTAAAAGAGCACGGCGATCTTTCCGGGTAGTCCTCTCAAAATTCCTCTTCGCCCTTTCATAGTGGGAGAGTTCCTCACTTAAGTAATCATCCACCAGCTCTATTGGGGTCTTGCTGAGTTTTTTCCGGATGAGAGAAATTGAAATGAATGGATTTCGAAGACCAAGACCTCCTAGCTTTTCGGGAAGATAGAAAAATGCATCCGGAACATCGGGTGTGCCGAAACGAGATTCGATCTTTTGCCTTAGGAAGCCAGTGACTGTGCATTGCGTTGGATCCTCGGCTGTTTCGAATATGGTCTTGTGCATTTTTTCATATGTACTGAGAATCGCATCAATATGTGGCCGCCCGAAGCAGTATGCCGGCTCTCCAAATGTGTTTTTGAAAAACCGACCAATACAACTATTCCAAGTACGAATCCAGGAAATGATGCTATTGCACTGGTCGAGCTGTGTTTTGAGTTGGCGGACATGCGCATCAACTTGGGAATGATCAATTACCCATTCACCAGATGATATATCCAGCATAAGGAAGCCGATCCTTACAGGACCCTCTGGTAGACGGGGGATGGCTTCGCGTCTCATCCAGGATTCGCCCAGATACGCAGATCCTGACTTGTGCCTGTTGAATTCGAGTCCAGTGATCTTGGCAAAGTTCTGCATGATATCCCACGCCTTAACGCACTTATCTGGCTTTCCGGAGAGCCAAATATCGTCATGAAGCCGGTATAACAGCATCCCAGTTCCCTTGTTGACGGCAAGGTCCATAAAAAAGAGGATAAGCTCTCCAATGAGCTTTTCAGAAGCATGTGCAATCGGAATGCCCCTTCTGCGTTTTCGCGGTCCAAGCTTTTCATGTCCCTCGAATGACTGATCCATGTTGAGCGGAGTCTCGAGATATTTGCGGAAAAAGTTGATCCATCGATCCGAAAACCCGGCGTAAGCCAGAAAGGCGTAAACCGTGCTGTGTGGAATCGAGGTCGCATACCATTGCAAGTCTGTCTGAATGACAGCTGCTTCTCCGTTCAAATGACGTTCCAGCAACGTTTCAGTTACTATCTTTCGAAGCAATTTCTGTTTCACACTCTTCGGTGCAGAACTTTCGTGCGTCTCGGGGTCGTCGTCGTATCCACCAAAGCGATTGCCTAAAGTGTCCTCTTCTTCTGGCATTGCTGCTAGGAAGAAATTTTTGAAATAGTCTTCTCGCCGTTTTTGTGCCGTGGATCCACTGGCTTCATATTTGGCGTAGTATCTTCGGCGGATTTTGTCGTTTTTGGTCATTTTATGTCCTTGCACGAAGTTGAACATTCTTTCGTCGCTGATGAGATAAGTCAAAGCCGATTTTAAATCATTGCACAGCTTAATACAGATATGCTCAACAAAAATTGTTTCTAGGATATCATCATCCATCCAGATTCGATATTTGCCGTTCAATTGTTGGCGAGGTAAGACAGGTACGCCCTCCTCACCTGTATGCCAATCCCAATTGTCTAGGTCGGCATATCGCATGTTGAGAACATCAGCAATCTCACTGAGAGCTACCTTATTGTTGACAAAATGCTTCAATGTTTCTTGTTTTTCGTCGGTGACAATTTCCTCGCATTGAATGCCGCGGATGCATGCTGATAGGGAGTCGACAGTGAAGGGATCTTCTTGCTCCCAAATAGACACCGTGGCTCTGCTCACTTGATCACGGAAGTTTTTCAAAAGTTGCTTTTGCTCCTCACCGGGGAAGAGAGCGTCCAGAAAGGCCTCAATTTCGCTAGGATCCGTCTCTAGGGATTTGAAAACCATGTCCTCAAACTGGTCACAGAGCTGCTGCAGCCTCTGCTTTTGCCTTTCCTCCACCACCAAAAAGTCATCCGCTTCACCAGAGGCGGTCTCCGGACTCTTCTTTTCTGCGGATGGTGGGTTCATCCACTCTGTCAGAAGTCGCGAATACAAATCGGCGAGTTGAAGCTTGCGGCTATGGGGCTCCAGCTTATTGCGCAAGTATTTTTCAAAACCTTCAAGTTTCTGGGTAGGGATCGAAGAGTCAAAGCGTGCCTGATCAACCCAGTGTTCGATGTTCGAAATTTCCGCGTCGCGGTTCAAAACTGGAAGCAGCTTCCTGGTACTGACTAGGAGATGCTCGACGCGCTCACGCAGAGTGGGACACTGGTCCGCGCCCGTGAGAGCCTCAACTTTTCTCAGCTCATATGCATCTCGTTGTTTCTCAAGCTCGTGGATTTTACTTCGAGTGAGTGATTGAAGCGTTCGGGATAGATAAGGGTCCATGTTGAGTGGGGTGAGAAGTCGTCTCCTCGCAAAGAGCAGGTTGTATGAGAATTATTACTAGTAGAATTCCCAGATGATGCTAGTAATAGTTTTGGAGATTTCCCATTGGATTTATACTCGCATTAATATTTTTCATCACCTTCTTTAAGCTTCCGGGCTTCACTATTGGGTTCGATTCCAAGCGTCTCGCTGCCTAAAGCTGCCTGGTCAGATCGGCATTCTGCAGCCTTGCACTTCCACAAGTTTCAGCCCCTTTCTTCTCGCCTGCATAATGACACGAGGCTCTGGCCAACAGGAAATCTTGAAGCCCCGCCATTTTCCCAGCGCAGATGAGTCATTTAATGGGGAAAAAAAGAGAGAGAGAGAGAGAAGACTGATACTTCTGGGGCATTCTTTTACTTTCAATCGTAAATGTGTCATTTCAACATATAATCTTATTGTCTGGGTCATCCATAATGATGGACTTCATAATATAGCACCTCTGATATGGAACCAAGCATTAGCCTTATCAATCCCCAAAGCCGTGACTAGTAGCATCCTCCCAAACAAATCCACCTCACCCGGTTGTGCATTCTGCAACACCGGCTCGAAATCAAGATTGTAAACAATATGGTGCTGTTTTTCCGTCCAAGCGACCGCGAAATCAAAAGCATTGGAAGCATTCCACAAGTCTCCCGAAAGATACCAGGAATGCTCAAGGCCCAGCTTGCCATCACACGACACAGGGACTCTTCCTTGAATGACTTTGAAGATTTGAATAAAGTAATATGTAAACAGCACTGTGCGCCGCGCCGATTCTTGCAAAACCCATCCCTCCCAGAAAGTCGCAGCGTCTTCCATTGATAGCGGGAGAAGTTCGGTCAGATCGGAGGGTTTGGGGGTTGGCACTATTGCCATTAGTGTGAGGACCGATGACTCGAGTGTTGTGAATAGGGCATCGGCTGTGGCGTGAGAGCGGATGTCTCCATCGAAGAGTCGCATTATTTGGTAGAGGATTAGTGCTTGGGTGCGAGCGAGGATGTCAAGGGCCTCGGTTGGTTCAGGTGCTGAAAGTAGTTCTCTTATACGTGCGTCAAAGAGGTTCATTATTACTGGGGCGTTTATGTCGTTTTTGCACATATATAGAGAGCAACATGCGTAAGCATCTATATTGATATGTGTTAGCACTGGCAGTTTAAAAGAGCACTCACTAATCTACTTGAAGGGGACATCGGAGATTCCATACCTTGCATGACCTGTGGCATATTATGGCTTTTATATAATTGTGGATGACACCATGGTGTTCGATTCTCTATTACCATCATTTGAGGCGCGGTTTTCAGAACGTCAATGGCGAATTGGAGATGCGACGCCACTATAACCGAAAGTGGTCTGAATGATCGCGTGCGCGGAAGAGCGACGGCAAAGTTTGTGGGAGATAAGGGGCCTTCGAAGAACGGTGTGGTTGAAAGCTCATCAGAAACGTATTGATTCCAATCTAGCTGAGGCTCTCGTGGCTCCGGCGCGGAGTCTAAAATCGACTCAGCACACAAGCCGTTGTGGATTGGTGAAGGATGTGTCATGGCGGTGGTGAGCCACATGTGATCCATGGCATTCAAGGATATGGTTGGAGGTGTGTCATCCACGAGATCTTGGTAGGCTGCAGGTAGTCTACCAGGGTAAACGCAGGGCGAATTCCTGCTGATACATCGCGAACAGGCGGGAAAGGCGAGGTCACAACGCCGTTTAGCCGTCTTGCATGCCTCACAAGACTTTCTTCGAGGTGGAGCTGGGTCTTGATGAGCCATCTTAGCCTATCAGAACTGATGATTATCGCCAGGAAAGTGGAATAGAAGAAGAGCATGAATGAGGCCAGAGACCTAGAGCGGAATTCCGCACGCTAAGCAAGAAAGTGGCAACGGGCTGCCAATCGGAGAGGTTCAACTGCCACTGAGTGGGCCGACCCGGCGGAGTTGCGCAGTATGAAATTTATTTGAACATCAGTAAAAGAACATATAAATTGGCCCTGAGAGTCACTACCTACCTGTAAAAAGAAATCATTCAAGCTTTTATCTCTTGACTTGTACATCATGGCCTCTCCCAATGTCTTCGTTTGCGGCGCAACAGGCACCCAAGGCGGTGCCCTTACCACCCACCTTCTACAACAAAATATCCAAGCCCACGCCATCACTCGCAACATCCAATCGGAAGCTGCTCAAAAAATCAGTAGCCGTGGTGTATCTCTCACTGAGGGTGATTTCGACGATGAAGAAACTCTACGAAAGGCCATGACCAACTGCACCAGCATTTTTCTCAATCTATCCCCGAATCATCTAAACCCATCGGCCGAACTCGACCAAGCAAAGAGAATTATATCGATCGCAAAAGAGATCGGCATCAAACAAATCATCTACACCAGTGCAATGGGCACCGTCAATCCCGAACGACTACCCCTCTGGAATCCCACAAACCTTGCTGCCAACATCCTTCTCAGCAAGCAATCCATCGAGAAGGAAATTCGCAACGCTGGATTCGAGCACTGGACAATCCTACGACCGGGAAATTTCATGTCGAACTTCTTGAACCCCCTCGTTCGAATGTATCAGGGTCTTGTCGAAACTGGGAAATTCACAACGGCCTTTACCCCTGAGACGATCCTCCCTATGGTTGATCCTTATGATATTGGCAAATTTGCCGCTGCAGCAGTATGCGATCCGATTCGGTTTCATGGAAAGGAGGTGGAGATCGCGTCGCAAATGATGGGGGCAGAGGCCATTATTAAGGATATTGCCCAGGCCACTGGGCGAGACATGGAGGTCGTCTTTTTGTCTGATGAGGAAGTGAAGGGAAAGATGGTAACGGATCCTTTTCTGGGACCTCAGCTGCTTTTACGCGATATGGCTATTTTCGTTGATTTTGAGAAGGTGAAAGGATGGAATATTGAATTGAGTACCTTTGCGGAGTTTTTGGGGCGGGAAAAGAAGCGGGTTGAAGAGGCTTATCTTTGAAGGAAATCTTGTACATTTCATTAGAACTGTTATTATTCTCATGATGTTAGGAGAAAGACAATTCATCTTTAAACTTGGGGAAGTGTTATATGCTCGAGGTATTGTAGATCTGATATCAAAACAGATATTTATTCTATTCTATTGACAGGTTCTAGAACATCAAGGACGGCATCTATGTGTATCTGCAATTACAGCCGTTTCAAAGTAAAGAAATTCATGAGGACGTGAGGCACAGCATTGGGCGAAATTTACTGCTTGCCGAAGATCTTGACGCGGTCTTCAATGGGCTTCTGGACCTTCTCGCCAGCCTGGCCCTCGGGGCTACCGAAGACGAGCTGGGCAACCAGGCGCCAGTCAGTGGGCAGGTTCCACTGCTTGGCGACAGAGGCGTCAAGAAGGGGGTTGTAGTGCTGCAGGTTGGCGCCGAAACCAACGGACTCGAGAGCAGTCCAGACTGAATCACATTGTTAGTATTATTTTTTATTATTCTGGGGTGGTGAAATATCAACATACGGAAGTACTGGTGCATAGCGTTGGAGTGGTCAGCCCAGGGCTCGAACTTGTCAGCGAAGGCGGCGAATTTCTCCTGGAAACCCTTGATGTGGGCAGGGTCCTCGTAGAAGAGAATCTAGATTGATGGGTTAGACATTGCCTTTTGTTCAGTTTTGGTTGAGATTTACTCACGGTACCGGCAGCGGCCTTGAAGCCCTGCAGCTTAGGCAGAGTCTGGTTCTTGAAGACCTCCTCGGGGACAGCACCGGACTGGACGAGGGGAGCGAAAGCCTCAGCGGCCAGATCCCAAAGGCGGTCGTGCTCCTCGTGCAGCAGGACGACCAGGCGGGTGGACTGGGTGTTGAAGGAGCTGGGGACGTGGGTAATGGCGTGGTTGACGAGCTCCTCGACCTTGGAGTCAGGGACGGGGCTGTTCTTGCCGAGCTGGTAGATAGTGCGGCGGGTCTGGGTCGCCTGCAGGAGGCCGTCGGTGGACATGGTGGCGGGGGTGGCGGGGGAGTTCTTGGGGAGAGAAGTTGAGAATGGACGAAGGGATAACTGTGCAATTGACGGGGGTTGAGCCGATATTAATGTGGTTTGCGGTCTTGAGGTGGATCCCAGTGTTCGGCAGATGCTGTGGAGAGTGGAAGCCGGTCGAAGAATAGTACGAGTGGCCATAGTTGCGGATGGAAAGGGTTTTAAATACAGTAGTATGATAAAGGGGGCGATTGAGAGTACTAGTAGATAAAATTGTTCAAAATGATCGGGATTGTTACAAATCGACGGGGCAGTTCCGCAGTTTTTTAAGCATGGCAGGGCCGCTAAAAAAAGGAACTGGTGATGTTCTATTTCCGTTGCCGCCGGTTAATTTGGGGCAAGGCGGAATTACGGATAAACGGCGCTTATTAAAGGCTTCTTGTCAGCAATGACAAACCACTGGTTCCTGAATACCCTTAGTTAGAGTTCAAGTTCTTCTACGAGTTACTAGTTTTCGATATTAATTATAGGCCATCGAGATCTTGGGTTCCAAAGTTCTAAACGTACCTACCTAGGTAGGTATACACGGCCCGTCCATTCCATGGTTGGCACTCGACCACCGGCCAGTTGTAGTTATATATTATTACTACTAGTACTAGTACAGAGACCCCGGCATTTCACAACCTTGGATCTCAATTTACGACTCAGACTTAGACTCTGTACCATTATCTCGAGTATCACACCCAGAGAAACCTTGGAAGAGATAATTTCAAACCAATTGCCCTTCCAAAGATACCACTAGTAAGAGAGTAGCTGCGGAGGCTTCGGTAGAGGGGCAAAGTACGGGTCGGTCCGAGAAGTTACTCCGGTAGTGAAAAAGGTGACGGTAACACTGCTTAAGCTGCTCCCTGAGCGATCCTAAACAACTTTAAACAACCCTGAGTAGACTGCGCAGACTTTGAGCTTTTTTTAGGACCTGAGCGGTTGGCCCCGCTTATAATTCACGGTAAGGTATTTTTGTATTAAGATATCTATAAAGACGTGATTTCACTTTAAACTAGATATAATCCTTGTTTAAAAATTTAATAATAATAATAGTAGTAGTAGTAGTAGTAGTATCTGGCCGGGGTGATTTCTTCTCAGTTTTCCAGTTTTCTGTGACTCGCCCGCTGATCAGTTGGGGGCCATAAACGTGCCAACCAGTATAGACACCGAGTCGCAGAGTAGTAATAGTAGAAATGATAAATATCTGATTGACCCACCACATTCCATCCTCATTCACGCCGTCATTTCATCTTTTCCACTCCTTTTTTCCCACTCCATCCCACTATTTTCATCGAGCAACTTGTTACTTCATGGCGCATCAAGCGCACAATATCCCATGGGATCTACTCACATCGAATCTAGAGTGGAAAGCCCCAAAATCTTCGGACAACTTCGGAACAAATCTCTGACCACGCATGAAGTCCAATCAAACCACTGACCTGAATTATTTCGTCGACGCCTTTGTAAAGAATCTCGAGGAGCGTGCGGCCTGTGAACGAAAAAAGTATCAACAGCACAATGACCCTCCACAGCCATTAGATGTGATCCTCAACAAAGCCACCGTTCGAGAAATATCGCCTACAGTTCGGCGATGGTGACAGCATTGGTGGACTAAAGAGCTATGTCCTTCCGAAACCTGTCCCTTGAGGGGTCCTGATTCCGAAGCCTGCAAATGCCCCTTCCTCTGAAAGAAAGACAAATGTCTGCATTTCTTCGGCAATTCGATAACATTGAGTATTGCCATTCCTTTGGTCAAAACAACGCTATACTTTTCAATCTCGAAGTTGTGAAAACATTGCTTCTTTACGGAGAGATGGATGCCCTCTTTCGCATTTGTTCTCATCCAGAGACCCATCTTAAAAGGACCTATAATAAACGTGTTTGTTTCGATTGTGGTCGTGTAGGTCCCAACCATCCATTCATCATGCTTTGCGTCAATCTCCTGGCCGGACCTTGATACTGACCGGATTCAAGTCAAGATATAACTACATTGGATGGCATGGGATAGGTCGAGACATGCTCTGAATGTACATATGTCTGAACGTAGCATATTGCTTTCCGGAGCTCTGTGAGCCCAAATCCGAAAGGAGAGCAGAAAAGGACTATCGCAACACGATTTTCTAACAAAAAGCCATTGATCGTTGCGCGATATTCCCTTATCACCACCACTCTACCGTTGGAAAATTTCCGCATAACCAGTTCTTTGGTCTGGATCCTCCACACCAAATTGAACAGAGAATAACAACAGAAGAGAACGCAGAAAAACGTCCGCCAAGATGGAGAAAATATGAGACTTACCGAGAGAAAGAGCACCCAGGCCCTTATGGAAGGCAGCCGATTCATGAATACCTGTCATTGTCTCGCGTTCATATTCGGATGTAAATGATGCATTCAAGCTGGCAGTGAAGAAGAGGGATGAGATCTGAATTATGGATTCAAGTGAGAGATTCAATGAAAGTTCTTAACATTTCTTTCGAAATATTCATCTTCATCTGCTGTAAGTTGTGAATAAGAAGAAACTTGAACGCAGCCAAGTGAAGGCGTTATGTGCACTCGGTTTTCTTGTTACCACCTGGGCACTCTCGGGTCTGCACTGAATGGCCACTAATCTGGCCACCACCCGGTACATGCATTAACAGTACCAGTTCCCTAGATATAGATAACGGCATTTACGATTTAACTTAAATATAGAATCCAACACTATATTATTACTACCGAGTACAACTAGTTGCAGGATAACAGTACCTTGTGCAGCGGGGATCAGCATTAGTAAGCGCCCAACCCCGCGGTGGGCGGTGAGTGGTGGGCAGCGATGAGTGGCGGGGCGGATGTTTCGACCTGACGATGTGCGGTTTCATTTCGGGGCTGGGAGTGGGAGGGAGAGCTAGGGATTGATTTCCCCGTTGGGTGAACCGAGAAGGACTTGAGTTTTGCTTAGCTTAGCTTTGGGTGGCAATTGAGAGCTGTGTGTGCTGTCACGTTCCAAAGACTAGCTCTGACAAGTAGAAACCACGGATCTATTCGGATAGCCATAGATCTGAGTGAGTCACAAATAGATTCCAGGGATGAGAAAACAGAGACCGGGAAAGCAAAAGAGTGACTCTGAAATGACTTTGAAAAAACCCGTGTTAACCCGTGTACTGTGTAAACCAAGTCAAACCTGCTGGGTGGAGGGGAGAGGGCAAGGTAGGAGAGGCAACGCACAAACCCGAGCGGGGCTTTTTCCCAAAAAAGTGGGGGCTTCTCGCTCTCGATTTTTTTTCTCCCACTTCCCCCCTCCTCCCAACCTCCGTTTCTTTCTTCTCTCCCCATCCCCTTCTATAGGAGCATTTGCACATAGGCATTTTTGATCGTACTCGGGTTGATACTCGGTCTCGATCATTTGTGTGTGTTGCTCTTCTTTACTCTCTTCCTTTTCTCATTACCCCGCCTCTAGGGCTCATTTGAGGAAACAACCGCCAAGATGGTCAAGTAAGTCAACTCTGGAGGGCATCACAGAAAAGAAAAAAAAAATGTGCAAACGTGAGAATCTTGAAGAGCATTCCAACTAACATGACTCCAGCTTCACTCTTGAGGAGATCCGTGGCCTGATGGACAAGCCGGCCAACATCCGTAACATGTCCGTCATTGCTCACGGTACGTTCAACTCTCATCCCCATCCCCATCTCTCTCACCACACCATCTAATCTTCCATCTCAATCCAGTCGATCACGGAAAGTCCACCCTGTCCGATGCCCTTGTCCACCGTGCCGGTATCATTTCCTCCGCCAAGGCTGGTGAGGGTCGTTACATGGACACCCGTGCTGATGAGCAGGACCGTGGTATCACCATCAAGTCCACTGCCATCTCCCTGTACGCCAAGTTCCCCGACCCCGAGGATCTTAAGGAGATCCCCCAGAAGGTCGATGGTCACGAGTTCTTGATCAACTTGATCGATTCCCCCGGTCACGTTGATTTCTCGTCTGAGGTTACCGCCGCTCTCCGTGTCACTGACGGTGCCCTGGTCGTTGTCGACTGTATCTCCGGTGTCTGTGTCCAGACCGAGACTGTCCTGCGTCAGGCCCTGACCGAGCGTATCAAGCCCGTTCTGTGCATCAACAAGGTCGATCGTGCCCTTCTTGAGCTGCAGTGCACCAAGGAGGATCTGTACCAGTCCTTCTCCCGTACCGTCGAGTCCGTCAACGTCATCATCTCCACCTACTTCGACAAGACTCTCGGTGACGTCCAGGTTTACCCCGACAGAGGTACCATTGCCTTCGGTTCCGGTCTTCACGGCTGGTGCTTCACTGTCCGCCAGTTCGCCGTCAAGTACGCCAAGAAGTTCGGTGTCGACCGCAAGAAGATGCTTGAGCGTCTGTGGGGCGACAACTACTTCAACCCCAAGACCAAGAAGTGGACCAACAAGTCCGAGGGTGCCGATGGCAAGCCTCTTGAGCGTGCCTTCAACCAGTTCATCCTGGACCCCATCTTCAAGATCTTCGCCGCTGTCAACCACAACAAGCGTGATGAGATCGCCACCCTTCTGGAGAAGCTCGACATCAAGCTCGCCAACGACGAGAAGGAGCTCGAGGGCAAGCAGCTCCTCAAGTGTGTCATGCGCAAGTTCCTTCCTGCCGCTGACGCCCTTCTGGAGATGATCTGTATCCACCTGCCTTCCCCCGTCACTGCCCAGAAGTACCGTGCCGAGACTCTGTACGAGGGTCCCCTCGATGACAAGGCTTGCATTGGTATCCGCGACTGTGACCCCACTGCTCCTCTGATGCTGTACGTCTCCAAGATGGTTCCCACCTCTGATAAGGGTCGTTTCTACGCCTTCGGTCGTGTCTACGCCGGTACCGTCAAGTCTGGTGTCAAGGTCCGCATCCAGGGCCCCAACTACGTCCCCGGCAAGAAGGAGGACCTGTTCATCAAGGCCATCCAGCGTACCGTTCTGATGATGGGTCGTATTGTCGAGCCCATCGAGGACGTCCCCGCCGGTAACATTGTCGGTCTGGTCGGTGTCGATCAGTTCCTGCTCAAGTCCGGTACTCTGACCACCGATGAGACCGCCCACAACCTGAAGGTCATGAAGTTCTCCGTCTCCCCCGTTGTGCAGCGCTCCGTCGAGGTCAAGAACGCCCAGGATCTGCCCAAGCTGGTCGAGGGTCTCAAGCGTCTGTCCAAGTCCGACCCCTGTGTCCTGACCATGATCAACGAGTCCGGTGAGCACGTCGTCGCTGGTGCTGGTGAGCTCCACCTGGAGATCTGTCTTAAGGATCTCGAGGAGGACCACGCTGGTGTCCCTCTCCGTATCTCCGACCCCGTTGTCTCTTACCGTGAGACCGTCACTGCCACCTCTTCCATGACTGCTCTGTCCAAGTCTCCCAACAAGCACAACCGTCTGTACATGACTGCTCAGCCCATGGACGAGGATGTCTCCCTGGCCATCGAGTCCGGCAAGATCTCTCCTCGTGACGATTTCAAGGCTCGTGCCCGTGTCATGGCTGACGAGTACGGCTGGGATGTCACCGATGCCCGTAAGATCTGGTGCTTCGGTCCCGACACCACCGGTGCCAACTTGCTCATTGACCAGACCAAGGCTGTTCAGTACCTGAACGAGATCAAGGATTCCGTTGTCTCCGGTTTCCAGTGGGCCACCCGTGAGGGTCCCGTTGCTGAGGAGCCCATGCGCTCCATCCGCTTCAACATCCTTGATGTTACCCTGCACGCTGATGCCATTCACCGTGGTGGTGGTCAGATCATCCCCACTGCTCGTCGTGCTCTGTACGCCGCCGCTATGCTGGCTGAGCCCGGTCTCCTTGAGCCCATCTTCAACGTCGAGATCCAGGTTCCCGAGCAGGCTATGGGTGGTATCTACGGTGTCCTCACCCGCCGTCGTGGTCACGTCTACACTGAGGAGCAGCGCCCTGGTACTCCTCTGTTCAACGTCAAGGCTTACCTGCCCGTCAACGAGTCTTTCGGCTTCAACTCCGACCTGCGCTCCGCCACCGGTGGTCAGGCCTTCCCCCAGTCCGTCTTCGATCACTGGGCTATCCTGCCCGGTGGAAACCCTCTGGACACCACCACCAAGCCTGGTCAGGTTGTTACCGAGATGCGCAAGCGCAAGGGTCTCAAGGAGGTTGTTCCCGGCTACGAGAACGTAAGTTTCTATCCATATTTTGCGGCTTGCCTTGGGATTGATCATTTACTAACTGCTATCTCAATAGTACTACGACAAGCTGTAAAAAAGTTAACGGCCGGTCAAACTGCGCTCTTGGGAGCCAAATATGGAATCTTTTTTTATGAGATTGATGAATGCAATACAACTTCCCGGTTCAAACAAAAATTCATACCCGCCGCTTGGCGGGCTTGCTTCAATCACTGCCGTCTTTAGAAAGTGTGGAGCGCCGAGGGATGTCTCGGGCACCTTTGGACGCTGTCCGTTTGCTATTGTCTCCATAGTTATTGTTTGATGATGTTCTGATTTTCCTTCTGATGTTTTTTTTGCTGTCTGGCTGCCATTTGGACATGAAAATCAATATGGTATGCTGGACTTAACCGTCGTGCGTCTTCTCGTAGTAGCGTTTTCTTGTAGCATCGTAGCACAGTGAAATCGTGGCCCAAGAGCATAGTAGTCTTGCAGCTGAATAATTCAAGTACGAGTGAAAGCTCTTCACCCAGCAGCCTTCTTAGCCACCACCAGCCACCACCAGCCACCACCAGCCACAATCAGCCACACTTGATTCGACAGTCTTGGCGCCATCATATCATCACGTGATCATTATCGCGCGCCATCGCGTTTTCAGTTGATTCTTCGCTCCCAGACTTTTAATCTCAATCGCCTGTTGCTGTGGTTGGAGGAGAGTTCTGCTTACTCTCATAAACTGCACTAATTAATCTGCTATCCTCACATTCTACGGGAAATCGCCGAAACTCCGTGTGAAGAATCTGTCCCACAGCTTTCTGCAGCTTGCCGTCACCCGAATCCTTGCAATTACCGGCGCCTTAATCAATCGATTCCCATTGCCTCTATCAATTCGGTCTCTCAAGTGACTCCAGGCCCTGCGATCCTCGCCGCGATGCAGTTTACCGACGCAGAAGCCGACCGGGTGAAGAACTGGGTTGTCAAGAAGCTGGAAGACATGTGAGCCACTCGCAAGACACTGTCGTTTCCCACCAGGAATCCCTACTGACCGTCCGTTTGCTCTAATCCTAGCTCCGATGCAGACTCCGATGTTCTCGCAGATTATGTGCTGGCACTTATCAGGTCTGACGCGCCAGATGATGAAATCCGAAAGGTCTCGATAGAGAACCTCGAAGACTTTCTCCGCGAACGTACGCTTGCCAGAACTTGCGCTGAGACATTTTGACCTGTCGCTTACCTTGCCTAGATACTACCCCGTTTGTCAACGAGCTCTTTGCCAACTTTGGCCCGAACTCAGCTCCTGCGCCCGCACCGGCACAGCAAGCTCCTCAAGCCCAAGCTATCCCGCAACCCGTTCCAACAGCCCCGTTTCAGCAGCAATTTGGCGCACCCACTGGCGCACCCACCGGCCCCAGGGGCGATTACAACAGTCGCAAGCGGTCATTTAATGAGGGATTCCAAGGCGAGCCAGAGCGTGATGGCGGAAATATGCAGAACCGTGCTATGAAAACTCCGCGCCGAGGCCGCGGCGGTGCTCGTGGGGACTGGATGGGCAGAGGAGGCCATATGCAGGGTCCCGGGCAGCAATTCCAGCAAGGGCAGCCTGGTGGTTTCCCCATGATGCCTGGGTTCCCGCCATTCGACCCGAATGACCCTATGGCGGCTATGATGGCTATGCAGGGCATGGGTTTCCCCCAGATGCCCGGCATGCCGCCTATGCCAGGAATGCCTGTAGGCCCAGGCCAGCCCGGTGCTGAAGAAATGGCCAGCCAGCCTTGCCCGTTGTACGAGAATCAGGGTATCTGCTACTTGGGAGCCGCTTGTCCTTACAAGCACGGGGGACCTGAGTCCTCCAATAACAACGGTATGCTCGAGTTGTTTGCTGTTTTGTGGTTTCCTTACTAACAGTTACTGCTTCAGAATATGATCCGCGATCTTCGACAATGATGTCCGACTCACAAAGAGATGGCGGGTCCACGCGTGGCAATGATCGGGGACGTGGCCGTGGCCGTGGTGCCTTCGGCGGACGAGGACGCGGCCGGTCCGATTTCTCGTCTGCAGGACCAAACGAGGACCGATCTGTCACGACAATTGTCGTGGAACAAATCCCGGACGACAAGTTCTCCGAAGAGGCGGTGCGCGAGTTTTTTTCTCAATTCGGTAACATCACAGAGGTGACGTTGCAACCGTACAAAAAGATCGCCTTGGTCAAGTTTGAAACCTTCGCGGAGGCCAAGCAAGCCTGGTCCAGTCCGAAGGTGATCTTCGACAACCGCTTTGTAAAGGTCTACTGGCATAAACCCAAGCGTGACGAGAGGAACGGCGAGAATAAGCCCGAAGAGCCCGCATTCAACCAAGAGGAGTTTGAGAAGCAACAACAGGAAGCGCAAAAATCGCACGAGGAGCGAATGAAGAAGCGGCAAGAAGCCGAAGAAGCCAAGCAAGCTCTCGAGCGCCAGCGTGACGAACTCATGAAAAAGCAACAGGAAGAAAAATCACGCCTTCTCCAGCGATTGGGCGTTGCGCCAAGTAACGGCAGTGAAGGCGCAGAGGAAGATTCCAGCATGCAGGTTGAGGACGAGAATGTGAGCGATGAAACAAAGAAACTCCGCGCACAGTTAGCCGCCCTCGAAGCTGAAGCTCAGACTCTCGGCCTTGACGCTAATGCTGACGCTTCATTCGGTCGTGGTGGTTATCGTGGCCGTGGGGGCTTCCGTGGCCGAGGCGGATACCGCGGACGTGGAACCTACGATCCTTCATACCGGGGTGGATATCGTGGCCGAGGTGGATTTGCTCCTCGTGGCCGTGGAGGTGTATTGCGTTTAGACAACCGACCTCGACGAGTTGCCGTATCAGGCATATCACTACATTCGGAGAAAGACGAAGCCCTGCGGCAGCATCTGATGGTAAGTCATTTCGCAAATGTTAAAGAAGATTTTGGAAAAAAATGCTAACTATTGTTCTTTTCTAGGGCGTTGGTGACTATGAATCTATAGAGTCGAACCCCGGCCAATCTGATTCCGTCGTCGTGGCATTCAAAGAGCGATACCAGGCCGAGAAGTTCATGTTCAGTCCCTGGTCTCTCACCTCCTCTGGTGAAGCCCAGCTTTCATGGCTTCCGAACCTACCCGTCGCCAATCCCACATCTGGCCCAACGACAGAGTCAAAGAATGGCGGCGGTGATGACGAGCAAGACGTGATGATGGACTCGACTCCGACGGTGAGCGCGCCACCACCGCGCAAAGAGAACAACGAGATGGATTACGACGTGGCCGAGGACGAAAGCTGGTGAAAGCATAATATTATCTTCTACTTGTGTACCATTGGATGTGTATAGGTCAACTTCCAAATATGTCTTGGGGCTGTTTGATGCTTAAAGTCAGCCCCATATTTCTTTTCGCCGGCACAGCCTGTTTTTTGCAATGACAAGTAAAAGTAAAGTAGCTTAGCCCGTATGTCTACCGGTACCTAAGGATTGGATCAAGTTCAAATATTCTGTGGGATTAACTCGACAGAATATCCATCCTGAAGTCGTCAGCCCAAGCTCAAGTTATTGGCAAACCCGACCCACGTATATAGTATAGGATACTGTTTATCCTTGCAGCCAATATAATCAAGTCACAGACACAAGAGTATGGAGAGAACTCACCGGATCAGCCACCATGGCAAATTTCTCAAAAAACCAAGCATAATTAGGATGAATTTCCCCAACACCCACGCCCCTCTCAGCCTCCCAGTCTGACAAAGGAACATGCCCCCTCTCACAAACACCCACATCTTTAAGAACCGTCACGCCTGCACTCTTCAATCTCTCCACGGCAACTGGCACATCCGGCACCGTGAATCCCAAATGCGCAAAGCCTAGATTGGGCGGCACATTGCCACTGGATATTTCACCACCATTCTCATCACCATTACTAACTCCTTTCGACTCCGTCCCATGCACATGGTACAATTCCAATAATCCACTCGTCCGCGTCATAACGGGAATCTCACTCGTCTCTTTAGCCCAAGAATCCAAATCTTCCGTTCCGGGCGGCGGGTGGCCGAGATAGTAGATCGTGAATGGGCCGGCATTCATAGAGAACACGACACGCATGCCGAGGAGGTCGACGTAGAAATGGAGAGAGCGGGTTGGATCTTTTATCCGGATTGCGAGGTGGTTGAGGCGGTTGTTTGCTGTTGTTGGGGTTTGGGGTGGGTTGAAGGTTGGCGTGGGACCACCGGCGCAGAAGGCACCTTCTTCGTTTTTGGGCGGATTCTGGAAATTATTGGTTGCCATTGGATGTGTATGGGGTTTGTGAGGGGGTCAATGGCGGAAGATAGAGTGTGAGGTGGAACTTGAAGTGAAGTGAAGTGAAGCGGGGAATTCGAGAAGGGAGTGGGGAAGTATACTGAGCTTTGCGGGGGTTGGAGTTTCCCAAGCCCTTGGAAGTTCAAACTGACAACCTCAGAATGTGAACTTGAACACCATGACTGCCTGGCATTCCTGTGATTTCTATCTATTTCTACTTCTACCAATACTTTTCTGGTATTCTCAATTAGGCTTAAGACCGAATAAACTTTGTCTATATCATGATACTCTTACTCCTACGATGTTCCCCGATTGGGCATCGGGCTTGTCGTCCATTGTCCATTATACTATAGTAGAACATCATTTTGTCTCATAAATTCTCACTCTCAAATTCTTTCAAGTTCTTTCGCTGCTAAACTAAAATGGCAGAACCCATACCATGCTACCTGGGAAACCTCCCCGTTGAACTCATACTATGCATCTGCGACTCCCTGAAACCAGTCGACATCACAAGCCTCGCACTATCTAATAACAGCCTGATAAAAGTATTAAAAAGACATTTCCCCTATCTTTTCGAAAAGACCTCTTCATTCCAGCTTGCCGAAAATCACCGCATAGATTTCTTGAAAATGATGGATCCCAAGCTACCGCACCTTCACTTCTGTTTTGACTGCCTGGGACTTCATAAGTGGGAAAATATAAAGCTCCCGGAGTTGAAATACCCAATCCTTACCTCCTACGACGCCGAGATAAAGAAAGACGGCCTCTGTATAGGCGGAAAACCAGCTCGCCACAGAGGGCCTTATTATCTCCTACCACCTGTTCAATTCCGCTTCACTCACCTTCAACTTGCAATGCGATGGTTCCAGCATGGGCCATCTTTCGGAATCAGTCCTGACTCCCTACGCTACACCGAAGTTCGAGAAGCCATAAGTGACCTAGGCTTGAAGACTACTCGTCTTATATCTGTCGAGACGAGGATCATGTCCGCGGGGCTTGAGACCTTCAAGTCGAAGCCTAGCCTGTGCTTGCGGGTACAGGAACTACGATACACTCCCAAGGTCTCCTGGGTAGATACTAAGATATACCCAGACGAGGATCATATGATTCGCTCTCAAATAGACCAGCACGAACCGTGGGTGCACAGAAATAGCAGGCCGCGGAAGAGGTCACGGTTCATGATCCTGAAATTCGAGCTGTTTGAACCTATGGTCTTGGAGAAAACAGAGGTAACTAAGTGGATTGACTTAGGGCCGGGGATCAGTCCAGATGTCACGGTGTTGCCGGATGCGATATATTCTCGCTCCTCATCACGAGATCATATTTTTATTGTGGGAGGCATTGGTTCTGGTCACGGTGCGACGTACTGGCGTTTTGGGAATCCTGATCCCTATTCTCGGTTTGAGGGGCATGACCTCAAACCACGCCATGATACAATATCTGTGGACGACCTGGCTTCCTTAAACAACTATCTTCTATGTGATGAAAGATACCGGCTTGTGATGAATTCGATAGGCCCCAGCCATTGGGTCCTGCAAGGCGAAAATGAGCACCGCTCTGCCTGGCAAACATATGAAAATTTACTATTTGAAGCTGTCCATTGAAACTTCAAGTTGGAATAGTCTGGATCTTAAATACGAGTATGGATTCTTCCTTGAAAATTGATCCTACTCACTACTATGTACTGGCTACATAGTTAGTCCACAGCTTACTGGTATACAATCATATCCAGACCACCAGTATAAGGCAGAGTAACTCGACGGAACCCACTATCCGGCGCATCCAGATAGTCCAAGAGATCTTCATAACCAACATCCGCCTTGAGCGTATTATCCGCCATGATCACGGCACCAGGCCTGAGATATGGCTTGACAAGCTTGACCGCAGGTAGGGCCAGCGGTGTCCAAACTAGAAAAAAGTCAGCCATGGCCCGCAGAAGAGGGAAAGGGTATACTCACTATCCAAGAGGAGGAAATCCACAGTTCCCAAGTCCTTCTCTAAAGTCTCTCGCAAATCACCGACCCTCAAATCAATCACGCCCCGGATTTCATCTCCAGCGTGCTCCCAGTTCTCCCGCGCAATACTGGCCTTTGACTGTTCTTTCTCTGTGGCAATTACTTTTCCCTGCTGACCCGGAGACTGAGAGTCACGGGCTACATTCTGAGCAACCGCAAGAGCAAGATAGATGGTGCTTACGCCGAAGCTAGTTCCAGCCTCGACGACTGTCTTGGCATTGATGCTGCGCAGGACATGGTAGATCAATTCGCACTTATCCTGATCCAAGGCGATGAACTTGTCGCGCATTATATCGTCGAAGGCATCGGTGCATTGCTTGGGGAGGCTGGCCCAGTCCAAGCCTGATTCTTGGACGGAAGATTGAGAGTGTAGGGCTTTGAGGTGGGCCTGGAGGTGGGGGCTTGCGGTGAGCGGGGATGGGGCCATGGTGGATGGTGGATGGGTTATTGATTGATTCAGGCTAAACCGTTGGTATTGGTGGAATTTGGGTGTAATGAGGCAAGGGCGAAGAGGAGTATAAATACCGTCTTCATAGAAGTAGGGCTTGGGTGAGTCACCGAGTACGGACGAGCTCTTCGGAATTGCATCGATCCGCTCGGATGTTGTCACGGCACGAATGAGAATGCAGTCGGTGGCGGTTGATACACTACATCTCCGCGGGGAATAAGTACTGAAAGTCTGCCAGCACTATTTGTTTCGCCTATATATAGAGTCTTGTCTCATCTAATTATTAATTAACATGGGCTGTCTTCTGCTCCAAAAGTTCCGCATAACTATTTAATGATCGCCCGATCAGATTCACCATCTCCCAGATATAGTCTGCAGTGAAAAGGCGCGCCCACAGTCTGGTAACTGCTGCGCTGAGCCGAGTATTAGTCACAAGAAGCCACTCGCGTGAGACATCATGTTGTGCCTCCATCACCATCTCCAATACAAAGTCCCTCAAGCGGGTCTCCTGGTTCGTCAATGCGGGATCTGGGTTCACTACAGTCACCGCTTCGAGCCATTTAGCTAGAAGCACTGCGCATTCAAGCGAGCATAGGGCGTGCTGGTTTGACCATAGAGCGACCTGTGAGTGGGCCACAAACCCGATCCCGAGCTTGACTGGGGTACTAAGTGCATGTGCACAGTGGAGCGCTGCTCGTGTGAGGCGATCTCCACGTTGTACCGAGAGATTATTATTGAGACTGGCAGCAATTTGCACCGGATCCCAAGTCTGCAACTGCCGTGCGGAGCCACAGTCTGCGTTCAGCCGGATATAAGCTAGCCGTAGCAGGGCCGCGGAAGTAAAGGACAGCGGGCCATGTGGACTGAGTGGGTCAATCGATGACTCTTGATTGCGTTCCCAGCACTGACACCATCTTTCCAATGCTTGTTCAACAGCAAGCAGGCCTGGTGTAGAAGGAACAGGTGAGCCGAGCCGGTTATATCGTGACAGAGCCAAGCGGGTCGCTTTGGTCATCACCCAGATATCCTGAAGCATCGCATGGATCAACACAATTCCGCCAAGAGAGGAAAACCCCGGCTCCATTGCACTATCAGGGCTAAACAAGGCAGATAGGGCATCTTGAAATCCAGGCTCCCCTTGACTTTGGCTTCGTGCCGCTTCCCATTGTTCCGGAGTAGAAGCCTGCCATTCTCGCTCCGTGCAGGGAAGGTCCATGGATAGCTCCTCAGTCAAGATGACTGGGGGTATGTCGAATACAATTGTTTGAATATTGAAAAAGCAGAAAACGATCAGTTTCGTGCGCTTCACACTTTCATAACGGATCCAGCTGGCCCATGACCCATCTTGCTCCGGTAAAAGGTTAACGCCGTCTTTTCTGAGGAGCGTCGCCATCAGACTTTGAATCGACAGCGCGTCGTGATATGGAGGATTATCCACAAACCACGATGAGACAGACATGAGCATTAGCAGCGCCTGAATGGTTTCAAGGGTATCGATATCATTAGCTGCATTCACAGCTGGTAAAGTACCCGACTGGAAGACTCGGCGAAAATGCTCCAGTGTGACAGGTTTGGCGATCTGATACAAGCGCATGCTTGTATCTGGCTCTCGACTATAGCGAGCGCCTAGAGCGGCCATGGCGAGGAAAAGCGGAAGGCTCAGGGAGTCCACATCTAATGTCGGCCTATGTACGATCGGATAGTGATCATGAAATCCCATTAGATACCCCGTCAGACATCGAGACAGTGCATGACGGGAAGGTAGCGAAGGATTTGGCGCTACAGTAACAAACCCCTCCAGAAGCGCAAGAACTTTATCACGGCATTGACTTGTGACAGGAACAAATCCTGTCGGTTGGCGTGCCTTGGCCGTGGTTTGATAGCCCTCCGGTTGCAGGGATGGCAAATGTGCGCCATGGCGGGGCAGAACAGAGCTTGATGGCGTTGAAGCCGTCTCCGCAGATGGGTGGTCTCTTTCAGAGGAATGCTCATAGTCCGTGACCGGGGAAAACACTAAAGGCGGGAATAAGGGAAGGGGCTGGAAGGCGGGGGAGTAGGGGTGACTCGGTAGAGGAACACTGTCAAGGAAAGAGGTGAAGTCGTTCCCTTCGTATGAGCCTGCCGCTAAGCTATCAATCGCATAGCCAAAGACCGAGCTATCCATTGGAGTCGTCGGGCCTGCCGACGGGGTGTGTGGATTTTGCAGCTGGGTAGTAGGCGGCGCCGGGGTTTGGCTAGCGGGCAGGCTGTCTGGAAATTGGCCATTGCTCCCCGGGAGTGGCAGACGAGGATGACCATGGTTGGCCACAACTGATGCCAATGTATCCAGGCCATCGAAAACGGGACGGGCAGGTGAGGGCGTTTGCGTTTGCGCATGGCTTGCGGGACTGTCTCCGATTTGATGGGTGAGTCGTTCATGACGAGCCAGCAGGTCCCTAGGTCGCTGTTAGGAGGTAGCTAGGTGCCAGACAGCCGAACACACAATTTGAGACAATCGACGTACTTTCGCGTGAAGGCTTTGGGGCATTGACCACAGGTGTAGGGTTTCTCTTTGGTGTCTGTGGAAGGATTAGCAAAGCGGGATTGGTTGAGGTGGAGGTGGATAAGGGTGGACGGACGAGAGCGATCGTGGCGCTGGAGATGCTCCAGACGAGCAAAGGCCCGTGGGCACCGGCGACACTGATAGGGCTTGCTGCTCATGGCTCATAATATTCATGGTGCATGATTGATGGGGGTGGGGGAGGGAAGAAGGAAATGCGGAGAAACTGGCAGTTGCGGGAAGTTCTCCGTTCTCCAAATTGGAGAAGCTGAAGGGCTAAAAGTGAATGAGCTGCGACCGTGACCCACACTATCTATACAGGTTTACTACAATACTAGTTAGTGGGTATACTAGCATATGTCTATAGTATGAGAATACTCAGAATAATATTAGTATTATCTACGTATGTACTAATAGTATATAACTATTAACTATGAAGTATACCTCTACTAGTACTAGTGGTAGTACTGCTAACTATAGTATGGTAAATGCCAATGAACTCGCGAGGGCCACCACGTGCAGTCATGGGATCGCCAACACTGCTTCACATACCAAAGGCAGCCTCAATCAATAAACTTCTTCTACTTCTCCCTTTTTCTCTTCTCTAACCCTCTTCCATTGTGAGTCCATCATGGGTCCTCCACGATTGTACCGCCGTGTTCTACTCACTACTCTCATCTTGCTGGCCATCGCTGCTGTGATCTACACCATCTCCCGCATTATCGCCTTTGCTCAATTATTCGGTCTCACAAAGCCTCATTCCGGCATTCGAATCACCCAGGCCGAGATTGCAGCTTCTCACAGGATCAAACCCGATCCACGAGAGCCTTTGGTTCCCAAAATTATCCACCAGATCTTCCACAATTGGCACGATGCGAATGATGATACTCTTCGGCCAGACTGGGCCGCAGCCCGGAAAACTTGTGTGAATCTTCATCCCGACTGGGAGCATATGGTAAGCGCTCCCAGGAACTTAATTGGATATCTATTTCACGGGGTTAAAATTGAGTGGCTCTACTCTAGCTGTGGACAACCAAAACGTCTCGCAAGTTCATTGAGGACAAATTCCCCTGGTTCCTCCCCGTCTACGATCGATACCCATATCCCGTGCAGAAGGTAGATGTTATCAAATACTTTGTCCTTCGTTACTATGGCGGGATCTACATCGATTTGGATAATGTAAGTGGACTCCAAACGAGCATTTATTTCTCTCCCGGGTCCCCGTCTACATCGAGTCGCCTATTAACTTCTACGTGTGTACCAGGGCTGTGCTGCAAATCTCGAACCACTCCTCTATTACCCAGCATTTACTACCGACGGCGGCCACGGAGCTCTGAGCAACAATATTGTCGGTGGCCAGCGTGGCCATCCACTATTCTCCCTCCTGACCGATAATCTACTCCGCTGGCAAGTGAACTACATACTCCCCTACGCCACGATCATGTATGCCAGTGGCCAGTGGTACTTTACAGCAATGTGGGAAAGATATCACTCATTACTATCACGCGAAGAAGAATGGCTCCAAGGTAGTGACAAGCTCGGGCTCGCGCCTCTATATCACATTCTCATGGATGGGCGCCCTGGTGCAGACCCTTGGGTCTTCTTCACTCAGGTGGATGGCAATTCGTGGGCAAATTGGGACAATCGAATGTTTTCTGTCATAGGGGACAATATAGCCTACATTACGCTGCTCTTCAGCAGTCTTTTCCTTCTCGTCGTGTGGGCTTGCATGCGATACTCTACGCGCGGGTCTCCCGAGACAGCGCAAAAACAATCGGCGGCTTAGCTTGAATCCAGATGTAATTTTCTACCAGCCACTACCCTAGCCACTCTTACTTAATGCAGTTGTCTCTCTGTCTACACCACACATAGGTTATAGCTACGTATGGGGTTTCTATTGCCGACATTCGACGAGATGTCTATTCAGTACCAGACAAAATTAAACTAATTCTATGACTTCTCTACATACTTGCCGGTCGTTCCATCAAGTTGTGCTTCCAAAACCGCACCCTTACCATCTAAAACACTCTTGATAGCCTCCGGCAATTTCTCTGACAACTCTTGAACAGTCGACGCTCGACCAGCCCACATCTCCCCACCAGCCGCAGCCTTCGCAATGCCAGCATAGTCAGGCGTTGGCGCAAACGAGATATTCAAATCTTCGTTAGTGGCACGCGAACCATCACCACTCGGATGGACCAACAGCATGCTACGACGCGGGGCATTCCAACCCTTGTTGTTCAGCACGATGGTCAGAACAGGGATTCCATAGCGACGCGAGATCCAATAGACAGACCCAGGCACGGAGAAAAGGAAAGTTCCATCACCGACGACTTGCACGACGAATTTACCCTTACCAGGTCCTCCATGCTGCACATCTGTAGCAAGCTTAATACCCAGTGCTCCGCCGCCGCTCCATCCCAAACCACCGCCACCGCAGTTGATCCAAGAATTTGGCGCAGTGGCTGCTACTTGATCGGCGACGAAGTGTGTCAGAGTCACGGATTCAATTGCCCAAATCGCATCAGATGGACAGGAATTTCGCACTAGGCCCATGAGGTAGTTGACATTCAAGGGTGCATCGGGACCACCCTCCGGGATGACTGCGAGGTCGGCAATCTCCTTCCGTCGTGCCTGGTAGGCTTCATCACGGCCCTGGCGTAGAAGCAAATTCTCCTTGGATCTAACGAACTGCTGCAGCTCACTGTTGCTCGCGACATGATCGTTGATCTGCTTGAGGGCTGTAACAGAATCCGCTCGGAAAGTAGCCATGGATGGGATATAGAAGACTGGAATCTGCTGCTTCAAGGGATCCACATCTATATGGATGATTTTAGCTGTCTCAGATGGCTTGAACTGGGTAGGGACCCAAGGCACATCACAATCAATCACCAAAATAAAGTCGGCGGATTGGACAGCCTCGTGTCCAGGATATCGCAAACCCAACCAGGCCGGGTGATCTGCTGGAAAGCACATATCGCTACCCCCAGTATCCAACACACGAATACCATTGAAGGTATCCGCCAATGAGACTAGCTCCTTCACAGCCTGAGCCTGTCGACCCGTATACCCGACAATAACCAGCGGATTCTTTGCAGCAGCCAGCTCCGAAGTAATCAATTCAATACCGGCAGGAGGCAAGGCCGCCGGGGCAACAGGACCCCAAACCTTCTGATTCAACTGATAAGGCTCAATATCCTCCTCCATCACCTCGCGGGCACCGACAAGATAAACCGGACCTTTGGGGTCGCTTGTGGCGAATTGCAAGGCCCGATTAACAATCTGCTTAACATTCTTACCGGACTTGATTTCTCCGGAATATCGACAATACTGCGAAACGATCTGCTTCTGGTCGGGAACATCCTGGATCCAATGGATATACTCTGTGCGTGACCCGCGCATCTCGCCTTCAATCGTATACGGCGAAAGACCCGCGAATATAAGAACCGGTGCGCGTCCACATGAGGCATTGTGCACCGCTGCGCCGAGTCCTTGCGTTCCAACATCGACGTGGACGATGACTGCTTGCGGCTTTCCTGACAAACGGGCGTAGCCATCGGCCATTGAGAGTGCAACCATCTACCATCGTGTTCAGGTCAGTGGGGCTCAACTCCAATGGATGTGATTCATTCGTTGTAAAATGTATGTGTGCCTTCCGAAGGTAGCCGAGGAGGGAGGGGGAGGGGTAAGGTGCTGATCTTCAAATGGTGTGATCCTCGACGTACTTCATTGGGACAGGTTATAATCGTGGGGAATTTATCTCCCCTCTCTTTTTGGCCTTTGACCATCGCCTCGAGGATGGAGGGGTGGTCGGAGCCTAGATTGACGAAGACATGGGTTACGCCTCCCTGGGATGGCAGTTAGCATGAGGTTCAGTTTGGATAGTAAATATCAAATGAGCAACTCCTCGAGCTCTTGTCGGGGCTATCATGACTTACCTCCCATAGAGCTTCAAAGAATGCAAAGGATGCGGTATAAACCCTGGCTGGGGTGAGCTGAGGACTGGATTCCAGGATACTAGATTGTGCACATACATGATTGCTTTCTGGTTCTTGCAAACGATTCACGCCATGAAAAAGGCAATGGTAACTGGCGAGGTATAAATACCGAATGGCTAGTTAGTCAAGCTCAGTGAGGGGAAGCAGGGCAGAATCGCTGGCCACTGGCAGTACCGCATTACTTCGGACACAAGTCCGACTGATGTGGAGGCGTGGGGGCATCTTCTCCAGCTTCTTGCTTTACCGAAGAACCTTACTTTACATACAAATGCGCCCTCTCCCAGCCAGGCGATAAACAGATTTTGTCACATTTCATAAATCGACGTGGGATCAACCTCGGGTGTCGACTGTGACATGGCGAAGGAACCGAGAAGGGCTTAACAATAGTTGCTAGCCCCCCCACATCTTATGTATTAGGTAGTAGTGGCACATCTCGGTCATATAATTCCGTTCGTCATATACATCTGCTGCATTATTCAGCTGCCACTAGTATCGGGGTAGCTTTTCATTTTTGGAGATAACTTCTCTTCGTGGCTAGTCGAGAGATCTACAAGGCTCCGGTGGAATATCTTCAAGCTTGGCAAAATGCAAAATGGATATAGAACTGGAAATACACGATTGCTAGTAACCATTAAGGATGATAATGAACGGGACATTCGAGTTCTATTAATCTCATGAATAGACCGAGCCCCCTCAAGCAACATTGCAGCTTGCCATGGTCGCACACTACTATAGATGATCTGCTTGTAGAATGTAGTCCAGCCGAAATCCTCAAGGGCCCAAATTGGATTCCACAGCATCTCGCTGCCGCAACATACACCATATTAATCATACTCGAAGCTGCTTGAGTCTATGGCTCGCCCGTATGACAAGGCCATAGCCGACGTCGCACACTACGTCCACCACTTCAAACTCGACGAGAGCGATGAAACAATATGGGAACGGGCTCGAACGGCACTTCTCGATGCATTAGGATGTGCGATAGAGACGGCAGTGACAAGCTCGGAAGCTCGGAGTCTAATCCAGCCTCTTATTCTGGATACAATCATTCCTGGTGCGTTTCAAGTGCCGGGTACAAGTTTGAAAGTCGATCCTCTCGAAGGCGCTTTCGACCTGGGGGTTTTAATACGGTATCTCGACCATAATGATGCACTGGGAGCAGCGGAATGGGGCCACCCATCAGGTATTTCGTATCAAAGATCGAATGATTCAGGATAGAAACAGAGGTTGACCAACTTGAATGAATAAAGACAACCTAGCAGCCATTCTTCCCGTTATGGATTGGTTATCTCGCGCTTCCATACCAGCTCGTCCTGGGCATGCAGGACCGCCCTTGACAATGACTACCTTACTTGAGGCATTGATTAAAGCGTACGAGATACAGGGATGCTATCAAATGCAGAATGCATTCAACAAATATGGAATCGATCATGTGGTATTGGTGAAGCTGGCCTCTACCGCTGTTGTATCTTGGCTGATGGGCTTGACGGAGAAACAAACTATGGCTTCCATCTCTCATATCTGGATGGATGGGCATCCGACCCGGGTCTACCGCTCTAAAAGCAACACAATTCCACGCAAAGGGTGGGCCGCAGGTGATGCTGCTCGCAGGGCTGTACAGACCGCACTATATGTCAGGGCTGGTCAGCCCGGCGCACCAGAGGCATTGACCGCAAAGCCATGGGGGTTTCTGGCTCGAACATTCGGTGAACAAGGGTTCGAGTTTCCTAGGCCATTTGGCACGTGGACTATTCGGAATGTTTTGTTCAAAACGATGTCTGTCGAGGGGCATGGTATCTCGGCTGTGGAAGCAGCTATCGTGCAGCGCCAGAGGATAGTGGGCCAAGGGCTGCCTGAGCCGGCCAAGCATATCGAACGTATTGAGTTGCGTACATCTGAACCAGCTAACCTGATTATCAACAAAAACGGGCCCCTGCAAAATGCCGCAGATCGCGACCATTGTATTCAGTATGTTGTCGCTCTGTCTTTCCTGAAAGGTAGTGCTCCAGCAGCAACCGATTACTCCGATGAAAGCCCATGGGCAGTTAGTGCCGAGTTGGCACATCTCAGGGGGAAGATAAGTGTTCGCTCTGATCCACAACTCACTCGGGGTTATTTGGATCTAGACATGAAGAGCATTGGCACAGGGATGACAGTCATTCTTATAGACGGCACAGTGCTTTCGGAGGTTCTAGTCGAGTACCCGATCGGCCATGTGCGAGACGCCCGAACCAAGCGAGTTTTGCAAGCGAAATTCATGCGCAATATGGCACACCTGTTTTCAGAGACAGAGATAGCCCATATGTTGGAGGCGGTTGAGAACATGGATACACCGATTGTGGACTTGGTGGACTTGCTTGCTCGGCCAGTGTCCAAAGGGAGACTGTAAAAGAAGGCCCCTTCATTTGGCGCGCTCGCGCCGGCATTGTTCATGTTATGAAATCTTTCAATCAACCTTACCAACTCCCTGCAGAGTCAAGTAAACATCCGTACCCCATCCCCAAAGGCTTTGCACAGCAATGCTACCCCCAAAGTATTCTGCATAGGCCCGACTCAGAGGTAATCCATACCCAAGACCAGCAATACTACTCAAATGACCACCACTGCCAGATAGTGTATTCAAAGCGTCAAGATTCCCATTCGCCGAATTGGAAAAATCCATATCAGAGAATGTGGTGAAACTGTACGACCAGATGTGAGGTAAGACTTCAGGGGGGATGCCACCTCCCCGATCACGAATGCGAATTGTAATACTCTGCGACGATGGGTTCGAATACCCGATCGCCTCATTCGTAGAAGACGTATCCTCGGCCAGATCGACTCTAGCATCGGCCTCTTCCTGATACGGGTGCTCTTTCCCGGGAACATCAGGCGCAGCGGCGATTGTAATCTCAATGGGCTCGCGTTCATTGCCTGACTCGATAGTCGCGCGGAACGCATTTTTCAGCAACTCCGTAATGATGTATTCCACATGCACAGGGATATGCGCGAATGTAGCCTCTGGCTCTCCACCAATTTCGAGACGTGGGCGGACTCCATACTTGAGCTCGCAGATTTCCCCAACGAAATCCTCGCAGAGCCTGATAATTCGGGAAGGCTGTAGAGCGGTATCGATGACCCCGATGTAGTTGGGTGGAATGGAGCTATTAGGCGAGGCTGGCTCGGCCTGTGCTCGACTCGCTGGATCATCGGTTACTGGTTGTGAGGCATAATGCAGAGCTAGGTGCTGCTCGGCGATCAACCGAGTGCCGATACGTGCTCGTAAATGGGTGTCCAAGAAGCGTGTCACGTCCTCCGGACTCACGTACTTTTGACATTCGAGGAATCCTCGCGCGAGGACGGGGATGGTGTTGGTATGTGTTTGGACGAGGTCGGCGAGCACGTCACCGAAACGATTCTCTTCCTCGAGAGTTGTGATCTCCCGTTGTTGGTATGGTAGTAGGGCAGACAGCGAGTGTTGGTAATTGTTGTATATCTTCGACACATGGGGGTTGGAAACGACGATAAATGGGAGGTTACGCAGGGCTTGGATCCGCGAGGCTAACCGCGCGGGGAGGAGGGAGAGGGTGAAATTCGCCGAAGCTAGCAATGCTTCTTTGGACAGTGGTGGACGTCCTTGCCTAGATAGTGGAGAATGTGTGAGCGCTATTCAAGATAAATGAGGTTTGAAGAATAAACAGTCACATACCTCAGTAAATCTGCCAGTGTCAAGCGTCGACGAGGGCTTGAGGCTAGCTGAGCAACCTCGTCTCTGGCGGCATCCGAGCCGGACCTGTGAAGGGACCAATTGTGAGCCGGCCGCGATGTTGAAGACAGGCGAAGTAGGCTCTGGGGCGCGCATAAGAGTCGCCTTTGAACTCCAACCGGCAGAGTTCTTGACATTATGGCAGCCATTTTGTGCCGTGGGGCAAAATGGGGGAAGAGTTGGTGTGGGAGATAATTCGGTCGTGCTCATCTTTGTTGAGGCGGTGACGATCCGCTGGGGGCGGATATCCTCGGCCTGGCAATGCTTTACTAGTGGACAGTGGACACTATCAGGGGATTTCCCTGCTTGGTATGCAAGTATTTGCTTATCTTTGATACTTTGGAAACAAGGATATCTCCAGCGATACAATTTATCTATTCATGTTTAAATTTTGCAAGATATTCAGTTCAATTTTGAGTGTGAACCCCCCCCACCATGCGATCATGAGGGGTGGCTTGACATTGGATACAGCATAAGCCGTGCATGGCGATCTGAGCCTCCCTGCATATCATGACAAAGAAGGTGCAGGATGCATCAGCACCGCCTTTTATGAAAGACAGAAAGTATGAGGCACCTCGTGTTGGGCACTACTGTCATATCTCTAGTAGAACCGGGAAAAACAAAAGATCCATCGTTAAGATGTCATTGACATTCGTTAAAATCATTCCCTACTAGGGTACACAGGGGGATGAACTGTCCCAGTCGGGATCAAACGCTCGAAGAAGGTAGTATGTACAGAAGATAGGCAGATGGCGGCGAAGCGTGTATCCAGTATTGAGTCATCACGCCAAAAGCAAGAGCACCGCCCCGCTCTCCTTTCCGGTCTGGTTGAAAGGCCCATGAAGCGTCAACGGTCCACCGGTACGACCAGACTGATCAAGAAAGGGAAATGAATCACTGGGTCGAGACGCTGCCGTCAGCCTCCACGTGGATGTGCTCGGATGACTCCAGGGTATCGACGTGGTCCTCAGGGTATTCGACGCTATAGGTTGATGGTGAGTAGGTTTTCCAACGGTGATAACTCGGATTTAGGTGGGAAAGGGAGAGGAGGGAGTGAGGTAGAGGGGCCCGGGGGACTTGAGGGGTACCGACGCGTCAACTTACGTGAAGCCCTTGATGAGACTGTACTCATGCTTGATGGTGCCACCCTTCTCACGAGCTTGGTCCTTGGCCCTGAGTGAACAGATTTTGTTAGCTTGGAGACACGGTGTACTCAAATTTCGAGGTGGACAAACTTCTCGAGCTCCTCGGGAGGAGAGTCCTGCTTCAGGGTAACCTGGATGTGAGTGACGTTAGCGGGTATTCCTTTGAGTTGGAGATGTAGGAAGATAAGCTAGCCGCATACGTTGTAAAGAGGCATTTTGGTTCAACAGAATAGAACTGAGGTAAGGATCTGAGTTTTGCTTGGAGGGAGTGTGCGAAGGGATTTGAACAAGAGAGAAAGAGAAAGAGAGAGGGAGAGGATTTGGAGGGGAAGCGAAGGAGGGTCGAGCTGTGGTGGAGATAAGAAGAAGCGGAGGTGGGGGTAGGGGCGACTTAAATACTTCCCCGTTCAAGTTTCACTTTCCTCCAGGCTTTCTTTCCCAGTTCAGTATTACCAGGGCAGTACCTGAAATGAGCTGACCTGAAATAAACTGATAAGGGTGACTCGTTTACTCCATACTACTACGTAGAGTAACTACCTCCTGTACTCTGTACCTAGCGGATGGTTATCGACCTCGACCGGTTACACTACACGGCGGGTCTCCACACTGTCCGACATGAACATGTCGTGATTGTCTCTACAATAAGTCAACCACAAGGCAGTAGTAGTTCTAGCTTACTTCCCATATGTACGTCTCGGACATACATATCCAGCTTACCAGGCTGACGGTGATGATGATGTGCCTTGCACACTCCTTGCGCCATTGATGGATTACCTCATTGTGTGGTCCGACACTCTATTCTGGTGGCCCAGTTTAGTTTAGGTTTGGTCCGAGACTCCGAGTTGATGTAACGATGCGGCAAATGCCCGATGACGATATTACTTACGATCCTGGAACTCCCTCAAAACGCGGGGCACTGGCGATCACGTGTGGATGCATGTCATTTCTTGTCTTGCTCTTGTTTTTGCTACAGTCCAGTATAACCATCTTTCTCGCGAGGCGGCATCCGCATACCGTGTTGGCCCTGATATTTGGGGCTTTCCGGCGTTTTCCACTCTTCCAACACCTTGGGGTCCGCCAGTTGATACACCTCCACCCCCAGAGGGCGACAGGTCGCGCCCATACCCCCTTCCTTGTCATCCCACCCCCAATTAGAGAGGTCGCCTGAGGAAACAAGGTCAGTACAATTGGTAAAATCTTGTCCAGGGTATTCGTGTCAGAAGGAAAACGTACCACCAGGGCATGCAGATAGCGCACAAAGAACATCCACTTCGGCAAAAAACTCGAAGTACTCTCCCGACTTTGCGGGGGAGGTCTCCATGAAGTATTTCCCCTGTTCATCCAGCCCCGTCACTTGAAACACATTCAGTACATCGTGAACATCCAACTCGGTCAATCCGTAGGGAACCACAGCACGCGTGAGATTCGAGTGGCAGTGGAAATCAAATGTCTCCCCGCCCATTAATAGATTGACGTAGGGGTCGCAGCGAGTCCCCAGTAAGTCGTGCACTCGACCTCCAAACTGCGTGGTCCCGAATTCAACTTCTGGCTTGCGCGTCCCATCCGGGCCAAGTACATCATGCAATTGCCCGCCGCCGAGGGAGTCACCGGTGATTGTCACCAGTGGCCGTAGGTAGGGTAGATTGGACCATAGGCGATCACCAACGGACACATGGGAAGCGTGAATCTGACGGGTGCGAGCGGCCCACATACGCTCGCGAGGGTTGTTAGCATTCCAGATGTTCAAATCACCCACTTGTGGGCCCTGCGGTGTAGTCAACCGGCAGATGTGACCGGCGGGAACTACCCAAGCCTGACCGGAGCATGGTCGAATTGTGAAAGATTCCTTGGGGAGACGAGCTGCTGGGTCGGATGCAGTTTTGGAGATTGACTGGTAGAGTTGCGAGGTAGCGTGTATGCCCGAGTCAGGAGGGGCCGTATAGGCTGGCGGGGGTCGACGAGCGGCAGACATCTTTCGAGATGGAGGATAGTATTAGAGAGCGGTAGTAAACGAGATATTCCTAATCAATTAAATGCGCTATGGATTTCACTTATATACTAGTAGCCTAGTAGTCGGTACGGCAAATCTCCGCTACTCGCATTCTTATACCTATTCTATATGTGTGTCCATCCGAGAGTTGGGACTTGGATCTTCCAATGATTGCCCCGCATCTTCGATACGAGCGGAGTCGAAGGGACCTTTTTACGTACTTCTTTTTCGATATCGGCTCTTGACGTGATCTAGTATCGCAGCAAGGCAAGTGTCGGGAGGATGTCCCGATAAATCTGACGCCATCGCATGAAGGTACCATTCACAATTCACCGGCCCTGGATAGTGGGGAGTTGGATCTAAACGGCGTCCCATCCCTGCCGGCCCGACGGGGTTATCACTCCTCCTCTGTTCCCTCTGGGAGTGCTGCTATTTCGACCACCCTTCAAGTTTTTACTAATTTGACCAGGGTCCTTCTAATTCTACCTAGATATTAGTAAGTTAGTAGTATATATTCCCAACACAAATCGAGATACACCTCTGCTAATACGTCAAATGTACATCCGACTGGATTCAGCTACCACAGGCTGTTCTTGTCCAAGAGGTCTCCAGGGCTTAAATATAGATAGAAGTACTTCCACTCGCTGCTACCCTTCTAAATTATAGTCAAATATCTCAATTAATATCCGAGGGAAAAAGTTGATGATTTATAAGAAGACTCGGAGAGACAGGGTTTGGCTGACAAGGGATAGCGGAGTAAATTATCGGGGGTACAGTGGCGCTATAAAACTTGAAGTTTCCAATTGTCTATTGCCCACGAATATTTATCGCCTTCGACTAGCAAATTACTAGTAACTAGTTATTAGCTACTTCCACGATGATCTGTATACTCCGTACCTTGGCGGACCACGTGATTTAGCCCTGTTCCAGGTCCACCGCCTCACAAATTGCCGGGTCTCTCCGCCTCGAAAAAATAATTCTGGAGCAGTCGTCGGCCATACGCAGTCGCTGTACCCTCGTTGTCAGTGCTCTCTTTTGGTGAATTTTCACAGAAGAGAACTGAGGTCTGGGACCTCTTTGCTGCCAAAATGGAGCAGCAATCTAACAGGTCTCATCGACCTGCAAAGGAGAAGAAGAAATTCGAAGGTATGCTCACAGCAAACTCGCGCAATCTGAATTTGCGGCCAAACCTCGATGGAGGAGGAACATCTTGCTAACTTGATATTTCTAATCTATAGGGTCAAACCCGAAGGCTTTCACATTCTCCAAAACCGGAAAACTCAACCGTCAGCAAGCGCGGTCCCACGATGTGCGTACCAATTCCATTCGACCAAGCTATTATACTGTTGCTAACCTGGTTTGCTGCGTTAGGTCAAGGAGAAGCGTCTCCATGTGCCCCAAGTGGATCGCATGCCCGAGGAGGCTCCTCCGACGGTCGTTGCGCTCGTCGGACCCTCTGGTGTAAGTTTCTAGCTGGTGTATCATTCGAATGTCATTTCAGCACTGACAATAACTTCCTCTTAGGTCGGAAAAACCACTCTGCTCAAGTCTTTGATTAAGCGCTATACGAAGCAAACTTTGAGCTCGCCCCAAGGACCCTTGACCGTTGTCACATCGAAGAAGAAGCGTCTCACATTCATCGAATGCCCCTCCGACTCTCTAGCCGCCATGATCGATGTGGCCAAGGTCGCGGATATCATCCTGCTGATGATCGACGGAAACTACGGTTTCGAGATGGAGACGATGGAGTTCTTGAATGCCTTGTCTACCAGCGGTATGCCCGGTAATGTATTTGGTATTCTCACCCATCTGGATCTCTTCAAAAAACAGAGTACCCTGCGCATGGCCAAGAAGCGCCTTAAGCACCGTTTCTGGAGCGAACTTTACCAAGGCGCCAAGCTTTTCTACCTCTCCGGTGTTATCAACGGCCGCTATCCCGATCGTGAAGTCCACAATTTATCTCGATTCCTCTCCATCATGAAGAACCCCCGTCCGCTCATCTGGCGCAATTCGCATCCGTATGCGCTCGCCGATCGCTTCCTCGATATCACTCCTCCCACCAACATTGAAGCCAACCCCAAGTGTGACCGTACCGTCGCGCTCTACGGCTACCTTCGAGGTACCAATTTTCCCGCCAATGGTGCTAGAGTGCATGTTCCCGGTGTCGGCGACTTGACGGTTTCTGGAATTGAGGGTCTTCCTGATCCTTGCCCTACCCCGCATATGGACCAGCAAATAGCAAAGGCATCTGGCAAGACTTCTCGACGCAGACTCGGAGACAAACAAAAACTACTGTTTGCTCCCATGTCCGATGTTGGCGGTGTTTTGGTTGACAAGGATGCCGTGTATATTGATATCAAGACACAGACCTTTAATCGGGACTCGGAAGACGAAGAAGAATCCGATGGTGAGGACCGTCGTGGTCTTGGTGAACAGCTTGTTGTTGGTCTACAGGGCGAACGGAAACTGCTTGGTGAAGCCGATCAGGGTGTGCGCCTCTTCCGTGGTGGCGATGCGATCTCCCGAGCAGACGAAGATGACGAGAGTGGTCGGAAGCACAGAAGACACGCCCGTATTGCTGATATCGAGCAAGATGGTGCTGCTGCATCCGACGAGGAGTTCAGCGGCGAGGATGACGAGGAGGATGACGAAGAAGAGAACTTCAGCGGTGATGAAGATGATGACGAAGTCGACGTCTCCGCGCCAGCTGATTTTGAGAAGAAGTTCAAACAGCGTCAGAACGGCAAGAATGATGGTGATGATGAAGACATTGCGTTCGCCGATAGTGACTCTGACCTGGGTTCCATCTCTTCTGTCGAGGACCAAGAGCTTGAGAGCGGTGGTGAAGAGGACGACGAGGAAGAGGAGGAGGACGACGACGACGAAAATGACGAGGATGAGGATGAGGATGAGGATGAAGAGGGGAATGCCCGATGGAAGGAGAACATGGTGGCCAACGCAAAAGCCCTTCACGGCAAGCGACCTGCATTCCGTGTCGCCGATCTCTCGCGCATGATGTATGACGAGTCTATCAGTCCCGCCGATGTTGTGCAAATATGGCGTGGAGAGGACGCCGAGGAGGAAGAGAGCGACGAGGAAGGTGAAAAGGAAGAAACCGACGACTTCTTCAAGAAGACAAACAACGAGAAGAAGGACGAATCCGACTACCGTGCTGTGCCCGAATACGACTATGACGAGTTGGAGCGGAAATGGCGCGACGAGGAATTGATCGAGTCTCTTAAACAGCGTTTTGTCACCGGCAAGCTCTCTGCTGGTGGCCTCGACGATCTTGACGAAGTTGACTCAGATGACTTCGACGACGATGAAGATGACGAGGGCGACGGAGCATTCGAGGATCTTGAGACGGGTGAAACCTTCGATGGCTTCAAGGAAGATGGCGAGGAGGATGAAGAAAATGAAGATGAAGAGGCTGAGCCTGAAGAACCTATGGATCTGGAGGCTGAGCGTGAACGCAATGCTCAGAAAAAGGAGGAACTGAAACTTCGTTTCGAAGAAGAGGACCGTGAAGGCTTTGCCAATGCTAAAGAAGGCGAGCGAGATGGTGGGGATGGCGAGTTCGGTGAGGACGATTGGTATGATCTGCAGAAGGCAAAGATGCAAAAGCAGCTCGATATCAACCGTGCTGAGTTTGATACCCTCGACCCGTCCTCTCGAGCTCGTGCTGAAGGATACAAGGCCGGTACCTACGCACGAATTGTCCTTGAGAATGTCCCTTACGAGTTTGCGTCCAAGTTCAGCCCTCGTTACCCGGTCATTGTCGGAGGACTCGCTCCTACCGAGGACCGTTTCGGATATGTTCAGATCCGTATCAAGCGTCACCGTTGGCACAAGAAGATTCTCAAGAGCAACGATCCCTTGATATTCTCACTGGGCTGGCGTCGTTTCCAGTCCTTGCCAATCTACAGTACTTCTGACAGTCGGACTCGAAACCGTATGCTCAAGTATACTCCCGAGCACATGCACTGCTTCGGTGTCTTCTACGGCCCTCTCGTGGCCCCGAACACTGGTTTCTGCTGTGTTCAATCATTCTCCAACAAGAACCCTGGTTTCCGCATTGCTGCGACCGGCGTGGTTCTGAGCGTGGACGAGCACACTGAGATTGTTAAGAAGCTCAAACTCACTGGTGCTCCTTACAAGATTTTCAAGAACACTGCCTTCATTAAGGACATGTTCAACTCTTCCCTGGAGATTGCCAAATTTGAGGGTGCCTCCATCCGCACCGTCTCTGGTATCCGTGGTCAAATCAAGCGAGCCCTCAGCAAGCCTGAAGGCCACTTCCGTGCTACGTTCGAGGACAAGATTCTGATGAGTGACCTTGTATTCCTGCGCGCATGGTATCCCATCAAGCCCCATCGTTTCTACAACCCTGTGACAAACTTGCTTGATCAGGGCGACGGTAAAATGGATGACGGGGGCTGGCAAGGAATGCGTCTTACAGGTGAAGTCCGCCGGGATCAAGGCATCCCCACTCCCCTAAACAAGGACTCTGCCTACCACAAGATCGAGCGTCCTACTCGTCACTTCAACCCCCTGCGTGTGCCCAAGCAGCTGGCTGCCGAGTTGCCTTTCAAGTCGCAGATCACCAAGATGAAGGGTCGCAAGGATCAGACTTACATGCAAAAGCGCGCTGTTGTTCTTGGCGGCGAGGAGAAGAAGGCCCGCGATCTGATGCAAAAGCTGACCACCCTGCGCAACGAGAAGCAGGCGAAGCGGTCGGCCAAGCAGGAAGAACGTCGCAAGGTCTACCGTGCAAAGGTGGCCGACAGCCTGGAGAAGAAAGCGGCGCGCGAGAAGAGAGAGCGCGACGATTACTGGCGTCGCGAGGGCAAGAAGCGCAAGAATCCAGATGGCGAGTCTGGTGGTCGTGGAAAGCGACGCGGTTAATCACACTTGGGAATTTTGTACATGTCATTATGGACATAGATACATTTTGTTTTGCATAGACGGTGTTTTGAGTCCCAAAAGCCAATGTATATCAATTTTTTGTCAAAATTTCCCTGTCTCACACAACTGTCGTATTACGTGCCTGATGTAGAATCAACCACACTTGATGCCCTGGGCTGGGGTTGTCCATTGCCTAGATATCACACTTCCTAATCTCCTGTGTAGCATGTCCGGCATATGACCTACGCCATGTCGCTAGCGATTGCCGACCATGATGAACTAGTTCCAAGCGTATGATGGTTTGTTTCGGCTCGTTTCAACGGTCGTTGATAGCCTCACACTAGCACACAAGAGTGCTAGCATGCCTTGGCTTTCTTCTGCCGAGTGAACGCCGCAGCACCATCGTTCTCCCCACCCCCATCAAGATGAAACACCCTTTTCGCACTTGGTGCCACCGGAGAAGTACCCCCGATGGAAATAGCGCCAAAATTCACTATTCACATAGACCTCCTTTGATTTCCAGGACGCCGGCAGACGTCAGCAGCGCACTTTAGCCTATACCCAGCAGGAAAAAGCAATATAATATCCAGGGGACATGCAGATTATGAACCGACTGATAGGCTTGGATTCATTGGAGGCGAAGTTTCTCCGGCTTAGCGCTAACAGTGGAGTATGCTGGCATACTAGTAACTATCGGTCCAGCTCTGATGGAGCCCAGACTATCAAGCAGTGTCCAAGCTTCGCTTCGCTCGGCTTAGCTGTGTGTATAAGAATGGTTCGATCTCTTTTTTCGCCCTGGCCCCGAAACTTTTGGTAACCTCTTTCCCTTCTTTTCATACATTCTTTATTTTATTCATTCTTTTCGGTATTTCATTCTTTCAAAATGCGCAGCGCGCTTCTACTTTCACTCCTTCCCCTGGTCTTGGGATGCAATAACCCTGCCAGCCATGCTTGTGCTTCCGCATACACTGCATCCAGCTCTGACGCTGCTGCTTTCTGTGCTACTTTCACCGCCAGCAAGGTGACTGCTACTACTGGTCTGCCCAGCTTTGCTTCGGCTTGTGACTTCAAGACCGGACATTTGTCGAGTGCATGCAGTTGTCTCGACACAGCCTGGGCTACGGCTGGTGCCGGGTCCAGTTCCACTGAGGGGGTGAGAGAATATCGATGTCGATAATCTACAATTTGTGCCTAGTCTAATGATTGATTTTCTGTATAGTCTAGCGCTGAGCCAACTACTGCCCCGGCGGCGGTCACCAGCACTGCCGCTGTCCCCTCTGTGTCAACTAGCACACCTGTCGAGACCAAGACGACTTTGGTAAAGACAACCAAATCATCAACCCAATCATCTTCAGTCGCTGTCCCAGAAACAACCCAAGCACCCACGACAGTTTCTAGCAATGTTGCCGCTGCCTCTGTTGCCTCAGATGCTTGCGTTGTTACTGAATACGCATCTATCTCTTCTGCTGTCAAGTCTTGCACCAACATCGTTCTTTCCAACATCTCTGCGCCTCCTTCTAGCACCATCGACCTGCAGAGCCTCCAGACCGGTGCCACGGTCACCTTTGCGGGCACCACCGTAAGTGGTAAACTAGGCCGAATGACCTATAACGTGATAACTAACGTCTTTCTTCGTGGTGTGTAGACGTTTGGTGATACTTTCGACTCTGATTTCGATCCTATTGTTATTTCCGGAACTGATATTACCATTACTGGTACATCTGACCACGTAATTGAGGGCAACGGTGCCGCTTACTGGGATGGCGAGGGCTCTAACGGCGGCCAAGACAAGTAAGTGATGATCTGTGAGCGATTATACGTACCAGTTCTAACATGCTATTCCAGGCCCAACCACTTCATTGTAGTGAAGCACGTCTATAACTCCGAAATCACCGCCCTGAACATCAAGAACTGGCCTGTCCACTGCTTCTACATCAATGGTGTCCAGCACCTCACTGTTTCTGGGTTGACTTTGGACAACTCTGCTGGCGATGAGCCTAATAGTGCTAGCGGTGATGACGCAGCTGCTCACAACAGTGACGGTTTCGACATCTCTGCTAGTGACTATGTCACTCTGGAGAACATCTCTGTTTATAACCAGGATGACTGCGTTGCTGTCACTAGTGGAACCGAGATTACCGTTGACAACATCTACTGCTCTGGTGGTCACGGTCTAAGCATCGGGTCTATTGGTGGTAAGAGCAACAACACCGTGGACGGTGTGACCTTTAAGAACTCCCAGGTCGTGGACAGCTCGAATGGATGCCGCATAAAGTCCAACTCTGAGACTACTGGCAGTGTGAGTTTCGGTCCCGTTCTTGATAAATTCTGTTTTGTAAAAAGAGAAAGAAGACAACAATTGCTAATCAATGTTATCAACTAAACAGGTGAGCAACATCATTTACCAGAACATCACTGTCTCTGGAATCACCGACTATGGTATCGACATCCAGCAGGATTATCTCAATGGCGGTCCTACCGGTGAACCTACCAACGGTGTGACTATCTCTGGAGTCACTTTCACCGATGTCACCGGTACAGCCACCGATGATGCCAAGGACTACTACATTCTCTGTGGCTCGGATAGCTGCTCGGACTTTTCTTTCTCTGGTGTGTCTATCACTGGAGGAGGTGAGACTAGTAGTTGCAACTATCCTTCCAGTGGCTGCCCGTAAAGTTCTCCCCGAGCTGGATTCTGGAGGAACCCCGGCGTATAATCTTAGATGATAGGTAGTAGCACCTGAATATTGAACTTCAAGAGGTTCTAGTTTCTTTAAAATCTTCACCTGGGCAGGCTTTAAGCTCCAAATTATTTGCCAGGGTAGCCCTATAGTAAATCAGTAACTGCAACAAGTACTAGTTACTACTAACTAGGTAGTATTCGGGTACACTAAGCCCACTATATTATTGCTGGAACGAACAAAAACCTAGCACCTAATTCTGGTATTCTCTCAATATCTTCTGTATACCTTATTAGTTATATCAATTACATCAATTGTATCATACTCTCTTCTACTCTACACTCTATAGTCATCCGCATTAGTGACCCGATACACGTGACCACGCGTCGTCGCCGAAAGAAGGCCCGTTCGAGACGACGCATTCGACTTCCCTCAGAAAACCTTGGATCTTCCAGTACATCGTTAGGTTCGGTCTTTTGCTCCTGCACCTGACTAGCATTTCTGAAGAATTTATTTCCATTCCATCGGGTTCATCGGACTGGATCTCCCTTGGAGGGCTCACCGGCCGCTTTGCCGCTCGTGCTCAACCTTGCGCGTGCTGGTCGATCGCCACTGCATCGGGCAGATGCTCCTGGCACCCACCGCGGCGTCTCTGCATTCTCCCGTCCGTCCTCGCGAACATTCAGATCCTGACCGTTAATCTAGCGCATCCTCGGTTGCTTGACCTCGGCCATTCCCGGTGCGTCTCGACGAGCGACAAGGCGCGAGAAGATCCTCTTGCATGTTTAGATCATTTGCGCGGCCGCGTCATTTCACAATTGACGCCTGGTCGCGTGCTGTGTGCGCCTCGGGTTTCTTGGGTTTCCCCTGCATTTGACCGAAATTCTCCGCAGAGGCCCCTTTGCTTGACCATGAATGATATCTACAATGGGCCCTCCAGTCGCGGGGTTCCCCATGCGGAGGCCAGTGCGGATACCCTGGTGAACACCGCCGCATCACTTGCGACAGACTCGAGCCGCGCGGGACAAGTCCAGGTTCCACGTTCACCCCAACCTCTTTCTCTGCAGGTGAATGGACTGGAGGCTGGGGTTTACAATCGGAGAGATTCTAACGTCAGCTATGTCGAATCGTCCGACCGTGGTAGTGAGACGTCCGACGGCCAGCGACCAGAACTACACTCTGCGAGTACCTTCACAGACTCCGCCCCCAGCCAACCATCCTCTTCACTGAACGACCCCAATCGGTCCATGGACCTCGATAAACCCTACTACATGAATGGCGATATTGCGATGACGAATACAAATGAAGAAATATCAACTTCGGAGGCATTGCATAATTTGAAGAAAACCAATGGAAATGGTTTAATAAGCAGCACAAACGGCGCAGTGAAATTGGAAAAACAGAGCAATGGCTCTCTGTCACCTCTACGATCGTCAAATCTTTCCAACCTTCGTTCGAGTGCCGGTACGCGATATACACCGGGCCACAAACGAACAGTTACTGGAGATGTAAAACCCATCTCCACATTGGCTGCACCTGTCACCTCAGACGTCAATGGAGCACGTCGTCGGTCAAAAAGCACGGGCTCACCAGCCCACGGAAGCAGAATTGCTCAAGTAAGGACTCTCTCTGAATGCTCATTCCTGAGTGTTATTGACGTAAAAAAAGCTGTCCGTTCATATCCGCACACGACTATCATATGCAGCTGCAAAAATAGAAAAGTCACGACAGTCACCTTCTAATACGGAACTAGCGCTGCGTGGACTCGAAAGTCTATCTACTTCGAATATTCCCTCGAGGGCGTCAGACTTGACCCCTACGCTAAACTCGCAATCTAGTCAACGTCCGTCATCAACCGACGCACCGTCAAATCATCATTTTCACCATAGATCACATTCAGCAATCTCCTCCCCTGGCAAACTCCTTCAGTTCCCCAGATTGGCGCCTCCCGTTGATATCGTTGCATCAAATGGAGATACCCGACGGCGGCGACCAAATCCCAACTGGGCCGCTCAACCATTCGATCGAAGCCCATACGCCCGGCACCGACGCCATCACTCATATCAAGATCCCTCCTTCGCCCGGCCATTGAATGGGTCACCAAGAGTTATAGGGCCAGGAACACCGTCCATCCCACCAACAAGTCGGGCGCCTACATCATCTCAGAACGGGTATTACGGATCACGAACTCAATCAGAGAACACTGCTATGGAGCAGGACGCAATCGAAACGTTGCTTTTCATGTCTAGCCCTGAGAACTCCGGGTACCGCTCAAGTCCTCGACCCTTGCAACCGCCTGCCACGCAACAGAGTTTGAATGCATCGCTGTATGGCAACAATGAGAAACACGGAACAGACGCAGGAAATCAACACAGTCAAAGCCCACAGAGTGGCGAGTCCATTTACGGTCAAGATGCGAAATCCCAAAGCCTTAGATTAGGCCTAGAGGCTCACGCAGGGGATGAGATTGATCGTATTCTGGACCAGATGGACAGCGACAGCGAGGAAGACACACGATACGCCTCACATCGCCTTGGGAAGAACCGGCATATTAGAGGGCATCATGGCGGAAGAAAATGATCATTTGAAGAAGAGGTGCGTTTCATTCGAACGAACACCAGGTTTGTAATACATCGCATCGACATTTGCCAAATACTTGGAGCTTGTTTGCATTTGAATTAGTGACCTTTTGTGGGGGCTTTGTGTTCCCCATTAATCAAATTTCATGGTGTTCGGGGGCTTGGATCATAGCCATGAAAAGCCTTGGGTCTGCTACCAATGGCATTACGAATTAATACATTATTCTTGCTGATCCTGATGCAATTTTGTAAATTTTGCGCCTCTCTATTCACCGGTCCAAATAGAACCGACCTAGCTTTGTAGCTTTTTACGGCAAGAACTACTGGTATTTTCCAGCTCTTCTTTAAATTGGCCTAGAGTGGATCCTTGACGACCTTCCTGGGCTCATACTAGCAATCGATTTTGATCTCTTCAATTCTATTACTATTTGGTCGATTCGTTGCCTCCAATCGCAGGCAGAGAGTATTCATGCCAATGTTCGCCTCAGGCAACAGTCACGTGGCCATTTTCGTCGACCGCCAACGGCGTTGAAGAAGATGTCAACCATCAAAGAGATATCACAGCAAGGGCAGTCGGGGCTTTTCATATGTTTGAGACCTACCGGATCATCTCATATCGGACGGTCGTGAACGTGAAGGGATCGAGGCTCCCACCGAATCGGCATTTCGCGGTGATATTCACCGGCAAAGGTCCCTTTGATCTGCGAGTATCAAGTACCTCCCGCATTTGATCAGTACATTAACGACCTGTTGGTAAGTAAGCATTGACTATATGTTGTGTACCCATGGAGACTCCCTCACATGAGCTTCGAAGCTTTTGTGTCGGGCTTGTTTTACTTCACCCCGCCATCGCCCGTTGCGACCACCCTATTTACCCTCTCTCCCCATTACTGCCCGCCGCTGCGGATTTGAAGATCAAAATGTCTAACCTCGATCGTGAAATCCAGCTTCTGCGCGAGGAGTCCTCAATCTCGCTTTCTGATAGAGACTTTGTGCTTCGCTTGCTACAAAATCCAGAGCTTTTGCAAGGGTTATCCAGTACGGAGACGGTTCATAAGGTCGCCAGCGCCTTATCTTCGCAACAAAACGAAGAGGCCTCTGGTTGTTTGGATACGCGATCATCACAACAGTATGTGAATTCCATCTTGGTAGCTTCTGATCACTATTTACTCATTGATATTCTAGGGACCCTCTTGCACGCTTCCAGCTACCAGTCATTGGACCACGAGACTACGGGCCTCGTGAGACTGCTGCACCAATCCAGGATCCCCCATCGGCTCTAGTAGAACACCGTTCTCAGGACCACAGCTTTTTAGACTCGAATAGCCTGCTTTCGGATTTGCTTGAACGTCTCGAAGGAGAAACACCCCTGGCCATCGACCCGGGTACAACTCACGGACGCACCACACCGCCCAGTCCTTCAATTTACGACAACGATTTAGGTGAGACAGAAACTTTCTTTCGTGACTCTTCCAGCTCGAGTACCCAGGATTCCCGAGCGTTACTCCCTAGTGTCAAGCTTCCTTGTCGCACCTTGAGCCAATCTTACAGACAGGTTGTTGATGACTTTCCGGCGGATGAATGCGCAAATGACGGCAATATTCCTGTACAGCATTTGGAAACTATACCTCGGAATCATCAACACGCTTTTACTGCTTGCGAAAACATCACACAGGCTAATTCATCGTGCGTCCAGGACAGTGACAGGGAAAAGCTTACGCAGCGGTAATCAATCGGAAATTGCCCCAAATCGCGCAAAACACATTGTTCTTTCTCTTCTATCATATCTTTGAGACGGTACTCGACCAGTCAAGGGATTCAAAGAGGAGCCACGGAGAGGTTCAAAGGTCACCTTTCTCGAATTTTCAAGAAATTCAGATCTGGCACACCCTAGAACTCGATAGCACACCTCTCCACTCTGTCTGATCTAGCGACTCAGAAATACCAGCACATCAAGATGGATTCACGTGCGTCAACTTTCTTAGACCCCTCCTCTGCCATCACAGCAATCACCAGGCATAAAGCCGAGGCGATCAAGCTGGCACGAGAGCAGGGGACTGCTGTTAGGGAGATGTGTCGCCGCGCAAAAACCGAGGTACCGCCTTACGAGTTCGAAGAATTGATCGGCAAGGGTGCCTATGGCCGAGTTTATAAGGGCCATGAAACACCTTCTGGCCGGTTGGTAGCAATCAAAGTCCTTGATATTGACTCTTTGGACTACAAATCATTGCGTGACTTTCGAGATGAATCAATCAAGGATTTTATTCATGAGACCAAGGTCATGAAGCAAGTCAAAGACTCAGGCGCTAAGAATATCAACGAGCTCATCGAAGCAATCTCCATCCATTCCCAATTGTGGCTAGTCTGCGAGTACTGTCCCGGTGGTAGTGTGCGGACTCTGGTGAGCTCCCCTTCCACCTTTCCCGTGTAATGGGCCGCTATATTGACCCTCTTAGATGCGAGCAACTGGTGATAAACTTGAAGAGAATTACATCATTCCCATTGCGAGAGAGCTTGCTGTTGGATTACATGCTATTCACGAAGCCGGTATTATCCACCGTGATGTAAAAGGTAGTTTGACATAATGTTCAATTATTGTTAAGACCCCCCGCTGACAAATATTAGCTGCAAATATCCTCATCCACGAAGAAGGGCGATTGGAGATTTGTGACTTTGGCGTTGCAGGTGTCTTGCAATCGCATCAGGACAAACGCTCTACGTGGATTGGAACGCCACACTGGATGCCCCCCGAGATGTTCTCCATGAGGGGGCCGGCGCACCATTATGGCAACGAGGCAAGCCCACCCCTCTCTTTGCCGTGGTTTATATTTGCTGATATCTTCTAGATTGATGTGTGGGCATATGGCTGCACCTTGTTCGAATTTGCCACAGGCAATCCTCCCAACTCGGGACTCCGCGAGCGAATGCAAATCGGACGTCAACTCAATCGAAATACCCCCAAGCTTGACAGTGACCAGTATAGTCAGGGATTAAAGGATCTTATTGCGTATGCACTTGACTCCAATCCAGCGACTCGTCCAACAATGGCAGACATCCTGGCACACCCCTACATTGCTGGAACAGAAGAGGAATACCCGACCCTCTCCGTTGCTGAGCTTGTTCGAAATTACTATCAATGGTCACAACGGGGCGGGCAGCGAGTGTCTCTATTTCACCCTGGTGGTGCAGCACCGGCAAAGCTCCCAGGAACTGAAGAAACCGACGAGGATTGGAGTTTCAGCACGACGGATGGCTTTGAACGAAGATTCTCTGTCATTGATCTCGATCAAATCGCGGCTTCCCTTGCTGAGATGGAAGAAGCGATCAGTCCGACAACACCAGCACCCGACAGTGATTTCGGTGATGATTTTAATGAAGCCGACCTGGATCCTGAGGATAAAGCCAATTTCGACGAGCGAGTCCGCCGTGGTGCAGAAGCCATGGAAGGACTTTTTAACGAGGATATGCCAAGTTACAAGTATGAAACTAAGAGAGATTTTGTTCCTATCCAACCCAGCCCTCCACCTTCCGATCTCCCTCTCCGCACCAATACGGATCGATCATCGGTGACATCGACTTTCATTGATATCGATATTGGCTCCTTTGACTCCTCCCACTATGCGGCTGGTGCACCGTCCGCCCAGCCTTTCCAGCTCGCCGATGCGGACACCATTCGCGCAAATCGGTCTAGTATCCGCATTCCTCGTGGATCCAATGATTCTAGTTCCCAGTCTTCGAACAGCGATGCCGATGTTAATGAACTTCATGATGAGGAGTTCAAACCGTCAGGCCCGCGACCTCCCACTATGGACTGGAAATTTCCTTCATTCTCCATGGCACAGCCAGAGGATGTTGAACCCGAGGTCGACGCTGATAATGAAGCTGAGGGTACAAAAGAGGAACCAGTCACTGAACCAATCAAAGAAGAAAGCTTTCAAGACGAGAAACGTGCTACCATGGAGTGGACTTTCCCTGTCATGGGTTCTCAACCAGAGGTTATGCCTGCCATCGATGAACAGGTGAGCACTGATACTGATCGCCACGATACTGTGAGAGCACCTGTATCTGGCTTGCAAAGACAACCTACGCATTCGCCCGCAATATCTCGCCCGTCAACCTCGGCCTCCAACAGCTCGACTATGTCCGACTCGGATTATGATCCATTCCGCTTCGACCGACCAACTACCCCCAAGGCTTCATCACAACCCAATTCATTCGACGCGGAATTCCCAAGCTTAGTCGATAACGCCTCTGATGATGATTCTGCTGGAGTCCTTGATGGGCCCGGACCAGATGAAGAAGAAGAAGAAGAAGAAGAAGAAGAATCCCAAGAAGCGTCCCATCCAATGTGGCAGGAAGAAACAGATATCATATCTTTGGATGACTTGCCGCCGCCCACAGCCATCCCGGTGCATGACAGGCCCAGCGACACGCCCGTTGAGGTCTCTGAGCCAGGATCACCTATCATCGAGGAGCCCCTGCAGACCGCTCGTCGTCGAGATCATATGTCTTCATTTGCCACGCCACTGGTGCCTGATAGTGATCCCACTATCTCATTTCCAACCTTGATTCCCCCAAGTGCCGACAGCTTGATGGAAAGTGCCGATGATGCTGCGGTTACAGCAGAGCTGGATCGTCTGCTAGGTGACTTCCTGGGTGCCCTTTCAGCGACAGGGGAGGCTCTTTCAAGGGCTGGTGCCGAGCCGAAATCGGATGGTGTTGCTCACCACCCTGCCGAAGCAGTACCATAGTGTCAAGGTTGGCGTGTCTTTATCTTGGTATCTGTTTTAATTTACTGGAGTTTGAAGAAGAGTTCCAGGTTCTTGATCTTCACAGAGAGCTATAGTTTTTGCATTTCCATCGCCCACATATCCGTTCATTGTGCACCCCAACTAGGAGTTACATATTGACACTACACGACAGATTTTATGAAATAAAAGGAGGTGATGCCTTTGTTATTCTTACCTCTTTTGGTCAATGTAAAGTAGGGTATTGAAGGTGTTTGGATTACTTTAAGTCTGGGCAGCCGGTGTAGTATGTATTCTACTAGCCAGTGACTCCAGGCAAGTACGGCAGGAGAAGGCAGACTCGGATAACCCACCACTCAACCACAACCTCTCTCTTTTTCCCTCTCCTCTCCTTTCCTCTTCTTCCCTTTCAGTGTCTTCCTTCGTCATTTTTCTTTTATTTTAAATAATACCTTTTCGCTCATTTCCATCATGCTGGGAGGGTTCTCTAGCAAGAATTCGCCAGCGGCCTTTGCACCCCGGCTGGTTCCAGCCCTACCTCGGACACGCAAGGAATGGAATGACGCGCTCACAGAGGTCAAATCTCTATATCTTCAGAAGCAGTATAAACAGTGTGCCACACGGGCTAGGTCTCTTCTCAAAAATCCAAGTCCACCGGTATGTTCCCGATCCTACTTCAGCGCTTACCACTTGAAAGCGGAAGCAGATTCTCAGTTGACGAACCATGCATGCTACAGATCGAACCTATCCACGAAGTCTTCCTCTATTTCTACGCCGCTATATCTTACGAACTACTCGGACAAGCAGCCCATCTGTATTCGAGCATGAAGATTTCTTTCTTGAATGCGGCGCTGGATTGCTTTGCCTACTGCGATGCCGCTTTGCCGGAGCCAATGACTCTACCGAAGCCCCCTGCGATTGAGAAAGCACCTCTCTCTCCAAGTCCGCCTGTATTTTACCCTCCGACACCTCGGACACCTAGACGCAGTCTAATTGCGTTTGATGGGGGGCTCTTCCAGTCACCGAGGCGTGATTCTCTCGTTCAGAGTATCACACGACTGATTGACATCTCTCTCTGGGATTTTGAAGAAGACGACCCGTTCATGTCAGATAACGAGGAAGGTCGCGAGAACTCATTCATGTTGTCTTCATCTCCGCTGGCAAGAAAGTCGGCGACAAAGGCCGAAAAAGATCGTCTCTTCCGAGTCATGCTCTCTCCGACCAGAACACCGGCAGCCAAGATCAAAGAGCCGGTTAAGAGGAGTACCACTACCACCCTTATACCCTCTCCTCTGCGTGTCCGAAAAATTCCAGAGGAATTAGGACCTTGCCTGACAAAACCAAGGTCTATCGAGAATATCAGCAGCAGCAGCAGTTCTCCGAAGTCCCAGAGTAGAAGCTCGAATAGACCTCGCCCGCCGCCCATACCTTTTAGGATCATACCAGCCACAAAATTAAATATCGACGCTCAGAAAGGCGATATAAAAAGTCGCCCCACCAGAAATATGAAACCCCCTCTCTCCAGCGGGAACCACAATGTTCAAACTCCGCGAAAGACCACTGCGCCTGCGGAACCCACGGAGGAAATGACACCAGCGCGCGCGGCAAGAGTCATCCGACATAATTGCAGAATCGAGGCTCTGCGCTCACAGATAACAATAAACATAAATTCGATACAACAGCACGTGGATCAAATCTTAGATATTCAACGCACCCATCGATCTCGCCAGATGCAGCGTTCCATATCATTCTGGAGCTTTGATCCCATCAAGTCTGGGAGCGACGACGACGAAGAGGAAGTTGGTACGGGTAAAGATAGGGAGCCGATTCTGGATGAATTCGGTAATTTCTTGGTGAAGGAGACGAAGGCACAGCGAATTGCTCGCCTGCGGTCGGAGGGATGGAAGACGGTTGGGTTGCGTTCGCCCCGGAGCACATGGAAGGGATCGCGGTATTATCAGGAACTTTGCGCTATGGTTATGAATGAGATGTATCTGGATCGGTGAGATGGGGGTATCATGGGATGGAATAAAATGATCTCGATGGATGATTCGAGGTTGGAGTATTTGATTTGATCTGAATTGATTTCCATCTGAATGTCTTTTTGTTTTGCTTTGTCTCTTTTTTTCTTCTAACTTTCTTTTTCGGATAATTCTTTTGTGATCTGCGGATCTGCAGCGTACAGATGAGTTACAAGAAGCTTATTTTAAAATTGTGAAAGAATAACAGTGTGGATGAATTGTTCTCAGTAGCTCGTAGCTTATTCTTCTTTGGAATAAGTAAACTTGAACCAGGCGAAAACTTGAAGGCAGAACTACCAACGATTGAGGACCTTCATGTTCCAGTCCGAAAAACAGTATAATGTCTTTACAGCCCTTTGCTCAACACAGACCCAAAGCCCTGGCCAATTCCACCTTTGCCGAAAATACCTCCGAGTTGGTTCCCTAGCTGATCCTGGATCTTGGAGAGATTCTCATCCTCGATGAGCTTCTTCGCGGTCAGGCTCTCTAGATGGATGGCCATGTATAAGCATAGGTCATTTTTATCTAGAAAAAAGAACGATACAAAGGGAAAGGAAAGATCAAAGCCTACTTTTCAGACCAAATGAAACCTTAGTCTCGCCCATTTGATCGAGCAGAATTTCTTGCAGTCTTTTCTGGTAGGGGTCCAAAGTGCCGGAAACCCATGCGGCCACCAGAACCAGCTGGGAGACGAGATAAAGAATGAAGTAGAACATTTTGGTGACACTTAGAATTTATGATGAGTCCGAGTCTCAGTATGCAAGTTTGTCTTTGGCTGCTACCAAGACTGGTGGTGGTGATTATTTATTTAAATGTACTACTACACCTTGGGTATCAAGCCTATGACGTCCTGGGCGTGGGATATGACGCTGCGTGCAACACAATCTCGGCGTGGTGGGGTCTGCACTACAAATCAGACTCGGAGTAGGCTGGGGGGCCCCGAATTAAATTGATTTTAATTGATGACAGCAGTAGATAACCTTGGAAGCTGCTCCTGGGAGAATTGAATGGTTCCTACTATTCTTTCAGGTACTGTACTCTAGGGGTTTTGTATGGCGATTATCACATGTTTACATATGTTACTACTCGTACTAATTAGTCACTAGCTAGTGACCAGCCACCAGTGGATCATAGCTAGAGCGGCCTAGCTGGTGAGGTCGTGCCATGGTCTAAAGCTAGTGTTTCATGGGCTCAGCGATGAAGGTGGGAATAGCAGCAGTGTGCCCCTGGGAATAAAAGGACAGGTAGCAACCTTACAAGGCGTAAACGGACTTTTGAAAAGCCTTGACCAATGATAGGAAGTAAATCAGTATACATACATACTCGTAGGGCAGCGCTAGGCGGAGCCACCCTTGGCCCGATGCAGTCAAATCCAGCGATCGGAGGATCCCATGGCCAATGAAGATGGCTAAGATGGATGTGTAGATACGACTAGACGAGTACGATATACTCGTACGCATAATTTAGCCCCCAATGTATGCTCAGCTGTGGCGGTGCGACCGTTGTGTGGACCAGTCAATTAGCCCCAAAATGTAGTGGTAGTGGAAGTGGAAGTGCTATCGCGCGTCTAGAACTCAGGAGTTGTACCGAGTCACCCCCCTCTCTTTTCTCCCTTCCTCCTCCTATTCTCTCCTTCTCGTCAACACTCTGTCACAGCGAACCTCTTCCGATAAATGCATAGGTATTAAAAGGTACTTCAAGCTCCTCTCCCATTCCCCCTGGCGGAGACCTTCGTCAGCCGCACCCACACCCACTTTGTCCAGCTCCTCCTCCCCCCGCTAGCCCCTCAAGGCTGAAGGCTGAAATTTGTCTTCCTCCATTAACACCCCCATTTTTCCTAGATATACCTCCACTACCACCACTACTACTACTACTACTCCTACTACTACTACCACCACCACTCTTATTTCTCCTTTTTCTCTTCCTCCCACTCTTCAACTCTCAACTTCTCCCTCCCCGCCCCTCTCCGCTGCGGGGTTCACCAGCCCGCTTTTGCTACCTGACGACGGGTCTCCTCGATTAAGCCTGTCGCACACCGATCCCATTCCAATCGACTTGGCTATAGGCTGCCCTTTTTTCACACAATGAGTTGTGAGTCAATTTTATATACACTGGTCTCGGGCTTTGTTGCGTCCCGACTGTGAGCGGCCGCGTGGTTCTTATCACCCGCGCACCTTTGGATTCAAGCCAGTGCTGGTGGCCTCGACCTGCATTGCGCCTCTACCATGCGGAATCTGTGTTTAGCCGGCTTCGCCTCCTTTGTTTTCGTCGGGTTCTTTGCTGTCGCGAGCTTCCTTGCCGATCTTGTTTTTGCTCTCTACACTATTTATTCCGATGGTCTGCTTCTGCTTCTTCTGTTTCTCGATCTGCACATCTATCTACTTGACCCTGCTCTTGCGCAGATCTATTTCCCATTTACTCCAGCTCTGCAAGTCTCGATTGACCGATTGACTGACTTCTCTCGAATCTTACAGTCGCAAATATGCTCAACAAGCTGTCTGGACAGCCGGAGAGCTACGAGAAGAAGTATGATTCGTCCCAACCCCCCAATTGATTGGACTGATACGTTGTCTACATATACTGATGCTTTATTTCTGCTTCTTCTAGGGCTCTCTACAGGTTCGGACGCACTCTAGGTGCTGGTACATATGGAATTGTCCGCGAGGCCGAGTCGACTTCTGGCGATAAGGTTGCGGTCAAAATCATCCTCAAGAAAAATGTCCGCGGCAATGAAGGCATGGTCTATGACGAGCTGGAGATGTTGCAAAAGCTCAAGCACCCCCATATTGTCTCTTTTGTGGACTGGTTCGAATCCAAAGTGAGTCTCAATTCAACCCTAGTTGGATAGATTCATGGTTTTACTGACGGCCAAACAGGACAAATTCTATATCGTCACACAACTAGCAACCGGCGGAGAGCTGTTCGATCGCATTTGCGACTACGGAAAATTCACAGAGAAGGATGCTTCACAGACAATTCGCCAGGTGCTTGACGCTGTCAACTACCTGCACCACCGAAACATTGTCCACCGAGGTCAGACCAACCCCTTCCACGCATTCCACACCTTTATTATATCTATCTTTATTATACTAACCAGTCTCCAGACTTGAAACCCGAGAACCTCCTCTACCTCACCCGCGCCTCTGACTCAGAATTGGTCCTAGCTGACTTCGGTATCGCCAAGATGCTGGAGAACCCTACCGAAGTTCTCACCAGCATGGCAGGCTCCTTCGGCTATGCTGCGCCGGAAGTCATGCTCAAGCAGGGGCACGGAAAGGCTGTCGATATGTGGTCGCTGGGTGTCATTACCTACACCCTCCTCTGCGGTTATTCTCCATTCCGCGCCGAGAACTTGACGGATCTGATCGAAGAATGCCGAGGAGGCCGTATCATTTTCCATGAGCGATACTGGAAGGATGTATCCCAGGATGCCAAGGACTTCATTCTCACCCTTTTACAACCGGATCCCAGCAAGCGCGTGACCTCCGACGAGGCTCTCAAGCACGAGTGGTTGACCGGAGAATCCGCCAGCGACCGCGACTTGCTGCCCGAAATCCGCACCTACATTACGCGTGCCCGTCTCCGTCGCGGTATCGAGATCGTCAAGCTCGCCAACCGGATCGAGGCTCTCAAGATGCACGAAGAAGATGGCGAGAGCGCCGAGGACATTCCAAGCCCTGTCGCCATGGCCGAATCTGCTGAAGAGGAATCATCAGCAAACGGTGATTCTTCCGCGACGCCTACCACAAAGAAGCGCAGCCTTAGCAAGGTTGCTCGTGGCGCTATCTTCCGCGAGGTGGTTCTGGCCAAGGTTCGTGAGGCCAAGGACAACGAGGAGCGTGAGAAGGTGGAGCGTGAGGCACGTGAAAAAGCTGCGCATCATTAATATGTTATCGTTGGGTCATTTCTTTCTCATCTCTGTTTGTCTCTGTCTCTTTCAATGCTGGTTCATGAGCTGTAGTTTGCCGTCATTCTGGATATAGTTTTTGATTCCCCAAGGTCAATACAATGTGCACATAATCTGTCGCAGTCATCACGATGCCTTACTGAAACCCCTCTCTCTCCCTCTCTCCCTCTCTCTCGCAATAAACCATTCAATAAATCATTTTAATCCAAGTAGATACTATCCCATCCAAGTATACCAAGGTGATCGCGGCTGGTATCAATCACGTGACTCTTATCATCCCCGCCAACCCAAAGAACCTTTGGAACTTTCGAACTTCCCCCAACTCAAGGCGCGTCTTTGTGTACTCCTCCATCTCTTTCTACTTCCTACTTCCAACGATTTCCTACAAAACCCTCATTAGAGGTCCCCAGATCCCACCTGGAGGCCAAAGGTAGCCCGAACGCCCTATTCAGCCCCCGTGGATTCCATCCATCTTTCGACCCCACCCACCTTGGGTAAGGCAGCGGCGTCTGTTATCAGCAAAGTACATCCTCACATCGTCGACCAAAGGAAATCACAATGGCGAGTTCTTTCGCCAGCAAACGTCTGAGCAAGGTATGGTTGTGTTTCTCAGCTTGGGATTATCAACTCCAGCTGTACTTCACTTGATACAACTTTGCTGACCAGGCAATTTGTCATTTCGTACAGGAGCTCATCAAGGTATGAACTGTCACATTGCGCCCCCTTTGAACCTGCCTGCCTTTCTCTATGCCTGCCGCGAACAACATGGACTAAAAATCTTACAACAACCCTTTTCCTGACACATTTTACTCTCGCCAGATGCAAGACCATGTCCCGCCGGGGATCACCATCGTCAAGTCAGACAGTCTCGAAGAATGGCAGATGGATATAAAAGTTCTCGATGAAAACCCTCTCTACAAAGGCCACACCTACCGACTCAAATTTACTTTCAATAACAAATACCCAATCGGTACACCTACCACTGACCCCTCTCACTTATCCTTTCTGTCCTCAAACTAATGACAACGCAATGACAGAGCCCCCCGAAGTCCAGTTCATCGATATCCCCACCAGTTCCGATACCCCCCGCCCGATTCCAATGCACCCACACATCTACAGCAATGGAATCATCTGTCTTGATCTTCTCAGCACGACCGGCTGGTCCCCTGTCCAGACTGTGGAAAGCGTCTGCATGAGTCTCCAAAGCATGCTCACGGCAAACACCCGAGATGAGCGCCCGCCGGGTGACAGCGAATTTGTTGCATACAATCGACGCCGAATCCGAGACATTCCCTTTGTTTACGAAGACGATAACGTATAAGCCGACCAAGCGACAAATTGCCCAGCTCTACAACTAGTCTTGAGCCAACATTCTGTGAAATGTCCTCAAGAAGGGCTTTGCTATCGTCCAGGAGTGACTCCCGAGGATCTTTTACAGCTGGTCGTTTTATTTCTTACATATTTTCTGTCTCTGCATTACTGGCGCTAGGTTTTATTTGCGGTCGACCATTTAGTCAAGTCGGGTGGGAGGATTATAGGGTTATGACGGCGTCACGGTTGAAACATAACATCTTACTCAGCGAATTTATCTTTCACTGGAATTCATCCTTCTTTCAAACAAATCATCGTTTGTAGTTACATATTACATGGTATATAGACAATCATTTTGGAACATCTCTATGGGGTGGATCAAAGTATTGGCTTTGCCCGCCGTCTTATGAATATCAGTAGATACTAGTATCGTAGAAGACTAGAGAAGGCTGTGGATTAGAAAGAATCGGAGACAGCTTCCCTTTCAAGCTTAGAAATTATCGATCCCCTTCTCCGCTGACTTGACTCGATAGGCCAAGAATCCTTGGATTTGATTCGTCAGGTCGCTTGGGCTCCCGAACTCGGTGCTGTGGGTCCGTCAACGGACCCAAGTGTACGGGGTATATAAGATAGAAACATTCTGCAGAGCGGATATTTCAATTTAACGTGAAAATACATCCAAAGGATAAGCATTAGTAGCCATTAGTATCCACTGTCAAGATGATGCCTATTGAGCCGATCGATCTGTTCCAAGGACGACCAGCACCAGACCTTCTCCCAACAGAACATCTCAAAAATGCCGCCGTTAAAGCTCTTTCTGATAAAACCGTCTCAGATCCCGGTCTGGGGTACGGGCCTGATGAAGGGTATTCGCCATTGAGACAGAATATAGCGAGTTGGTTGTCAAACTTCTATATGACACAACAGCCTACCGATGCAGAACGCATCTGCATCACAGGCGGCGCAAGCCAGAATCTAACAAGTATTCTGACGGTCTTTACTGATCCTCTTCAGACCAGGATGATCTGGCTGGTGGAACCTACCTATCATCTCGTTTTTCGCAGTTTCGAGGATGCGGGTTTCCATGATCGGATGAGGGGGATACCAGAGGATGAGGAGGGTATGGATGCCAATGCTCTCGAGAGAGCTCTGGAGTTATTCCAGGAGGAAGACGATTCAATTCCAGATACCGATAAAGTAAGATACTCAAGTTATCTTTCTTCAAGTTGCAGGTTGCACAGACAGTGCATATTAACTTGAGCGATAGAAAACCAAACCCAACAGATCCTACCGCAAAATATACAGACACGTCATCTACTGCGTCCCCAGCTTCTCGAACCCCTCGGGTACTAGTATGACTACTTCACGACGTGAGTCACTGGTCAGAATTGCGCGGAAATTCGACGCGCTTATCGTCTGCGACGATGTCTACGACTTTCTTGGGTGGGATCTGCAAGATGTGAAATCTATTCCGAGCCCCTTCCAGCGCCTTGTTGATATCGATCGCACTCTTGACGGAGGTCCTTCAGACTGCTTCGGGAATGTGGTAAGCAACGGCACGTTTAGCAAGCTTATTGGTCCGGGTTGTCGTGTTGGGTGGGCTGAAGGAACGGCGAAGTTTGCATATGGTCTTTCGCAAGCGTATGTGCTCCAGTGTGGTCCCTTGGAGCTTCAAATTTCAAGTTTCATGAAAGGAAATATAGAAACGTTGATTGAACTGACTCCCAGGCTAACGAATAACATCTTGCTAGGGGCCAAAATATTTCCGGTGGTGCACCAAGCCAGCTCATGTCGACTTTTGTCAATGAGCTTCTCGAAAGTGGAATTATAGAACAGCATATCGCAACGGTTCTTATTCCGCAGGGTCGTCGGCGACATTTGGCCATGCTCTCTGCCATAAGGGAATACATCAGTCCTTTAGGTGCCATGATGTCTTCTAATACTAATAGTAGTGTGCCAGGCACAGAATTATCGGGTGGGTATTGCGTTTGGCTCAAACTTCCCGTTCCTCTCATGGCGGCTGAGGTTTGTCGGAGAGCATCCGAGACGCAAAATTTGACTCTTGGGTGTGGCGATGTATTTGAAGTTCCTGGAGAAAGGTCTCCGGAAAAGGAACTTCATCGAAGCTTGAGGTTGTGTTTTATGTGGGAGGATGAAAAGAGGATAGTTGAAGGGATCCAAAGGCTTGCACATGTTATTAAGGAGTTGCTTCATACTGCTAGAAATTGAGATACAGATACTAAATACTAAATTGTACAAATGTGAGAGACTTTCTATATTACTAGTAGCTCTTGGGAGTTTTAATCTTTGACCCTGAAAAATAATCAATTAAATTACACCCTTCCTTGGAAACCACATGGTATTATCAGACTGGCCCAGGTTGAACATGAGTCAATGCTTTAGAGCATTCTGGTGGTATATCAACTCGGTGGGGCTGGCCGTCCCAATGAGGCAATCCAGGCGATTTGACCAATCATTTCTACGACCCAAAGACTACTCGGTGGAAGAGAAGCTATATAATGTGGCCAGTTTTCAGCCGATGTGGATTTTACTCCTCAATTTCATAATTCTTCGAATATCTCAATCGTACAGAATCAAGCCAAAATGGTCAAAATCGAAACATTTGCCGTGGAGCAGGTAAGAGCTCACCTCCCCCCAAAAGAAATATGACCTCCTGCTAACACATCAAGTGGATGGATCTTTATGAGGACAATGCTAAGCATAATCTGGCTGAGACCTGCTGCGCATCCCTCTCTCTCAAAGATCTCCAGTCCCTCTCGGGAGAGGAGACAGATATTATAGATTTCTCGCATAAGCAGACCTACGGTGCAATTCGCGGCTCAAAGGCTCTACGCTCGAATATTGCAAAGTTATATTCCAGCGAGTTGACTACCCCTTTGACCTCGGAGAATGTTCTTGTCACCAATGGAGCTATTCAAGCCAACTTCCTCGCTCTCTATGCTAGCGTCGGCCCGGGAGACCATGTCATCTGCCATTACCCGACCTATCAGCAGTTGTATTCTGTGCCAAAATCCTTTGGAGCAGAAGTGTCTCTGTGGAAGTCTTCTGAGGAAAATGATTGGACGTTGGATCTGGCAGAGCTGAAGTCTCTTATTCAGCCAAACACTAAGCTGATTATCATCAAGTGAGAACACCTCACTCCTAAATACCTTTCCTAGTAAACTCTGCTAACCCTCGTCAGTAATCCTCAAAATCCAACTGGCGCTATCATTGAACGTGAGACGTTACAGGAGATTGTCAATATCGCCAAACAGCACGACATTACCATCCATTGCGACGAAGTTTACCGACCACTATTCCATTCTCTGGGCCCAGATGTGCCAGAAAACCCGCCATCTATCCTGGACTTCGGGTATGAAAAGACAGTTTCAACAAGCTCAATGTCCAAAGCGTTCAGCTTGGCAGGTATTCGACTTGGCTGGGTCGCATCCAGAAGCTCCGAGATCATCGAAGCCTGCGCAGACGCGCGTCACTACACCCTGATCTCGGTTGGGCAACTCGATGATAGCGTCGCGACGCATGCATTGTCCACATCATGCATTGGAAACCTACTCAAGCGCAATACAGAGCTTGCGCAGCAGAATCTTAAGGATTTGGAAGAGTTTGTCCGTGATTATGAAAGCAAGGCGGCGTGGGTCCGCCCCCGGGCTGGAACGACTGCTTTCATTAAGTTCATCAAGAATGGAGTCCCCGTTGACGATGTGGTATTTTGTCAACACCTTTACGAGAATAATGGGGTTATGTTGGCCCCTGGTAGTCAGTGCTTTGGGGACGGAAAGGACTTTAAAGGTTATGTTCGCGTGGGATATGTTCCTGAGCGACAGGTATTGGTGGATGGATTGAAGGCTCTGCGGGAATTCATGGAGAATGGGTTCGAGAGTGTGCCCCTTGCAACTCAATGAGTATGATCGGGTTGGACTAGATAAATTGTGACTGCCAGCATTCCGGTTTCCATTAATTCGTTATTATCGTATGGCTAAAAGAGGACCAGCTCAAGCCCAAGTCGTGCAAAGTATTCATCCCATCGTAATTCGCTGCCGGATTTCCAAAACTTCTCCAGAAGATCACGAGTTCTCGTAAAGTTTCCCATTCCGAAGTTTTGCATTATCCCCATCCGCTCTCGTATCATGTCTCGTTCACTGGGAATAGTCGTCTCGCACCCCGCGCTGAACACTGGCCATAAGATCAAGATATTTGCCGTTGATGCGGGATTGATATTTCGAACAGCGTCGAGGATATTCTGGATGTCAATTCTGACTTTGACGTGATTTATTGGTAGCAGCTGGACTCGGCGGTGGAGGTGTAGTAAAGCAGAGTGCACAAAGGCAAGATGTGTGCTTTTCAATTCGGTGACAAATGCCTCATCTTCCAGCAATGTTGGATCAGAAATAGGCTTATCTATCAAAGATATTATGCCACTTTCGAGAACTTCTACTTCAGTAATCATCTGAGGTGATACCACTTCACCGAGGCTAGTGTCGGCAGGCATATTGTCGGGCCTTTGAGAGTGGACCATGTGAGATATCCGTGCCATGTACGGAATCAGGTCGATTGAGTAGCCGCAGATGTCATCAACGAAGTCATTTCCCAAAATCGAACCTCTATCCAACGGTCCATCCTCGGGATCATGAATACACTCTCCGTCAAGTCCTGACAAGGCTGCGATGATATCCATAGTCTTGAACCATTTGGCTAGCGATAGTAGAAATGGATCGTCGGTGGCGTATGTCTCTCTTTGGTGCTGTAGACACGCAGCTAGGAGACGAAGGACACCACGGAGATGTGTTCGCCAAACATGCATGTTTCCATTGCAGACATCATTCGTACACAAAGCCATTGCCGTTGTAATTGTTTCGGCTTTGAGCGACTGCTTTGAATCTTGAAGCGTCTGGCGCAAACTAGATATCGCCATGTTCGTATATTTCAAACAAGTCACCTTTGGGTTCGGGGTTGAGTCTTTGATAAGACGACTGTGGTGACTACAGGCAGACGCCAGAAGGGCGTAGAGTAAGTGAGGAGTTTCCATGGCAGCACCAATAATTCTTTGGAGAAAGAAGTCCGGAGCTGCTGGAAATAGCATCTTCGCGGTCTGGGTGCCAAAGATATGCATCAAAAATCTGGATTCGTTTGATGACAAGAATGGGGACGGGTTGATTGGAGGTTGATAAAGCAGGGGCATATATTTCAACGACAAAGGTGAGTCTTTCGGAGCAGGAGAAGAGTTTTCTCTGCTATACCTTCGCGGTTTTCTTGTCCTCTGGGGCTTTATAGCAATGATACTCAAGTCGTAGGAACATTGTCTGGGAAACCGGATGCATCGCGAGCATACGGGCTTCTGAAGATCGCACTGCATGCCAGTCAGTTATGACCTAGTGTTACAACAGTATCTAGCAAAGTCTCCATACCTTAACTTTCTTTCTGCGACATTCGGTACAGCCATCGCGCCTTCGGCGGGGGCTACCGGAATTGAAATGGGCTTCGATAGAGATCCCGTGGGGAGCCGGAGCCGCCATGGTGTGAATTCTGACACTCGGGCCCTCCTTCAGGGATCTTCATTAAAATGCTCGTGCAAAGTGTTCCCCTTCTGCGACGATTCCAAGAGTGTTCGTTCTTGAGTCAAAGCTACAGAGGTCGCAAGTCGGGCTATGATTTGTCTGATTTGTCACCTCTTTGCCTCTCCAGATCCACATTGAACCTCATACGGTCATATAGGCGATCTCGCCAATCAAAGCGACTCGTCAGGTCCCGCCCGTATATTTCAAGTTCCAAGATCAAAAGCATACAGGATCGAAGTACCAGCCAGAAACAATGCACCGTGCGATCTCCACGTCATTCTACGAGATATAATCGGGAAAATAAATTAAAAAGCATGTCTCGGAAAAATTCGGATGTTCACTATACACAGGGGCTGATGGGAGGTAGGAGGCAGAAAAGAGACAAAAGGAAAATGACAGGACATAATAAAACAACGCCATGGGAGAAAACATGGAGGATTTGGTACACCTGGGTGAGAGTCGAGGGTTCCAAGGGTTAATCACAGAGAGAAAGAAGATTGAGTCGATAGATCCCTGCTCTCTGTTTTTGAACCCTAAAATGAATGGCACAGAAGCCGTCTAAAAAAGGGAGGCCATTTCATAGTCTTCTTCCTGTTTTTTTGTATGATTTTTTGTATTATTGCGTTGCGAGGATGCTTTACCGGTCGACTTCACCGAACACCAGATCCATGGTACCTATTTTAGAGTTAGCATGATGAAACGGCGATGAGCCAGGATTGTGGAGAAAAAGATGCTTACCGATAATAGCGACGGCATCAGCCAGAAGATGACCACGGGAGACTTGGTCGAAACCACCCAGGTGAGCGAAGCCAGGAGCACGGATCTTGCAGCGGTAAGGGCGCTCGCTGCCATCACTGACCAGGAAAACACCCATCTCACCCTTAGGGGCCTCAATGGCGGAGTAGGTCTCGCCAGGAGGCACAGAGTAACCCTTGGTGAAGAGCAGGAAGTGGTGGATCAGAGCCTCCATGTTCTCCTTCATGGCGGCACGGGGAGGGGGAGAGATCTTGTAGTCCTCGACACGGACGGGGCCTTCGGGCATCTTGTTCAAGCATTGGTGAATAATGCGAAGGGACTGACGAAACTCCTCCATACGGCAGAGGTAACGGTCGTAGCAGTCACCGTTGACACCAACGGGGACATCGAACTCAACCTGGTCATAGGCATCGTAAGGCTGGGACTTACGAATATCCCACGGCACACCTGAACCACGGAGCATGACACCAGTGAAGCTCATGTTGAGAGCATCGCGGGCGTTGACAACACCGACACCCTGGGTACGCTGCTTCCAGATACGGTTGTCTGTGAGAAGTTCCTCGGTCTCATCGATACGGTCACCGAACTGGGTGGCCCACTGGTAAATATCGTCAAGCAGACCGAGGGGAATATCTTGAGAGACACCACCGGGGCGGACGTAGGCGGCGTGGAGACGAGCACCGGAAACACGTTCGTAGAACTCCTATAACACAAAGTAACGAGTTAGCACACTGCCGATTACTTTCCCGACGAAACTCTGGGTTTCCGGCAAACTTACCATGAGCTTCTCACGCTCCTCGAAACCCCACAGGAAGGGAGTCAGGGCACCAACATCCATTGCGTGGGACAGGACGGACATCAGGTGGTTAAGGATACGGGTAATCTCGCCGAACAGTGTCCGAATCCACTTGGCACGATCAGGGATCTCAACGTTCAGCAGCTTCTCAACGGCGAGAGAAAAACACTGCTCGTTGGTCATCATGGAAACGTAGTCAAGACGATCAAAGTAAGGCAGGGCCTGCATATAGGTCTTGTACTCGATCAACTTCTCGGTTCCTCGGTGCAGCAGACCGACGTGGGGATCGGCGCGAACAATCTCCTCGCCATTCAGCTCCAGAATCAGACGAAGCACACCGTGAGCAGCAGGATGCTGAGGACCGAAGTTGACGGTGTAGTGGCGAATCTTGCGACCCTTCAAGCTCTTAGCTTCGGATTCAAGGCCAGCGGGCTCGTCCGGGGTTGAGGTAGCGGGCTTGTTGGCAAGATGAGTGAACATCGGGTCAGTCGGAATTAGTCGTGTAGCCTGATAGCTAGTCGCCTCGGCATGCTGGCGAGGGAGAGTGGTCGCAATTGAGCGGGAGCGAGGCACAGATGTGTTCAGGACATTGGAGGGGCGGAGGCAGAGCCTTTTGGGCGCATTGCCCGCGAGGCGGGTGAATGAAGCGGCCATGGGGGAAAGTGAGAGGAGAGGTCCGGGGGGGTCGAGGAAAGGAATCTGGGCCTCAGACCAGGCGCATTCAATGGATTGGAGGCGGAGTGGGCTCGCTGGGCGGAAGGGAACCTGCGTAGGAGACGAGGTCCGTCTTGCACGTCGTGCTCCATTTTACAAGTCACGTGTTCCCAGCTGCCCGGTCATCAGTGCGGATTTTATTGGTCAATTAGACCCCACCTATTCTGCACTCAGTATGGCTGACGCTATGCTTGATCAGGTTAGATCAGTACCCTCTTACCGCTCTTATTATCGCCTCAGGTGTCAATCTACTTTTTTTTTAATGCTCACCCCATTTCTGCCATTTTCTGCCTCAGGCCACCGGAAATACTTTGAGGCCGACGGGTTGTGACCCTCATGAGAAATTATTCTTATCGCCGATCAACCTTCACCTCTACCTTCACCCGTCCCCTCTAGCTCGCCCACCATGGCACCTCTTGTCGCGTCGCAGGAGGAGCTGCAGCGTCGTCGTGTGAGTCCAGATTTCCCCTCTTCTTCTTCTCCCATTCGCAAATATTAATCCATCGCCCAGATCATCGACATCAATGCAGAGACTGTCACCAACATCCCCTCCACAGACTTCCCTGGCCATTGGCCCGGAGAGTCACACGCCTGGGCCCTTGATCAATTTAAGGAGGTATGTAAATCTTCCGCTTCTAGCACATCTCTCATCGGAGCTATTTTCTAACCGCTTCTCTCCGACTATAGAACTTCAAGGTCGACTATCACCGCAATGATCCCCACGAGGCCTCGTTCTCGCTGATCGGCCTGGACGCCGCGGTCGCCAATGCCTTTCGCCGCATCCTCATGGCTGAGATCCCTACTCTGGCCATTGAATACGTCTTCGTTCATAACAACACCTCCGTGATCCAAGACGAAGTGCTCGCCCAGCGTCTAGGTCTGATCCCGCTGAAGGGTTCAGTGGACGGAATCAACTGGATGCGCTGGTACCGGAAGCCCGCTGAAGATGAAGAACCTTCCGAGGATGATGGTCCCTCCGATTTCAACACCGTCGTCATGCACTTGGCGGTCGAGTGTACCAAGAATACTAATGCCCACCCGGACGAAGAGGACCCCCGCAAGCTCTACAACCACGCCCACGTCTACGCCAAGGATATCTCCTTCACCCCCGTCGGCCGTCAGGATCAATACTTCGTTGGCGATGGTGCCATCCAGCCTGTCAACCCGGACATCTTGATCGCCAAGATGCGCCCCGGTCAGAAGATCGATATGGAACTCCACTGTATCAAGGGTATCGGAGCCGACCACGCCAAGTTCTCCCCCGTTGCAACCGCTTCCTACCGTCTCATGCCGGATATCAATATTCTGCGCCCCATTATTGGAGATGACGCCAAGAAATTTGCCAAGTGCTTCCCCAAGGGTGTCATTGCTCTGGAGCCTGTCACCTCTGCCGAGGCTTCGCGCAAGGACAGTGGCTATGAGGGCCACGCTGGTGAGCAAAAGGCTGTCGTCCGTGATGCTTTCAATGACACTGTCAGCCGTGAGTGCTTGCGTCATGAGGAGTTCCAGGGCAAGGTCAAGCTCGGCCGTATCCGCGACCACTTCATCTTCAACGTGGAGAGCACCGGTCAATTCGAGAGCGATACCCTCTTCCTGGAGTCTGTCAAGGTTCTCAAGCTGAAGTGCGCCCGTTGGAAGCGTGGCCTGAACGATCTCATGGCGTAAAGCCGCGGGTTCCTTCAAATCTCGCTGTTATAACCTTCATAATGCATTTCACTGGCGTTGGAAATTTTTGAGCTTCGTTCGCGTTGTACATTTACGAAAAAAAAAGTTCGGTCAAGAAGTTGGCTTTACGAGGCCGGAGTCCGGATATTACTTATTTTTAGATCAATGAGGGCAGGTGGCTGTCTTTGGAATTGAATTCCCAGAGACTTGAATAAAGCTATATCTCAAAATCATTCCAGTCGTTTCATTTTATTTTCTCGTACATAGAATAACAGCACACAGAGAGTTTATTGAAAGTTTAGCCTGTATCGGAAGTCGATGGTGTACGCTGGATCACTGACAGCAACCTCCTCGCCATCTTCGAGAAGCTCGCGTAGCTTCAGTCGCAAATTGGGCCTGGTGTGCTCCTCCAGCTGAGGTGGGAAGCGCTGGTACAGAGTCTTTTCCTCCGTCCGCAGACTAGGCTTCTTCAACTGCGCTTCAGCTCTTTCTCCAAGACTATCAATAAAATCACCCAGCGTCATGTCCGCATTTACAGTCATCTTCCGTGCGAGGTTACCACAAACAGGGCAGTCGGGCTTTTTCTCGGCCTCGAACGTGTAGGTGTACACTCCCTCCTCGCCGGCATACATCATGTAGTTCTCGAGGTAAGGATTGCATGATGTCGCAATCTTCAGGACCTCTGAGGTCGTGGATGCTGCAATCACTGCATTGGTGGATGCAATGGCCGGAATAATGTTCTTCACCACGCCTTGGGTCATTTGGAAAGTAACACCATGGATGTGGAAATGCTGCGCCCGTTGTAGAGCAGCATTGTACACCCAGGAAATATGTTCCATGTCGTCACTGTCGAAAGAATCATCCTTGCGCTTTTCCTGCCACGCAATCTGGTGGGCCCATTCGATGCAGTGTTGGGGCTGACGCGGGATAGTAGCAATCGTGCAAAGCGGGACTGCAGGTCGAGGCGCGTGCATATCAAGTTGACATTCAATGCATGAAGATAGTGTAGGTAGAATAACACGGGCCTGGCCCTTGAAACCTAGTCCACAGTTAGACTGTATCATCATATAGTCTTCTCGTGGAAAGCGTACCTTCAGTTCCGCCATCGATCAAGGGCTTCAAGCTCTCCGGATCCTCCGGGTCGACCATCCCGATCAGAGTCGAGTTGATCCAACGACGAGCTTCGATACTGTCGAGACCACAGATGACGATTTTGAATTGCATATAGTAATCTTCATCTTTGTCTTGAATTTTACCAACGAAGGGTGTGATCTTGACCCCTTTGACACGCTTCTCCACGAACGCCGCGGCAACTTCTGCCTTTGGTTTACCTATATCAGCCTGACGGAAAAGAAATTGCCTGTTGAGGTTTGAGATATCAATGGTGTCTGCCTATCATGTTAGAGTCGGGCTACCAAATAATAGCCAAGGAAGAGCATACCCATGTCGATGACATGAATGTCTTTGAATCCCGATAGTGCCAGATTCTTTAATATTTCACATCCTAGTCCACCAGCTCCACTGGATGCATGGGTTAGTCTAGACTTCACTTTGGAGAGATAAGATTCATGCTGAGACGAACATCACTCTGTTTCATAATTAGTTAGCACTTCCCTTCCACATAACTAGCCATAAATAATCTTACAGGATTTTGGAAGTTTCTAAAGCATTGACTGTCTCAGCACCAGGGACCCAATCTTCATCACTGTAGGGACCAGGCTTCGACAAGACCTTATAGAGATGCTGCCTGTGCGAGGTTAGTAAACATATTCCCAATACAGGAGGCTAGGAAATTTCTGTTAAATCTCACCACTGGCCCTGTTTGCCTTCCATGCTCAAACTTGATGTCGTCATTTCGAGATCAATCATAAGTCGTCCACTTGGCGTGCACGCGCGGATTCTTTAGAAGTGATGGGGTGTAGTCCCACTTCGCAGGGAAACGATGTATCTTGGGGATTCTGGGACACTTCTATCAGAATGTGGTCACAGAAATTCACTGTTGTCTTCTATGTCTCAAATATTGGAGGTTTCTCTCCAGAGGAAGAAGAAGGTTGTGATGGTGGAGAGATGATGGAGATGACATGGCGGCGTTCAAGTTGATGTTGGTGTTGGTGGGCAGGCACGGGCCACGTGACTGTGGTTGCTGGCCCGCATACAACTTAAGCTCGGGGTGGAACAGGCGGCTTCAAGGTTTCAACTTCTTCCCAATGATCCAACTGTCACAATGGACGGGCTATTGACTGCCGTTAAAACTGTGAAGCGGGATCAGAACTCACCCCTGGTCTCTGCTGCCAGTGAGGTTCAGGCTCACGAGAATCCCACCAAACCCACCATTGACTTGAATCAATATGATATATCTTCACAACAGGCCATAGATGTGCTGAGCTCCCATCCTGATCGGGACGAGCTATTCACTACGCTATCTGCTATCGACCCTTTCAACACATCCAGACAGATTCAAGATCTAGACATTCGAGTTCCCAGTCCAACAACGGCTCAAATCCTCCGACTTTTAGTCAGCACCACCATCCCGGATCATTGGGCATTACTGGATAAAAAAGTCAAGACGTCGAAGGAAGTCAAGACTCGTGCAGCTATTTTACGATGCCTCAGCAGTGTGGCAGGTCTTGGATCCCTCATCACTCAACTTCGATCTCAAATCGCATCAGCCCGAGCCAATTCCCAACAAGCAGAAGGCTCAAGCTCCTCGCTTGCGGTTCGGGATGTTCTTTCCGTTCTTGCTTCTTTATTGGAACCTAAGGATCTTTTGTTCCGTCTTTATTCAGATATTTCGGCTCTCCATGGCAATAAAACAAAAGAGCAGGTTGCGTGGCGGGAGCTAGCGTCTCTTGTTGGCGCTGGCAAAATCCTCTCAACAGCAGCCGAGGCGCTTACCGTCTCTGGTGAATCTGAACTTCCGTCCTTAATCTCTTGGACAGGCGAAGGACCTCGCTATGCATCATGGCTCGGTAATAGCATTGCTCATATGGCTTCGAAGCTCAAAGTGGACGACGGAAGTGGCTGGGGATCTCTCGCTTTCTTGACAGGCCGAGGTCTAAGTTTGGGTTATGCAGGCACGCATGACAAATCACTACGAGTTATATGGCACTTGCTAACCTCCTTATAGATCAGCTCGTACGAGAAATATACTCAACTTTACTTCTTGATCAACAACTCGTGGATAGATTTGGTCTGCTTCTAGACCATCTTCGGCAGTCAGAACAACTCGTCATGCTCGAGGCAATATTCCGCGATATCCAGAAGCGTTATTTCTCAGCAGAGCATTCAGAAGACCCTGAACAGCTAGCCACGCATACCGATGTTGTCTCCAGAGTGGCGGCTTTGTGCTCTGCAATTATTGGCGATCGGTCTCTTCTGAAGAATCAAACCTCGGAGTGGCTATCTAAGAGTCAAGGCGGCTCAATACAGACCATAGGTTTGCGTCGAGCACTTTTAGCCTCCTACCACGACTCTAATGGTATGTTTTCTCATTTTGTATGGAGGTATAAGTCTAACCAATTCAACCAGATGCTCTTAAATCATTACTTGTGCGCAGCCTCGAAAATTTTGGTGACAAGTTTGGCATCAAACATGTTCCACTCATTACCCAAAATGGTGTGTCAATACCGGATCTTGCTTACATTTATTTCAAGACTCACAAAATGTTGCAGCCAATGCCCAGACCATTCTTCTCACCGCTGGTCATTTGAGGCAACTTGACCCCTCGCAAGTCAAGGATATCGGTCGCACTGGCGTTTTCCTCAACGCAGTCTCTAACAGACTGGCAGCATCGTCAAATAGGGCGCGGTTCCTCGGCATGATTGTCGGCACCGCGATATCTGAGATCATTGAAGAGCCAGGAAAATCACTCAAATTTGACCTCGAAGAGATGCGGAGTGAGGAAGCACGCTGGTATCTTAGTCTCACTAAAGTGCAAGACAAGGTCGGGCCGTGCGAATCCATCAAAGCACTGCAGGTGCAACAATCAATGACACAGCAGAAAACCCAGAAGGGAACTCGGATAAATAGCGACAAGCGACCGCAACCACGTCCAGGGCAACAGCAAAGGAGTAAGATAGTTGCTATCGAAGAAATCGATGACAGTAGTGATGCAAGCGATGAAGACGAAGATCTAATTCCCTACGAAAAGCCTGATGACGACGAGGACGACGACGATGAAGATCCGACACTTGTCCAACGAAGCAAGCCCATTGCCCCTGTGTAAGTCTTCCGTTGATATTCGAGATAAGTATATCACTAATAAATTCCTAGATACATCCGAGATCTCATCACTTACCTTAGAGATACCGAGAACGTGGAACGCCATCAGCTTGCCATTACTACCGCTCCATCTCTAATTCGCCGCAAAACTGGCTTTGGCAGCGAGCTTGCTGAGCAAATCGAGGAGTTGGCTCTGATTATAGTAGGGCTTAACAACGATAACAAACACCCGCAGTTTCACGAGTCCCGTCTTCAAAGCATGATCGCATTGATTGTTTCGCAGCCCCTCAAAATGGGTCGCTGGTTCACTGCAATCTTTTTCGATGGCGATCTCTCCCAGGTCCAACGATCTGCTGTACTTACAGCTCTGGGCTTAAGTGCTCGCGAAGTAGCTGGAAACGGAGAAGATGATTCTCGAGCTTTGAGTCTCCCGAAGCTACAGGATACCTCGTTCCCTTCAAAACGACTATCACCTGCAATGGAGGCTATGTTCATGGGTCCAGATAACGAGTCCCCAATCGCAAAATTGACACAGAAGATGTCGCAGGCATCGTTGCAGCCATTGGCTGCTAACGCCGCAGATGAGCTTACCGGCCCCAGCGCATTAAAAGTGCGCACTTTTTCATCGCGCATGGAGGTCGAAAAGAAGCGACAGGATCGTGATGCTCAAAGACAAAAAGGAATGGTGAAAGACTTGAACAAGGTTCTTGCTGAGGGCTTCTTCTATCCTCTTCAAGGACGCTTCGAGATCATGATGCTACAGTTCTCCTCGTGAGTCGTTGAGCTTTGCTCCCTAGCTGTTGGAGAATGTCGTCACTAACTGAGTCCAGATCATCTGCACCTTCATACAACCCATTCTTCGTTCCGCACATCCTAACCCTTTTCCTCCAGACGGTTTCTCTTATCGTCTCGACGGCAGGCCCTCATACTCCATTCCTACCGGGCTTGACCCATGAAACACTCTCCCTGCTTCTTTCCCTACACACGAGCCCCGCTTCAAGTGAACCGACTGTTGCTGCCGCACTACTAAATCTGTTCCTCGCAATTGTGGATTTGAACATCGCTTCCGGGTCCAACGGTGAGGAGCGTTTGGTTACTGAGTATGCGGCGCAAGTGATCGAGCTACGCGAATGGGCCTCCGAGGTCTTTGACCGCACACCCTCCAGCAACAAATCGAATCCGAATGCCACAGTCGATCCAAACGAGCAAGTCAGGACACTTTCCGCTGGAGTTATGGTCCGACTTGGGGAGGTTATGGAGCGGTACCAAGGTCGATTGATGGGCGTCAACTCAGGCTTCAAGTATTGAAACTTGAGATCCAAATAAAATATTAGAGCCAATTACTCATACTTCGGAAAGAGAATATACTTTGAGAAATGTTGTATCGTGATATTATTCTAGATAGAACTATATTTGAGGCCATGGGGATAGGTTATTTATTCCGTTTTGGCGAAGCTACCTTTCTCAATGGCAGCGTCCATAATACGGTCACCACTAATAACACCCGTGGTACAAATAATAATTCTCCGACGCGGAGCCTCCTGGGCTGCGATAAACCGTAGCGCAGCAATCTCGGTGAAGGTAATGCCCCCTAAGAAGAATACATAGACATTCTTCGGGCTGTTGTTTCCACTGATCGTCTGTCGGGCTCGAATAGCTTTGTCATCGCCCTTTTGAACGATACTGAATGTGGCACCACGAGCACTCTTGACCACGTCCTCGAACCCGAGCCAGCCGGGTGACGCCGCACTGGCGTTGTTTACTGTTGCAACCGGTGTACCACTCTTGATGAGGGACAGCATATAGGGTTTTTGCAGAACGCATTGGACCAGCCGTACGCTGAGGGGAGCAAATCCGCTGTACACGTAGGAAACGTCATTGGGTTCTTTCTCGCTGACGTCTTCAATCACCAGTCGTAGATTCTTTCGAAGATATCCGTAATTCGTCTTGGTGCCTGCCTGTGCACCAGATGTTGGGAGGAGCATGGCAGTAGCTGAGGACCGGGGTTGCAAGAGTTCCATCTTCTCTAGTGCCCAGAAAGTGAGGAGATGTTGATGACCGTAACCTTGCAGAACCTGTCTCTTGAAGTTCTCCAGGTCGCGGGGACGCAGTCCACCGTTCATGCACGACTCCAGGCACAGCAATCGGAGTATATTTTTCAAAGGCACGTCTCGCGCAATAAGCTCTTCAATGTTCTCATGCTGATTCGTGGGGTCAATGCCTGCTGCGCTGTTCTGCTGGATCTCCAGCATCTTCCGGAATGTCTCGGAGCGAGTCAACCTCATGATCTCCTCGGCAAGATTAGTATGAACCCGAAGGCTTTGGTGTTCTATTTGGTAAGTCGGTAACTTGTTAACGAACTCGCGGAGTTCGTGCGTAGACTTGGCCGAGTGCCGTGTCTCATATTCAGTTTCCAGGCGGCGGGCCACCCTGTGCAGGAGGTCGCCGACAATAACAAAATTGGCGTCTCGTAATTGATTGAATAATTGATCTGACGCATCGAGTTGAATCTTTCTCTTCAATCCTTGCTTGGCCTGTTGAGGTGTCTTGGATGATTCCTGAGCTTGTGGCCCTGAAGCCTGGCCGACGATACTAGTTTCCACTTCGGCTTGGTTGTGTTTGATGCCCACAAATTCATCTACCAGGCCCTCATAGGTGAGTTGAGTTAGTAGTGGCGTTCCAAAATCGACCTCACGGTCGATGATGATCAGATTCTCCGTGTCAGCACTTGGAAGTAGACCTCGCATAGAGGTATCAGCCAGTCCAGAGCTCTCTTCGGCATCCAGTTCCTTTCGCATCCGCAGCAGAAGGTCTGCTAGACGACGCGCATTATCGCCTTTGCCTACGATACGCGGAAAGTATCCGTGTCTCTGTTGGATTCCCATTAGTGCCTTGGCGGCATGGAAAATGCAGCCGGGGTCTTTATTCTAAGGGGGGTCAGCGAGGACTTCACAGCGCGGCAGGGGTGAAATCACGTACCAGATACAAGTCACCGAAGGCATCGTCTAATTCTAGTGATAAGATATCCTGTTCCAGCGGCAAGAAGTGAAGTGGGAACTCGGCGATCGTGACATCTCCGATGATCCCCGCGTCTTCCAGGACGGCATTGCTTACGAGTGTGCGTCGAGGGGTGAGGAGGATGGAGAACTCATGCTGGACATTGCCATTGTTCTGTAAGCGTTTGATTTGTTCTAAAAGGGAAATGATGTTAGCTCAATCTGATGACTATCGATCGGCGAGCAACTTGATGAAAGCCAGATAAATGAGCGAAAAATGACCAGATTTCAATATAGGGAGCGTAGGCCGAAGCCACAACCGATTACGTAGAGATGGAAGCTCATACGTAACTGCTGAAGTCCCAATAAGACAAGGGAGTGGGGTAAAACAATGCAATGGCAGCAAACAGGAAAAGGGCGAAGAAGTCACGTACCTGCGACGGTCCGGATGTGGTGAGCCTTCTCACCACGAACCAAGAAGACGACATTGCGCTGCGACGAATCGATGTTGGCATTTTCCAACAGGAAAATCCGGTCTACGCCATACTGCTGAAGTTCGGAGAATTTGACGAACAGGCCGACTGGACCTGCCAGCTCCTGACTGATGACGAGGTTCTTCTTTCCCCGAGCCTAGGCAGCATTAGCAGAGAGCTCGGAGATCGTAAGAGAGTACCGTACTCACGCCTTCAAGAAGGGCTAGCAGTTCCCTGCGGGCCTGATCTCTGCAATAGTCGGCATCTCCCTGGGGTGCCATCTGAGCGAGAAGGGGGCGAAGTCAAGATGGGCGGAGTGGGAGTGGCAGTGGCAGGCAACAAGCGAAAGCAGCCAGACCAAAAATAGCGTTGGGCGGTGAGGCGAAGCTGCCCGGATACTGGGCTGAGTCAGCAGTACTGATGTATGAATGCGGTAATCTGACCAAAATTGCCACTTTTACCGCCTGTCACACCCGTCACGCTCTTATTTGTTGTATACGGCACTTGTATTGGGTACAGCACTTGCCATCGCCGCTGCTGCTCCCCTGAGGCGCCAATCAATTAATTCAATCGAATCATTTCTCGCCTCGCACTCCTCCCCTTCTCTTTCCCTTTAATTTCCTTTCCCCGTTTGATCAGCTAAATATCACATCATTTCGAATCCCAGTCCTACTGATTCGTCTCAAAAGCGTCCTATCTCGAAAAATCCCACCTCATACCCGCCTGCGTCATGGGAATCTTCAAGAAATCCGATAAATCCGATGCCGACTCCGAAGAGTCGACTCGTCGTGGTCTCTTCGGTCGATCAAAGAACAAGAGCCCGGCGCAGTCTACCAACCCTTACGCCCAACCTGTCCCTCTCGATGCTTACACCAAGGCCAAGATCAACGCCGGTGTAGCTCCCCTCCCGGCGGGTGGCATGGGATCCCCCTCCCCCGCAGGAGGACCCCACGATATCCCAGGCGATAACAAGTACCAGGGAGGAGGATATACTCCCAACCGCTATGGTAACCAGGGAGGATATGGCAGTGACCGATTTGGCAGTGGAAGCGGGAGTTCTGGCGCTGGCGCCGGCGCCGGCGCCTCACGATATGGAGGCTATGGAGGTCTAGGCAGCACCGACCCTAACGATCCCAATGCCGATGCCGCTCGTAATGAGCTTTTCGGTGGTGGTGGTGGTGGTGGTGGTGGTGCCAGTAACGGTGGCCAGGAGACACCCCAATCGGGCGCCCCGCCTCCATACTCGAACGACCAGCCGACCAACTACGGTGGCGGCAGCAATGAGTACAGCATGGCGACCTACCAAGATAGACAGTTGACAGCGGAGGAAGAAGAGGAGGAGCAGGTTCAGGCTACCAAGCAAGAAATGCGCTTCGTGAAACAGGGCGATGTTGCCTCCACCCGGAACGCCCTCCGTGTTGCAGCTCAGGCAGAGGAAACTGGTCGTTCAACTCTGGCCCGCCTGGGTGCACAGGGTGAGATGGTCCACGGCGCAGAGAAGAACCTGGACATGGCTTCAGTGGAGGGACGTCTTGCGCAAGAAAAGGCTCGAGAATTGAAGACCCTCAACGGAAGCATGTTTGCTGTGCACGTCTCCAATCCGTTTACCAGCGCTTCGCGCCGTCGTGAGCGCGACGAGCGAATTCTCAACACGCACCGCGAGGAGCGTGATCAACGTACCGGAACCCGCAATGAAGCCTACCAGACCAACGCCCGTATGGACCGTGTCTTCCGTGATATCGACCGCGATGCGGCCAAGCAAGGCAAGGGCAAGAAGGCCAATGTCACCGAGCGAGCCAAGTACCAGTTCGAGGCCGATAGTGAGGATGAACAGATGGAAGACGAGATCGAACAGAACTTGGACCTGCTCGGTGGTGCCGCTGGCCGGCTACACGGTCTTGCCAAGGCCACCGGCAAGGAGCTTGACGAGCAGAACCGTCATTTGGATCGTATTACTGGCAAGGTTAGTATTCGGAAATTTCCTTTGTACTCTTTGGCTATTTTTCTGACCAATCTCTTCTACAGAGCGACTATGTCGACGATCAAATTGCTATGAACCGAGCCAAGCTGGACCGCATCAAATAAATCCGAGCTATTCGGGAAGAGCTGGGACATGCCTGGTGCTGTACAGTTCAATTATCATCGACATCGACATTGACGTCGACCTCATGGGACGACCTCTCATTACGGATATTAATCACAAATAACGGCGTTCTGGATGGTCGCTCATTTCTTCTGCATTTGGTGCCACTGCGGTGTTGCGCTGCGCTGGTGGGATGTTGGACCAGCCATTTAGACTATCAATTCAGTATCATAATTGTCACCCAATTTTTACATTCTCAGCGGTATTATCCTTCAGTGGTGCGTAGTAATCTAGGGAAAGCAATACCAATCCACCAAGTTAATGTTCAAATTCGAAGTCTGGTTAGTATGTCCACCTTTCCTGGACCAAGACCAATTTTTACTACATTCGTTACAAGAATATGTGAACTGGAATTTAACTACATTATTAACAGCTACTATTGTGTACACCACATTCTATAGGCTCCATCGACTTCAAAAGTCCAAATGCACCTTCAACTTGAAATCGCAGCCAACGGAGCGTGACTCTCCGTTCGCGGTCGAGATGTGGGGCATCCCCGGACGGTAACTCTCCGACATCACTTGCACGTTGAGAAGTATAAAACTTATATAAATTCAACTCGCTGCACGGCAGTGAGCTTCATTTCACAGAAATCCAAGATTCAATCATAAATCTTCCTCTTTGCCTTTCATCATGTCTACGAGTATCCCCTCATCCTGCGACATCCTCGTCATAGGCAGCGGCAACGCAGGCTTCTCCGCCGCCCTCTCTGCCGCCCAAACAAACCCAGAAGCAGACATAGTCCTAATCGACAAATGTCCCTCAACCTGGGCCGGTGGAAACAGCTACTTCACTGCGGGAGCCTTTCGTACCGTACATAATGGTCTACCCGATCTCCTCCCACTGGTAAACAACCTCGACAGTCCTGAGAAAGCCAACCGAATCGACATGCCCATCTACTCCGAAGCAAACTTCACCCACGACCTAAACCGCATGACAAACGGCCGCACAGACCCAGCCCTAGCAAAGATCTTAGTCCAAGACTCGCGCAGTACTATCGCCTGGCTGGCGCAGAACGGTGTTCGCTTCCAATTATCCTTCAATCGCCAAGCATACGAAGTAGACAACCGCATCAAGTTCTGGGGTGGTCTTGCGCTGAAAACGGAAGATGGCGGTAAAGGTCTGGTTGAGGATCATATCCGTGCCGCGAAGAAGAATGGTGTAAAGATCTTGTTCGATATGGCCGTGACCAAACTTCTCACGGACTCGTCCTCGGGAACTGACGCTGTCATCGGTGTTGAAGTTCACCATCGCGCCAATTCCAGTACCAGTGCTAGCAACCTACCTCCAGGACCTAAAGGTGCAAAGCTCACCATCCGCGCCAGATCCGTCATCCTCGCAGCCGGTGGCTTCGAAGCAAACCCCCAACTCCGAGCACAATATCTCGGACCCGGTTGGGACGCTGCACGAGTCCGGGGAACACCCTATAACACCGGTGATCTACTCCAGATAGCGCAGCGAGACGTTGCCGCAAAGGCCGTCGGTAATTGGTCCGGGTGTCACAGTGTAGCCTGGGACGCCGATGCGCCTGCTCACGGCGGAGACCGGGGGGTATCGAACGAGTTCACAAAGTCGGGGTATCCGTTGGGGATAATGGTGAATCGGGACGGAGAAAGATTCGTCGATGAAGGGTCCGATATGCGCAATTACACGTATGCGATGATTGGGCGGCGCATACTGGCGCAGCCGGGTCAGGTTGCGTTTCAGGTTTGGGATGCGCGGACGACGGGGTGGTTGCGGGAGGAGGAGTATAGGGCTTCTGTGACAAGACATTTGGTCGGGAATAGTGTTGAGGAATTGGCGGATCGGTGTGTGGAGGCTGGATTGACTGGTCGAGAGAGGTTTTTGGATACCCTGGCTGAATATAATGCTGCGGTTAGGCCGGGGAAGAAATGGGATCCTGCTGTTAAGGATGGGGTTAGTACGGTGGGATTGGTCGTGCCGAAGTCGAATTGGGCGTTGCCAATTGATAGGGCGCCGTTTTTGGCTGTGAAAGTGACTTCTGGTATTACTTTTACTTTTGGGGGGCTAGCTGTTAATCCGGAGACGGCGGCTGTGGTTTCAGAGACGACAGGGCGGGAGGTGCCTGGTTTGTACTGTGTTGGGGAGATGCTTGGTGGTCTTTTCCATGATAATTACCCTGGAGGAAGCGGGTTGACTTCGGGTGCTGTGTTTGGACGACGCGCTGGACGAGCTGCGGCGATGAGTCTTGGAACAGCACGGACTGTCAGTAGGCTGTAAGAGTATAAGTATTATACAGTCGGTATAGAACTAGTAGCAGATAAAAATAAGTCAGCGAGGGGGCCTGTGGACAGAACTGTGATGGTAATGACTATTATACCTCGTCAAAGAATGAAGTATTGTAAGAAACCTGCCATGACACATCGAATCCCCTAGAACGCCTTAAAATACCTACCTATCTAACGATTTAGCGATCTACTATGTAGTAGCCAGTTTGTCTATCCACTTTCTACCTTCCCTCCAGTCCAGAGGGTTGCCACTTGCAGTGTCTTATCCTCAGGCTTTCTACATGCAGCACAAACTGTGTGCATCGCTGTGCTTTCGCCATTTATCACACTGAAGGTTGTGCTTACGCTGCATAGAGCTAATCATGGCGGGGAGGAAGATTACTTTATTCCCCATGGTTTTTGTCATTTGCGGTGCGTCTCATTCGTTGCCATCATCGAATCTAATTTGGCTCATCCCGTGAGTTAACATGGACTTTCCAAGGATCCTGATTACCTTTCATGTAAATCTTGAATCTCAATCCATCAAACATGAAATGTGGGGAAACAACTCTACTTGTTCACCAGAGCGAGGATTAGGGCTTTCATCCTACCTTACTATAATAAAGATATAAAAGGACTAAGATACTATTCTAGAAGTTACGTATCGCTAATCATAATTAAAGGGTATCGTCCTAGTTCTTTTCCTATCTCTAACGGGACCTTAGAAAGTAGAATAGAAGGCTAACCAAAAGTAGCTTGAAGATAATCAAAACCTAGATTACACAGTGTAAGTTATCTGAAAGATAACCTTAATTTGGTTAGGTTCGATATAAAGCCCCTCGCTAACCATAAACTAGATTCAGAATCGGTCTTCACGATACAAAGAGACCCTAATTCGTATCTGGCTATTTCCTTCTGGCTATAGCCCTCCAGTACAGCGCCCTCTTCGGGATTGAAACTGTAGAGGACTTGACTCAGTATAACCTTTCCAATAGAAGACTTCTTGAATTACGCTAGAAAGATAAGTATTTTAACAAAAAACCTATCCTTAGGAATATTACAGCTACTAGCCTACAAGATATACTGCTTACTAAAAAGCGATTTTGTAAGCTACTGTACGGAATCGTTACGACTGCTGGGTATAGCAAGAATATAACCGTTCATAGGATTCGTTAGTACCTTGGGTCTATTATCAAGGGTAGGATAATAAAAACTTATAATGATTAGAAAGAAACCTTATCGGCTAACTTCTAATATAGGAAAGTATAGATCTACCCTAGTATCTCAGATATATAGGTACAAATATATAGAGATATACCCTAGGGAGTATTTACTTTACTACTCTTTAATCGATATAGTATCTACTGTTCTAGGTAAGGAAGAACAGTCAGATTATATTGACTACTTCTAGGGGTTCGAGAGATTTTACGAGCATAGATATCCAGGGGAGCTACCCGCCAAGATTGAAGTAGATATCTTACAGATACTAGAGCTAATCGAGATTTACTGTTGAGTCAAGCAGCTTAAGGGTATAAACATCGATAGGGTATTAATAGCTACGGAGAAGCTAAAATATAGAAAGGCTTTGCTACAACTTTGTATTGCTAGTCTGAAAGAATATCAGAGCCACTGAGTACGAGAAAGACGAGACTAAAGAATTCTCAATAGAGGCAAAGAGGAGCTAATTATCAGCGATAACAACGTTTCCACACTAGCCTAGTCGCTAATTATACCCGAAATCGCTAAACTCTTATCCTTAATGTCTTCTAATAGAGAGCTTTTATTCAACGAAATACTTACTTTTGTAGATAATCTTAAAACCCTCTGTGAGCGTGATTACGATATGATTTATCTTCTATAAGAAAACCTAGTACAAGGTGAGTACCCTATAGAAGATTGCCGTAAATATATAAGCTGGTGAGTTGGCCAAGGAGAAAATAACGAGATGCCTACTGACCTTTGCTAGTTTGAGTAAACAGATTAGATGGGCCTATATCTATGGCTGTGCTCGACGTATAATGGCTGTATATCTTCAGGTACTAGTTTCAGATTTAGAATTTTCCTATAAGTGTATAAAATAGTTTAAAATATATCAGTAAAGAGGGCATTGCTCCTCTTATATATAATTATAGAGAGCACAGTATTGTAAAGTCATCGTGTAACGTAACACAGTAATCCGGCCCGGCTACTGTTCTTTTTGTTTGTAGAACAAGGATCTTCATGCTGAAGATCGATTATATCAATATCTTGGAAGTGCAAATTTAAAGCAACACATTGAAGATAAGTACATCGATACAGACCAGCAGCATAGCGTGAGGCTAGTATGTGGATGTGGTTAGGCCTTCGTCGATGAACGTAGTCTTCGATATTATCTGTATGATACTCACAAGCTGAAAAATCATTGAGGCGAAGGGGTGATTTGTCTTGCGCGGATAATTGCTTCAATTTGCCCCAATTACTGATCATTAGCCGTCCGCAATACTCACGCTTGGTAAGTCTTGGACAACACCTATGCTAGATAGAAGTGCAGAATAAGTGCCATAGTGTGATGTAATGACTAAAAACCATTATGATATCTTAGCATGAGCCTCTGGTCTTATCAATGATCACGTTGGAGACTCAGGGGGTTATGCTGTTCCCATCGGGTTCGACAGCGGCCCCAGGCTGGACGGTATAGACGGGGAAATCAAATGCACGAACGTTTCTCAATAACTTGCTACAGTATATTTAAGGTAATCCGCGCGCAGCGATGCCGATCACTTGTGCTGTAGCTTGAGGTACCCAATAGTAAGTGACAGTACTCCCAAACTTCATTTTGGGACTGTCTACTATCCGTTTAATATTAGTAGGGTATTATTGGCGGGAGCGTTATTCAATGCGGAATGCAAATGATGTAGAGCTAGTCGGACGCAAGAAGTCGCCAAGAGCTCCAAGCTCAAGCTGACAGCTGCAGTTCAAGGTTGGACCACATTAACTTTGGCAAATCACATTTCTTCGAGTTTGTCAGCAACCACGCCACATGCCTATTGAAGACCAAGCGGAAAGGGCCTGTCACGTCAAGAACCCGTTCATCTTTCGTCGGTCGTGAGAAAACTTGCATTTCTTGTTCGAGCTGAAGAGAATCAGTTCGTAATGGCAACTAAGTCCTCTCGAGGCTGTTGGAACTGCCGAGGCAGGTACCCCCCTCATCTGCACATCCACATCTAACATTTTCAGACCGGAAGGTCGCTTGTGACAGGGGAATTCCATCATGTGAGAACTGCCTCAAGAGAAATATATGCTGTGCAGGGTATGGAACCCGCCTTTCATGGCCCAAGACTGGCGATAGACGCCGGTCGATGAGGGCTGGAGTGCATGGGTTCCCTTCAGTGGGTGCTGAGCTGCAGTTCATCAACGCGACGGCACAAGATATGAAATTGTCTCAAGGGCTCGATGCTGTAGATATTAGGGCTATCCGACTACCTCGCTTGGAGCTGAGGACCTTGCCTCCCAGCCCACCATACGTCGACCGTTCATTGTCCACGGACAGTAAGGGCTACTCACCGGGAATCGGAACACATTCTAATAAATTCAGGCAAATCTGTGCTCTCCAGGGTGGTATCTGGTGACGACAGCTCTTCGAACCTCCACAACTTACTCCTGCGCATGTCGCTCAGCGATGAATCGTTACCTACACTTGCAGTCCGCCACTCTCTTACCTCTTTGTCCATTCTCCACACCCAGGGCTACGTCGCTGCGCGCAATAGCCGCGGCAAAGCGCTCTCCGCCATCCGGCAATGCATTGCTGGTAGATTGACTCAATCGAACGAGGTACTGCAGGTCATTTCTGCCAGCTTGCTGATGGAACTGTACGAGGTGGGTACTCCTCCCTGTAGCTCTTCGGTGGTAGTTGACATGAGTCAGATCTACAACCATGAATCCTCTGCAAACACATGGACCGGCTTCTTCTGTGGGTCCAAGAAGGTCGCAAAGCTCGCGTACGAATACAATGAGGCTTATGAAGGCGACATAGCCCTTGTCCTCGACTGGCTGTTTTACCACAACGTTATGTACAAGTTCACGATGCGCCACTGGGGGCGACGGAATTCGGAACAGGAAGATCTGGCCAGGGAGCCGACCATTATTTCTAAGGATATGTTCTCGCCTAAACGACATATTGTACCTCTATTATCACGTTTGGCCTAAAACCTTACATGAGCTAACGAGAGCAGATTATTCCGAGCATAGGCTGCTCCCTCCTGCTCCTCGATACATTCTCCTCCATCATCGATGCAGTGCTTGAACCCGATGATTCTACATACCAATCCGAATCGCACCAGCGAATTCTTCGCACCCTGGTCCACAAAGTCAAGAGTATCCAACTGACCGAACTAATCGAGGAGGACAACCCGCCATCAAACGGAACATCATCCCGAGTCATCAGCACTGCGAACCTCTTTCGTCTCGCAATAAACATATACCTCGAACGCGTCGCAAACCGCGCCACTGAATCAAAAGAAACCATATCCCAGCTAGCACGTGAGGCGCTTAGTCTTCTCCAAGAACCTGAGCATTCAATGCAACGCTTCCCCCTTTTTGTTGTTGCGCTTGAGGCGCAGGGGGAGGAAGAGCGCGCCGATGTTCTGCGCGTATTCTCTCGAGTAGCGGAGAAGGCACCGGATGGACTAACTTCGCTTCGGGCGATGGTTGTGATGGCGTGGGTGAGGTTGGATCTGTGCGGTGGGTGGGAAGGGATTGATGCTTTGCGTCTGTATAGTCAGGTTATATCGAGTAATGTCGTCCCGCCAGCGTTTGTATAAGAGGATATGGGATTATCAACAATGGATGTATGTTCTACAGGGTGTATCTCGGGACAGCTAAAAATGTCTTCATACTTCTTGAGATTTTTTTTTTCAGTTTCTCTCAAAATAAACCAGATGAAAATAGCCTTCACCGGCAGTCTCATTATGGTAGCTGGGCCATCCTCGCATGTGGTTCAGTTACGCTGCATACAGACGTAGGAAGGTAGTGTCGTGCGATTGCTACGTCCGATTAAGATTAAGGCGTGCACATCGCGGAAACTTTCCAACTCAGAAGCCACACATTAATCATACTCTGCCATGTAATGTCGAGACTGTACTCCGGACACGTCAGCCACATGCGTTAAGCTGTAGAAAACACGCTCGTCGGACGATCAGCATATGGCTAGAAACTTCAAATCTCACCCAGTCATGATTAGGGAGCCAAACTTTCCCGACAGACCCTATTCCCCAACTTTGACGAAACAAGGGTGTTAAGTAACGATGTTCACGTTATCGAGATAGGATAGCGGCAATAAACCAACACTTCGCTCCCTTGAAACCACTATGCCTGCTCCAACAACGCTGATAGTCGGTGCCTCTTGGGGCCTTGACCTCGAGCTCGTCAAACAGCTCAGCAAAACCCCCGATCAGCACATAATTGCAACTGTCCGCTCCCCTACAGACACAATTTCCAAGTCCGAAATATCACACTACTCACTCTCGACCAATCCAGTCCCGAATCTGTCCTTACCGCAGTCTCGCAAGCCTTCGAGCTCGACACATTGATCACCAACGTCGCAATCTGTGACGACGAGCTACTCTTGAGGACCACGGAAGCTAGACTCTTGGAGTACATAAACACGAATATCCTCGGTCTCATTCAAATAGTCAAGGCGTTTCTCCCTGCTCTGCTCGCACGCCGGACAAGGAAGATTGTCTTCATTTCCTCCGAGCGGGATCGCTCTCGCTGTATGTGGACAACAACCTCGGCTTCCGTGGCCCGTATGCTCTTACCAAAGCGGCGGGGAATATGGTTGTTGTACAACTGCATAACGAGCTGAGGGAGGAAGGCTTTATGGTCGTTGCAGTCTACCCTGGATGGGTAGCGACGGGTATGGGCAGGATAGCTGGTGATAGTGGTATGAAGGGTCGGCGTCAGAGGTTGGAAGTCGTTCAGGAGCTGCAGGCGTTGGATTCAATAGGCTTTTTTAACTATGATGGTACTATTTTGTCTTGGTAGCGGTATGTGCTGGGACTTACTTGCATTTTGTTCAGCGCTGGTGTTTTCACTAGTGTCTGTTGTCTTTGCGAAGAAAAAATGTAGTTCTGCGGACGATTTCCACATATTGATTACAATTATGGAAAGCTTCCAGGAAGTCCTCTACATAACATAGTGCTTCTCCGTTGGTGCACAATCGTCAAGCCTGAAAAGGGGGTAGTAGGAAAACAAAACCTAATTCCTTGAATTGGTCGTGGGACTGCAAGTACAACATTCCAATGAAGGCGCCAAGGCGTAGTATAGGTATTTACTATCATCCCAAGGATACCAACACCATCCTCAAGAAAAGGCTGATCGAGAGCTGAACTCAATGCAGCCTTTACTAGAAGGAACTTCGTAAGCCAATAGTCCTATAAATGTCGCGAATTGCTCAACGGTCAGCATACAGGGTTACACTAGGCTCGGAGTAGTAGTAAGGACTGCCATGGTGTCAGGAGAAGGTGCCCAGATTAACAGCATTAACAGCATGGATAGCCAAGATCCAACATAGTCTGCGCTCTCGAGGCCCAGGGCCGGTCATCTTGGCGACCTCCATACCGGGAAGTGCCTTTTTAGCGCGGCGGGCCGAGCGGGGTATCTCTAAACTAGCGCCTCGCAAAAAGCTGCCCGTATTTCTCTACATGATTAATGTCTACTTTGCTGACGAATAATTTACTTCCGCCCGCATAGGTCTTCTCGTAAGTGGCGCAGGAGTCTACACTACCGCACCAGAGCGAGACATATGCAAAAAGCCAATAGATCTGCACGCCTGGGGAGGGACTCTTACTCGCTGAGAATGCAGAAAGCTTATTTGCAAAATCACGTGAAGCCTGGATAAGATAATACAAATGCGGTAGAACCTCTCCGACTCGGCCTACTTCGTTGATCAATCGCGCCCGATGCGAGCAGAATCAGGCACTAGCATTATTCATCCACCCTACCACTTCATAAGTTGGGTAAGACCCCAGGGCTTTGATCAAGATCGCATTAGAGTCATCAACGTCAGCGCTCTCCAAACATAGCTTCCTTCTGGACCATGGTTTGCGAACTGTCTTCAGCCAAAACCTGGATGGGCGAATTAAAAGCAATTGCCCAGCGCTGTACGAAGTAGCCTATACCTCAATGAGGTGACCCTGTCATTAGCCCACATCGCTTATCAATTAAGATCCTAGGCCACTTGTCTCATGGGCAAGGTTGGCTTGCTGAAACACTCATTCGGGAAAAGTTGCCCCTGTCTGTGTCGGTTTGTCAATGGTCGCTTATGAATCATCATCCTCTGTATAATTACAGGAACCAGTGATATATAAAGAAGCCAGACATGCTATGGAACCTGTAAAGCAAGATTGTTCTCTGAAGTTAAATTTTGTTGCTCTTCTTTAATTCTAAAAAATTGGTTGAGACATCCTTTACGTCTTCCACATGTCGGAATACAAAATCCTTATCACGGGTGCCACGGGCTACATGTATGTGTCCTCATTCTTACGAGGTTTCCCAATGGGGCTAACAGTTCTGCAGCGGCGGGGCTGTCCTAAATGCACTGCTAAGCTCGGAGAACGCCGAGGTTACTGCGTCCAGGATCACCTGCATCATCAGGAGCGAGGTCAAAGCCAGGGAACTGCAAAAGCGCGGTGTCGAGACTGTTCTGTTCCAAGGCCTTGATGAGACTAATGTGCTCGCCGAAGTTGCAAGCAAACATGATGGTAGTTTTCGAAGTACCCCCAGCCGACTTATCGGGATCGAAGCTGACGTTAGGTAGTCGTGATCCACGCTGCGTCCGGCTTCCACACCCTCTCCGCGCGCGCTCTCGTTCTCGGACTCGCCCAGAGGAAGAAAGCGACAGGGAGAGCCGTCCACTACCTCCATGTACGCCTTCACACCCACCCTGTCCCTGATACACTACACTAATCTTTGGATTCAGACATCCGGAACCTCAAACATAGCCGACCGTCCCCTAACGAAGGAATACATTGAGCCAGACTACCCCTTATCCGACAAAGATGATATCTTCACATACCTGAAGAAGCGCGATCAGGTAGTCCCCTACGCCCAGCGCACGTCAGACGTCATAGTCACCGAAACTGGCTTCGAGGTTGGCGTCAATACATACATACTCATGATGCCGTCCATCTACGGGATCGACACAAACCCGCTGCACGAGTTTTGTCACACGCCCATCCTCATCCGCACCGCGCTGAAGCTGGGTCGCGTACCTGTTGTTGGGGACGGGTCGGCCATCTGGGATCATATCCACGTGCAGGATGTCGGGCGGTGTTACGAGGTGCTCCTCGCCCGCATCTTGGCTGCCGATGATAATGTGGCGGTTATGGTGCCGAGTGGACAGGACGGCGTGTATTTTGTGCAGGCTGGCGAGCATACGTGGCGCGAGCTGTCACAGCGGATTGCAGATGCGGGTGTTGCTGCCGGTGCGCTAGAGTCGAACGAGCTGCGGCAGCTCTCGCTGGCGGAGGCAACGGAGTATCTGGGCAAGGGCTGGAATTTGATTGCGGAGATTGGATGGGCTTCAAAGTATGTTGCACCATGCTTCCTTCCCTGGGCCGCAAAGATATGGGACTAATTTTGGATCAGTTCGCGAAGCAGGGGCGAGAAGGCCAGAGAGCTCGGGTGGAGGCCTCTGAAGACTCGGACGGATTTTGAGAATCATGCTGCAGCTGACTGGCAGGCTATTCTGGCCAGTAATGCTTGATCGACCCAGGCCTTGCGGAAAATAAAGATCGTAATGAAACGATTATGGTGTAAGTTGTTGTCAATGCTGTGTGTATTTGAGTTGTTATCTGTGCGCCTTGATATTCTTACAACTGTGGGCATGTCGATGTTATGATACTGTCCTTAGTTGAAAAGCAAATTGTCATGGAGACTACTATCAGACAGAGAATTAACTATCATTTGGTGCCGAGCTGCTCAAACAAACCAAGCAAAAGTTCTTAAATTTGAACGAGACAAATTCCATGGAACCTAAGGTCCTAAGTCGTGGGTACGCCGATGGAGGTGTAGGCGTTTACAAGCACACTTATACCCACCAGCAAAATGGTTGACTGGCCGTATAGACGAAATTAGGCAAGGCGTTGACTAATTAGGCCGCTCGGTCCACTTAAAGATCTGGCCTGTGGTAAAGTGAAGCCAGTGACTCGTGAGGGTGACGTGAAAGTCCATACGCTCTTGGATAGCAAGTCGCCAAAACCGGATGTGTAATGTTATAATCCTTTGGCGATTTTCAGCGGCAGCGTCGTGTTTAGCAGTTGCATAATGTGGCTGAGGGGTGCATTGAATGCGAAAACCACTGCCAATGCGCGACTAGTGATTAACCATACAACGCATCCACCACGGCTGACACGAGTCAATTGAATTAACAACTAAGTAATATTAATGAAACAACATTTGCGCAGGAGTTGATGTCTTCTATATAAATGAGGGCCTGGATAGCCTTTCATTTCAGAAACAAATTGAGAATCTTAGGCACTGAACTACGACACTGAAACAGCTCTTAGAACGTTGAACTGGAGCCAGGTCGAATTACTACCAAGGCTTTAATAAACGATAAGCCGGGAATTGTCTCGTATTACTCAATAGCAAACTTTGAAAACTTGCTATAGGCTGGTATGTTAGGAAGAGCCTTTAGACAATACCCTTTGAATTCGGGACCACCATAGAATCATACTTGGTCGGGAAATTGCTGAACTTATCCTGACACCTACCTTAATCACCATAGAGCGAGACAGAATCCTTTTCAAATGACCAGGCCATGAGAAAGGGCAAGGAATCTACTCCAGAACCTACGTGTACTGTAAGTTCCTCTGATTTTGAAAATGTATACAGTATACAAATCTGTATTTACTTCATATGTCTGATTTAACGGTATCTATTGTAAGGTTACCGAGCTGGACAATGTGCGCTACTGGGGAGCTGCAGTCTTCCAAACCGGTCATGACAGAGGAAGGTGGTAATTTACCACGTTGGTGTTCTAAGATCTAGACGTGGACTTGGCGGGCGTTGGGCTGGAAACTTCTGTCGTGATTGATGGAAATCCTAAATTAGATGCTTTCTGAATTTTGAAGACCCAGTATTAATAAAGGGAATCATTGCCATGCAATTTGAGCTGTAAAATGGATGGAACTGGTTTTGTTTGATAATGCTTTGAACGTCTTTAGTAAGTGGAAGCATACGTCAAAATATTAAGCGTTAAATTAATCAATAACTGATGATAAAGTCTGGAATTAGGTTAATGGCTTTTTGAAGTATCTGTTGGTTGAGTTGGTTATTAATGCAGATGATCTCATTGTAAATCATTGAATTGATCAGCATCATAATGGACAGTTGATTTCTGGGTATATTTACAGAGAATCTTCAACTAGATAGGCATTTCAAATATCTCTAATAAATATATTTTTGATGCTGAACTGAAACCTATGTTCTGAAAAATACAACCAATTTTATGACAAACGGTTCTTTTATTATAAATTCTTATAGCATATGGATTCCCGTTGTCTAGTTTCTGAAAGAGGAAAGCTTAAAACCCAACCTGTCTTCCCAAGGGCTCCACGTAAGAAAATAAAAATATAAAATATACAAAGCCGGACGAGATATACGAGGAGTGACCTGAGTACTTCTCTCAATCTTTCTTTATCAACCCTAATTCTTGTATACCAGCGGAATCCTCTATCACGGAAGCAACCAAAGACAAGACCTCACAGTATACGGGTGGCAAGCTAAGCATCGACGAAAAGTATAATATAGATTACAATGATATCAATCAAATAGCAGACGAAGCATAATTCAGAATTGAGTCTTGCCAATAAGCTTTTGACTATAACCCAAATATCCCGGCTGAGGAAATCAAAGGTGATTACCACGAAAGTCATCTTATAAGGTAAGTCTATAGTAGCAATCAGTAATATATTGTACAAAAAGTTCTTGTACCATCTGATCTAGATTATATCAAAGAGTTAAGTTTGTAACTTATACACTATTTCAGTATCCGGTAGGCTATACTAATAATATAACCCAGGGCCGTTGAGGGTTAGTTCCTCTAGCAAAACATTCGGAATAAAAGTATCTAGGATACTATATAATAATTAGCCGAAAGCTACAATAAAATTCAAAACTTGAAAGAAATTATTTCCAGCCTAAAGAGGTAGTTGAAAGAGTTGAGCTCGGAAATTAAGACCAATAAAGAGACCAATAGAAGATATAAGCGGTACTGAAAAGCTTATCTTCTTTAGTATAATCTATTACCATTATTCAAATCTCAAGGGTCTTTTTAGAAGCTGAGAGCCAGCTTGAATGTCTACTTTCAATGATCTAGCAGCTTATATAATATTATTCGGTTAACTCACCCCGTTAAGATATTTATGAAATATTCTATTCGTCCCCAAACAAAATTTTGTTACATCAGCTTTCCTCACCCTAAATCTGCCAGCTGATTTTTCAACCAAACGCTCCTCTCGGCCTTTCGGCGTTATTTCTTATCTAAGCCCTCGAGGGGCTAGGAAAGGCTTTACGATTTTGGACGTTACACCCGGCCGTACGACATTACATAAAGGAGAGCAAGTTGCCTCCTCCTTCTCCTCCACAGTGTGTGCAACGTTCTCTGAACCCTTGCACCCTAGAGCCTTTGATCTTTCCAGTGCGTACAACCTTCTTTGAACCCTTGCTCCCTGGAGTCTTTGGTCTTTCTAGTACGTGTAACCTTCTCTGAACCCTTGCACCCTGGAGTCTTTGATCTTTCTAGCGTGTGTAACCTTCTCTGAACCCTTACACCCTGGTACTTCAACAATTATCAGATACCTCTACGTAGTGTTGAAGACTAGTACCCAGTGCTTAACCTGGGGAAGCTTAATTCTATCTCTTGCGACTTCCCTGCTTGTCTACAAGATACTTCTTATCTATTGCTGAGCAGTGTTAATGATAGATACCTACAATGCGTGGTTTCCTGCCGTGTCTCTCTTATAGGAAGCTGCAATATTATAAGCTATCATTAGATATAGAATTTTCAGCATCGTTACTCATAGAATTATCTCGTAGTGCCCTCCTTTTTTTTGACCGCGCTACACACTTCTGCTGAACATATCTAGATTCATTATACATAGGAATATCGGAATCAATATATCTTAATGAACATTTTCCACAATAGGCTACGGTCTATATCAAGTCCACTTAGGACACTATAGCATAACTCTAAGTATTCGAATAGATTTCTTTCTAATCGTAGGAACTTAGGGGTAATTTTGGATCATTTTGATTTTTGATATATTCTAAGTTTTAAAGAAAGCAGAACACACAGTAGATGTTACTATATCATATTTCTACCCGGAGGGAAAATTTTCTCCGCAACCCAGGTAGCCTGGCTTCTACGAGCCTCGCTTCCTAGCTTGGCCCGGCTTTCCAGATTCTCTCTAGCCAAGATAAGACCTTCTTACGAGACGACAAACTCAAACAAAATTATCTAAACCGTTCTATATAGCCAATACTTCGTCAGTAGTACTTTCGTCCGCCTAGTAACCTTCCTTACTCCAACGAGCTCCTTTCGATCCGTATTCAACTACTAGGGCTCTAAGTCCTTTTTATTATACTTTGATTTGAACATCTGACGTATCAGATCACAGAAGGTGAAATATATCAGTATGAAATGATACTAGCCTACCAAAGGTCTTTAAAATTCAATTTTTGAGTAAACTGGTTTATCTGGCTTCTTCGATATAATGCATCAAAGAAGATCCTCAACCACCACTCAGAAATAAATTGTCTAATGTAATAATCGCTCTGGGGCCAACTAAGTAAGTAATCAAAACTCAGTCCAAACACAGTCAGACTCAAAGCATATCTTATTTAAAACGCTTCTCTCGGGCCTTAGGGGAACGGTGGACTACTTTACATTCCCTTAATATATCGAGCCTTACTCCCAGTTTATCTCAATTTTCAAGTACCAGCTTTTGTACTTGTCTTGGACGATATATTCAGGTATTTATCTCTAAATCTGAGGTTTTAAGGCTAGCTTAAACATAGTCTCTATCTAAATCTGACTTTCGAATTGCGAAATATAGCAGCTCATAATTTCCCATCCTACCTTTCGGTCGCCCTCGCACCTCGTCGATCATAAGCAGTCGGAACAGCGATAACGAGTTCCCACCACTTGATCCTCGTATTTGGTCTTCTTTAATGCCTGATATGTTTTCCTTCTATCCCTCGATGATTCAAAATTCAGGTTACCCTAAAGAAATCGACTAAACTCTGAAGGCAAATCATAATGTACAACTTATAGCGCACGGGCCTGAGCCGGATAGCCGAGAAGACAAAAGGTTCGTCTTCAGTATTCAGCAGTGATGCAGGTTTAGGAAGCGGTCTGGAGACTTGAAGACTCGGATCCTCGACAGTCACCCAATCAGGGCTGACGCCCTTGGGATTTATCTTCAGGAAATCACCATGCAGGTAAAGCTGATGGATTTCGAAACGAAAACTACTGTAGACAGTCCAGTCAGTCACCTTTACAGCTTTACGGAGGGAGAGTGGAAAGTTGTAATAGAAATCAGATGTTCACTGAAGCGTTCAATTGTTTATTAGACAATAGTTTTTACTATAGCGACTGGAGTGGAATACACCAGCGGCCTTGATATCACAGAGGTCCGCCGGGTTCCCCGAAAGGTAAATTTAAAAAACAACCACTCTCACACCAATGCCACGGGTATCAAACCAACACCAAATCCCAAACTGTACACACGGTACGATTGAAACACAGTAGAGCCGGCGGAGGAAGGAACAGACAGAAAGGAGAGTTGGAAGCACATTCGCAGACACGACTCAGCAGACAGGAAGAAAGGGGGGAAGTGAATAAAAGGCTCTAGACCATGCGAGACAGATGCAAGGTGAAGAATATTAAGAAGAGAAAAAAAAACGGTGGCCTGCTGTGGAGGTGGAGGAAAGATGAAGGTAAAAATGAAGAGAAGAAAAGAAAAGAAAAAGACGGTAGGAAATGCCCCAGAAAAGAAAACATCGCATCATCACAAGCCCATTGGTATCGAAAAAGCACAAGGTGACTCCCAGGTCTAGCGAAAGAATAAGAAAGAAGTGTAAACCATGAACGCAAACCAGCCGGCACCTCTATGGTCATAACGTGGGGGGGGGGTAATAGAAAAGAAAACAGGCGACAAAAAAGAGAAGCATCAAAGTAAAGCTCTCTCTTTTCGCAGCCCCTGAGGTAATAATAAAAGAATCCACGGTCACAGACCCATGTGTTGGGTATGAGATGATTCTCCCGACACCCGATCGGGAGGTTGAAATGAGAATGTAGGGGATAGAAAGGGGCGGGTGAAGATGAGGTCCAAGCTGTTGTACAAGGATTGCCATCTGAAATGGCCAGCCAACGCAGTTGGCCGGGTCAATTCCAGGCGGAAGACGGCTGTGGCGGGAGATGTGGATAATTCGGCGAAAGGATTGTGGCCATGGAGTCAGGGGCCCCCGGGGAAGGGGGGAAAGAGAAAGCGCGCCGAAATGAAGCAGGTTCATTCGTCGCAGAAGTGAAAATTTTCAAGATTATGCACTTGATGCGTAATCTACTCATCCTCATCGGGGGAGCCGGTGTCCTTCTCGCCCTTGTGGACCTTCTTGTGTCGGCGCAAGTTTGAGACAACGGAGAAGTGTCGCCCGCAACCTTCCACATCACACGCGAATGCTGTAAACTCAGTTAGCGTCGGGTTTTATCTTTATTTTGTTTTATTTTTCCCCTTTTGAGAGAAAAAAAAGTGAACTGGGTAGAAACTCACGCTTCTCGCCGGTGTGGCTGTACATGTGTGTTTGCAATGAAGATGGGCGAGTGAATCGCTTGTCGCAGACCTTGCACTTGTGCTTCTTTTGGGTGTTGGAAGGCATCTTGGAGCTGAATTGGCTCATCATGGACTGGGGTCCTGGGGGTGCGCTTCCAGCCAGGAGGCTGGTTGGCCGGGGAAGAGTACGCGACTCATAGGACTCGGATGTTGTGGAGCTGTAGTCGGTCACGGAGGAGTCGACAGAGCCTACGGAGGCACTATAGTAGGGGTAGTTACTCCCCGAGGAGATCGAGGAGGCAGATGAGTGAGTGGAGGGGAACCCGTAGGAATCAGCGGATCCTCGAGTCCCGCGAGGTCCGTAGATGTTTCGGGGGGTCAAATCCTGGCTGAGCGCCACCATTCCACGGCTAGCGTCAAGAGCATCACCAAAGGTGGGAGTGGGCGCGGGTGGTTGAGAAGAGCCGACGCGAGCATCTCTGTAGGGTTCAAGGGTCAGAAATGAGGGGAATTCGCGAGTATGCGATCGTGATCGGTTGGGGACTTACGAGTGAGAAATGCGACGAGCGTCTTGTGATTGGGGGTGAATTGGGGCGTAGCTGACTGGCGCATAGCTGGGCGGCGCAAAGCTGCTCATGGGGGGAGCCGTGGTGTATGAGGGAGCTTGCTCAAAGGTTGTGCGCGGCACATCATGTTGCAGGCCCATCACCTCAGGACCATATCCAGTGGTTGTGTAGTTGCTGGCGGGCACGAGGGAGGGTGCGGAAACGGGGATGTTGGGGTAAGGCATCGACATGGCGGCCGCTCGGCCGACTTCCTCTTGCTTCACCGAGTTGACGGGAATGCTGGCGCTGTTACCCATCGAAGTCGCGTAGACTGGAGGCGTCGCGTGCGAAGTCGTATGCGCCGCAGCCCAAGGGTCTGTGAATTGGGGAGGAGTGTGATGATAGACATTGTCGAAGCTCATGCCGCCATATGGGCGGTTTTGGTTTTCCATTACCATCGTCATTGAGGGTGGTGGGTATGTGTGTATCGTTGTCGCGAGAGAGATGTCGCGCGCCAAAGTTGTTCAAGATAGACAGGAACAAGGGGAGTGGTAAAGTTGAAGTGATCGACTGTTGATGATCCAAGAGGGGGAGGATAAAGAGTAGAGATGTAAAGAGAGAGAGAGAGAGAGTATCAGGTAGAAGAAAGGGTGAAAGGAGCAAGTGATAAGCAGAAGATCCCCTTATTTCTTAATTATTTTTTTGGATCGATCAGGAGGGAAGAGAAAAAGGCAGTCTGGGGAAAGGGGATCGGCGAAGCTTAAGAAGGGACAAACATCGACAGTACTAGAGAAAGTACTCAAGTACTCTAGTCCTAGTACTAGCAAGAGATGTGAGGCACGATAACTCCAAGAGCCACTGACGACGGTTGCAGATCCTCGAAACACTTTTAGTACATGTACTCGTAATTTTACCTTTTCCCTGGGGGATCCACTATAATTCTTTTTGATTTTATTTGATTTTATTTGTATTTGTATTTTCTTTCCCTTTTTTTATTATTATTTTTCCCTTATTTTATCCTATTTTATTTTATCTTGCAGGATTGGAGGCATTGCTTAGTGCCAAATGTGGCTCTCTTCTTGTCTTCTTCTACCTAGGGAACCAGTTCCTCGGACCCTCCTTCAACGAGATATACTTGTACTACGACGGAGTACTACGGAGTACTATTTGATTTGGTTGTTGCTTACTCTTGATATGATGATGATCTCGGGCTTTTTTGTAACATCCTCTCATCATCAAAATCAATAAATCCCCCATTCGATGTGCACCGATTAGGTTGAAGAATGGAAGATCGAGAGAACCCCTCCGATTTAGACGCGCTGCAAAGAATGTAATGTAATGTTAATGTGCCGGTTGCTGTATGGAGTCCCATTACTCCCTCCCATTGTGAAGTATTCAAGTTTCCAGAACCAAAGAACCAAAGAACCACAGTGATAAGAGAACCAGAGAACCGAAGAACCCACGACGTCGGCAACCATCCCAGTCAACTCTCCGGGATCGGACAGAACTCGACAAATTGGCTAAATCATACGAAAAGGGGAACCATCATGGGACCCAAAAAGCAGTCGGTGACCTCAGAGCCCGCTAAAAAGGGGAGAGAGAAGGAGGGGGGGGGCAAAGGAAAGTCCACGCTTGACTTTCTGTTGGAGTGGAGCATTGAGGGACGGGCAGGAAGAGAATGTCCAGCACAGTGTGGAATGCCTCTGAATGGTCCATCTCTGCCGTGTCGGCGGGGCCCACTAAACGCAAAGAGGGAAAAAGGAGAAAAAGAAAAGGGACGCCAAGAAATAAACTCACGATGCAGCGACCAAGGTTCGCCCTGACTGTGTTTCAAGGCGGCGGGGATGGTGATCCCATACGTCAAAGGGTATACCCGTTGGCGTGGGGGGTCGGGGGGCTTTTCTAGTATGTCTTGGAGTGATTACTTTCTCTATTTGATTGGTTGATAGAAGAAGAAGAGAGTGAATAGATAAAAATGTTGAAGAATTAGAATAAAACTACCCCGTATGAAGGAAGTAATTTAAATTCATTTTGAATACAAAGAACAAATCCCAAAAAGTGAAGCTTGAACCCCCGGGTTAGGGTTACGCCTCTCAAGGCAAACCCAAATGTGGGTGTAGTCCTGGAGGGGGGGGAGAGGAGGAGGTCCACGGGGGGGACAACTTTGGGCAGCCCATTATTGGTGCAGGCAGAGGACCCTCCCGGAGGCAAAAAGGCAAAAACCGGGCCAAAATGGAAAAATCAAATGGGAAATAAAAGAATAAAATTGGAGAAATACCAAATGGGACTAAATGACGATTCTCACGCAGGGCGCGTTCAGCCATGTACAGGACAATTAGTACTGCATGTGGGATAGCGAGGGAGAGGAGGCCTTTGACACGGGCCATCTTAGGCTTAGCGTGGGAGGCGACCTTACTTCACCTGTTGACTTTATTTGATTTGATTTGGTTTGGTTTGGTTTGATTTCTTTTCTTTTTTGGGGGATAGTGCCGTGCCATTGGAAGTATACTGACTGACTCCATGCTTCTGTGTGTGTTCGGGACGAAGTCGCATTACCCAGCATTATCGATTCGATAGCCTGTGCATTATTGACGCCTACATTCTCCTCTCCTCTCTCGTTCTCTCGAGGAATTTCCCAGCCAATGGGTAAAAATGCGCACGATGACGACGGTTTTTTGACACCCACGCGCAAGAACCCCTGTTTCGTCCCAGTCCCAGCCTTACTCCAGTTCAGGACCCAGTCAACACCTCATGGTGGGGATAGATCAATGATAGTATGTATGTATGTATGTGCTCCGTACTACTGTATATGGTCGGGGTAGGGAATGTTCGCATTGGACACCACTCTTAAATGGCAAATTGTAAACTCGCGCTCCATACTTCGAAACTTTACCCGCCTTCACTTAATCAAGATACTCCGTATGGAGTACGGAGTATCTAGGTATACGAGATGGGCTTCCGCCGATTACATAACAATGCTCCTCCTCACGCGGTGTATGTACTACTAGTGCATACATGCTTCCTATGTACAAAATACATGACTATAGATGGATTGCTCTGCAGAGCCGGGTCCTCGTCCTTTCGGCGCCATGCGACCTGTATCACTTAGCCGTGCAACCTGCGACCGGGGGTCTGGGTAAAGTGTGTCATTCATTCCTCGTATCTCGGAGCCCTCAGCTGAACAACGACGTCAGAGAGCGGACCAGCACATCCCGCCATGGGGACATTAGCGGCGCGGCTCCTGCAATAGCGCGGCAGATGCGAGCGCTACCCAGGATGGGACACATCACAGTGGAGGACCGAGCAAATCGCGCCCCTCCTTCCAGCTACTCTTCTCGAGGTCGAGGTCGAGTTCGAGTTCGAGTTCGTGGCTGCGATGGCGATATCCACGCTGATTCAAAAAGGTGGAGCTCTTTTTGATCGATGCCAACTGCTAAACCCCGAGACTAGTATTTTCCCCCTCTTCTCCCCCCCCTCCCCGCTAAGCTTCTCGATCACAAGGAGATGAGCCGAGGGAGGCTGAAGAAGCCCCTCCTATGAGTAGTTAAACTTTACACCTTACTCATTCTGGTAGTGGTGGTTCTCTTCAACGAACAATTTATCGTCGGAATTCTTCGCCGGGTATAGTCCATTCACTTTCCTACGGTCCCATGGCTTCTCGTTTGAGACAAGAGAGGAGTCTTGGGATCTCTTGGGATCCTCCGGGCTTCTCGGGAACCACCGCCACTGCGGAGAGCTGCTCGGAAATTCACCTGTCGGATCCACGGACTGGCACGCCTCGTCCTGGTGAGTTTACTCGTAATTTCCTTCTCCGCATTCCACCTAACCCAAAAATTAAAAAAATCAAAGAATGCCGTCTCCCACGTCCCACGGTGGCCGGATGATCCATGGTTAGGCTGTTTTCTAGAAAAGCCAAATGATCAGAAAGAAAAAAAAATCGAAGTTAGATACAACCATCCCACGCCGAACGGCAGTTCGTTTCTCAGATTAAAACCCGGCGTGGGTTTGCCGCATGCGGTAAACTTCAATGTCGTGCCCATGGGTCTGGGAAGTTGTTCCTCGAGGATAACCGTGGGTCCCTACGATCCCGTGTGAATGGTCAGAGTTCGTGGGAGGCGGTGGTTCGACTCCAAATCCTAAATTCTAATTGCTGAAAACCATACTCGTAGGCCCTAGTAGTACTCCGTACTAGTTTTGACTCCCGGATCATAATCCGGAGGTGGAAGAATTCGACAAATTCTCCCGCTATCCCGAACGGCACAACGGAGATGAGCTATTCGGAGGAGCAAACCCTTCATGTACTAGTAGGGGTGATTCTGTTCGAAGGCCATGCTCGGACTTTAGCTGGGTTGGGCAACGATCGGGTCAGTGGGACACACATCTCGTGGTAGGAACGAAACGGGCCATAGTTAAGACAATAGTATAGCAGACGCGGGAGCGCGGAAGGGAGAATATGTGTCTGGTCCGGGTCTTTTTGATGGAGTGCAATTTCATTTGGCCCCGTTTCGAGGCTCGACCTGGAAAAACAAGCACCAAAGCTGCTGTCTTGCCCCCTTTCTTATGCCGTGTCTGGTCCACTAGACTCACCGAGCTACGTCAGATTCTTGTTTCGCTACAGATGGAGTCCTCCTCGGAGGATCGTGCTTTAGTTGACTGCCAGTTGAGTAGTAACTACCAAGTTGGGAAGGGTGAGGGCATGACAGATATGGCTTGGTAGGAATTTGTGCCCAATTGAGTGGAGAGTGACGAAAGCCTTCCGGTTTCACCTGGTGCTGAAACCAATGTATCCCCGACGATATTTATTCCCGGGGCCTGTAAGCTCCAGCTTTCTCCCCTGAAGAGAGGACATTTTTGGTGCCGACCGTTGGATAACCACCGCCATGGGAAGACGGAGGCAGCCGGATGGGCAGGGTACCAAGGACATACAGAGACGATCGCGAATCCGCAAAGTGTATCTCCGAACCATCGCTCCACCCACCATCAAGACAGAAAACGGAGGCCCAAGCTTATGACACGGGAGATGTGGGGCAGTCGTGGATGTTGTCTCTGTCGAGGGAGAGCGAGAGCGCGGTTGACCGCTTCTTGGCCTCAATAGAGAGTGGAAGTCGAAGTGCGAGTGGGAGGGGTAACACGGCACAGAAATGATTTGATTTGAGATTCTTGTTTTATTTTATTTTTCTCTTTCTCTGATTTGCATGTCATTTTTCCATCATGCCTATGATTATGACGCGTTACTGGAAATGGCCAGCATAACGCTTGGCCCAGTACGGTGTTGGACACATGTTGACTTTCCGAGGAACGCGCCAAAATACATGTCAGACTCCAGTGCTGCCCCAAGTCCTTCTCTTTTCTCCTCTCCTCTCCTCTCCAACTTCACGGTCATGCACGGTTACTCGTAGGGTTGTCGAGAGGGGAAAGAAGAAAAGGGCGGTCAGCACCGCTGAATTGTCGGAGAAATCATCCCCCATTTCCCCAGACCATTTGCCGGTTTATGTATGTACTCGGTACGAGGACTGCAGATTGACTTCGTCGAGAGTTTTGAAGATTGAAAATATGTGATTTGATTCTCCATGCTCCATATCGCACTACGTAGACGAATTCGACCATCAGATAACAGAGATCGCTGGATATACAATGACATCGACGATCCAAACGCCAATCATCCAGGAACCACGCCTCCTAGGGCAAACCATCCTGGTTCATCTGTCATCTGCACGGGGCTCCGATCTTGGCGGTGTCCACACGGCAGATCGTCCGCGATTGTCCTCTAAATTCAAGGTTGACTTTGTCTCATGTGCTATTGCGCATCCCGAGAGGGAGGGGGAAAGGGGAGGGTTAACGTTGCATTTTTGCATTCACAACTCATGACACTTATTGAATTCTTCAACCTCTTACGGAGTCAATGCTTCTTTGCATCCTTCCGCGTCATCTAGCTATTGATGTTTCTATAGATAGAAAGAAAGGAAATTACCATAACCACATTATCACCAGAGAAGTTTGAAACGTTCAAGAGAACCGCACACCTGGTGCGATCCACCTTGGTATGGAGAATGAGTACTTGTAGACTGGCTAAATGGTAATTTGCCCCCCTGAAAAGGAAAGGAGGAGCTTTGGACAAACAGTGATTGGCGGGTAGAACATTACACCCGATACCGGCCCCCCGCTCACTCTCCCACGAGAGAAGAAAAAAAAAAAGTAAAAAAAGTAAAAGAAAAGAAAAAAGGCTAGTGACTGCCATTGGCGCACTAATGGGATGGGCTTGGGGTTTATCCGCCATAGTTTAACTGGGTTCCGCACGGATCAGAGGAGTCCCACCACATTCTTGTTTGTGCAGAAGTGACCCACTGGTGAACTAGTCTCAAATTTGGTTAGTTAGTCTCCACTTGAGGACGGCAGATAGTCGATAGCCGACCTTGGCAGTGTGGGATCGACCAATTGACACCGATGCTTAGCAGTGCCCCATCAGGAGCTGACGCGTCTGTCCCGTGCAGTGTTGTCTTGGTCAACGTGGTATGTCTCGAGGAGGCGACTTTTCTCCTGTCCCAAAGTCGAGAGTTCCTGGGCTCGAGGAGATTTTTGTGCTATTTTTGTTTAGGTACGAGTACAGCTGCATCGATGTACGGATACATGATGCACAGGTACTGTTTTCATGCAGTCATCTACACTGTATACGATTCGTATACATCAACCTCTACCTTTTAGCACATCCCTGCAAGCCATGTTCAGCCATGACGTCGAGGCGCAAGTAGTCCCCCGCAAAAGCCCGTTGGCCCCTCTTCCCTCTTGCAAAGAACAATCCCTGTCTTCGATCCTGTGGGCTCCGCTGTTGCCGCTAGGTACAACACTGCCACCCTCAGGGTCAACGCTAAGAGCACCTGAAACGCCGGGGGCTGACGCCCGTGGAGCAGAACCGCTGTTCCCCGAACCATCCACTTTTGGCTCTTTTCTTCTTCCGGACTCTCACCCACAAACCCCCAACCGTTCGAGATCACAATGGGCCACTTCGTGTCTAACAACGAGAGCAGGATTCCGTCCAGAGCAGAAACCTCTAATTTCCCCCTTTAGGCATTACGTATGTTCCGATCTTGCCATTTCCGAGGGTCTTTTCCGATGGAGAGATCCTTCGTCGGTCCCCATCCCAATCCCCGTTCCATTCTTTCTTCGCGCGGTCCTGCCTTGTCCGTACCAACGGAGTACTTCGGGTTCCCGTGATTCGAAGCTTAGATAGCCTTTGGAGATATGGTGTGAGTGATGGTGGCTGCTGGTGGCTGCTGGATGACCCCGCCACCAAAAGTTTGGTCCAAAGAAAACAAACCAATAATCGTTCTCTAAAGTTTACTTTACTCCCTTTTTACGCCTCCGCAAAGTTACGGTGTGCGCTGTGCTTTTCCCTCTTCCCATCTGACCTTCAGAGCTCAGAGCTTCTTGATCCTCACAAAATATACTCGAAGCTCCTCATCCATCCCCGGTCCCCGGATCAAGCTTCCCCTGTTAAAACTGCACTTGCAGAAAGTGGAGTGCTTATGTCCTTGGCAGATGTCACTGGCAGGCATCGGGGCACTAAACCCATGCGACCCGGTGCCCTGAGTGCCCTAATTGCCCTCAGAGCCCTGGAGGGAAGGGGGCGGGCGGCTTAGGATGGGATGGGATGACATCTTGAGCCAGGGTGGGCACGCCCCAAGGGCGATCCACTAAACGCGCCGCCCCCTCGCCGAATCGACCAGGCGACGTCTCGTATGTCGCTCTGCTCACGTACTCATAGTCAAGTAAGAGTCATAGTCCGTGATGCAGGGTCTCCGGTCCCTTGCAAATGAAATTATTTACAATATTGTCTATTCTAACCTAGTTCAACTATCTATGCGTGTAGTTCAGCCAATCTATACCGTCTTAGTAGTATAGCCCAAAACATCGACCATACTCGTATCTCATACATAGTCCCAGCTATCTGGAACTATTTGCGACCGGTCGAGGATAGCACCATAGCACCCACACATTCATTGTAAGCAAAACCTGACCGAGTTCCACCTGCATTGTTGATTCAGGACCAATCATTCGGTGCGTAACCCTTCTCCCCAATCCGTGATCCCTGCTCTCTTGCGCAATATTTCTACCCAATCCGATCTTATTGGCTCTGCATGCTCAATGCTCCCCGGAGAACTTCTCACATGAACCCGCGGTATCTCGCATACATACATGGCTTGACAGGTACAGATGTGGTACGCGGCCTCGCAGAACCTGCCGCACGAGACCCTCCAACTCCACATCCATAGCTTTAAATTCTACAGTACGTGTATAACCTTGGCGGCGAAAAAAATCTGCGATCACGAATCACTGAGAAAATGATATCCACGGACATCCAAAAAAGCACTGGCACCCACTGAAGTGGACCCTGAGCGCTCATACCCTGCATATGCCACCGACGCCTCCACGATCTTAAGATGGAGACTGCCATCGGTGGGGGGGGGCATTTGGTGGTGTTGAACCTTTATTTGGGAGTCACCGCCTCCATTCTTGCAACTAGTAGGCCCAGCAAGAGGCTGGCACTTCCCAGAAGGAATAGGAATGGGAGAGGAGGCGCTCCCAGCCGCCGTACTAACAGAGCAAAGTGAAGTATCAAATGGAGAAAAGAAAATAATAATTAAAAAATAATTAAAAAAGCAATTAGACAAAAGCCATCTCCCCAAAATCAAAATACAGCAAAACTCTAAATCTGGATTTGCGCCCTCCCGGCAGCCCAAAGGCCCTTCCCAAGGACTCCAAAACGGCAACCCGTAGACCCTGAAAATCCACCCCGGCACACCACTTAAAGACCCAGAGAAAAAAAAAAAAGAAAAAAAGAAAAAAACCCATCAAATTAAAAAATTTGCTTCATGGATCTAGCTACAAGCGGATAAAATGGCGGGAACGCGTTACACACAGTCAACGCCTCCAATGGCCCCTCCCACCCCCTTATCGTAGGGTCTGTGTGTATAGTTGGTAGACAATTGAAGATGGGAATTGCGGTAGCGAAGAGTGTGCAGACTCCATCTTCATTCCCTGGCGCGCGGGCCTAGCGTGATTGGAGATTCCACTGAGCATTGAAATCAGGGGGAGGCTGTGTAGATGTACCGAGTAAACGGAGTAATCGTAGATACGAAGTACTCGTACAGTATACAAAGTATTGATTGATTTATTTTTCCTCTATTGTATGTAGTACTAAGTGCATACTCGTATCTATTCTCTGCTCCGAATTGAGAACGAGAACGATACAATTCAACCCGTCTTGCCCTTATTTTCGACCTTTTTTGGAGCTTAGTTCACATTAACTTGGAGTTAGCAGTGATCGCTGCCCTTTTTGCTCGGAATAAAGTGAGACAATTGCACATCTCTGTCGGGCACCCCGCCCAAGAGTATATCTAAATTCCTTATTATGGAGTACATACCACGGAACCCGATAGTACCACATCTCTGGAAGATTAGGATTCGTTATACATAGAAAGAGGATAGAGTATCGAGTATAGAAAATAGAATAAATGACATAAATCAAATCCAACTGGGTAAATCAGTACTACTACCCTACCAGACCCTAAAAGGGAAAAAAGGGTCCCTGACTGGACCTGTACCACGAATATCGCGCAACCCCCTTCTCCCCTTCCCCACAGCCAAGTAGCAGGCCTGACGTCCTCATGGAGAGCTTACGCGGCCACAACCTGTGCCAAGGCCTTCTCACGGCAAGCTTAGGCATTTGGCGCGTCTTGGCAATCTCGATGGGTTTAGCGTTGACTCCCAAGCTGCTGGGTGGTTGGCGGCTGTTCGCCCTGCTTGCCTCAAGGGATCCCCTGGGAGGTTTCTAAATTTTCGGACCCGTACGAGTAGCTGTTGTTGTCCATGATTCTGTTCTCTACGGAGTACGAGTAACTCGTATCTCTCTATCTTACGTGTTTGGTGATTTTAATAATTTTCTACCCATTTTAATTCTATTTTTGCCCTGTGGCAAATTGTCGAATAGAGAAAGGAAGATGGGGGTGAAGGAATTCCCCCCCCCCTGGGTCCCCGTCCAAAATCTTTTCTCTCAGCTTGAAGCTGAATTGTCAATCAAACTAGTTCAAGCCCATCGTCTCCATCGGGCTCCGTAAACTACGCCGCGCCGTCAAATAGTCTATGTAAATAGTGAATACTGGCGCCAGGATCTGTTAAATCCAGGGTCCTCGCTAGTTCACCACTCCGTCGGCGTCGCTGCAGAAACCCTACCCCGGACTCCTGTCGCCCGGAGAGGGAGAAGATAGTCGGGATTGACATGATTGTCCGTGTCAAGAGCGATCGCTGCTCGGAAACGTGAACCACCCCCCTGTCACCACTGACTCTTTCCAGGGATCGTTGGTGATCGACTCTATACAGTTCAAGGCTCAACTTATCTTGGCTTCGGCTTGGATTCATAAGTTAAAAATATTCCACATCGCGCCCGTGGCGTATGGCGTAGACCGCGCGATCAGTGCGATCGGTCCTGTTCGATTTAGATTGTCTTGCAATATATATATTTTAGTTAGTGCGAAGCCACCCCAGAATTGGCCCCCGGGGGACACTATATCTCATGCATCGTCGTGTGCACAACGCCTCATACAAATAGTACTCTACTATATATCAATATGATTACTACCCACATACTAGTATTATTGACACTGACGGACTGAGACAACTTTCCCCCGAGTCTTACTAAATAATAAATGAGGGATTAATCAATTGTTATCACAATTGCTGGAAAAAGCCTCAGTCGTGCGCGTCGGTCCATAATAATCCTGAGCTGTTGCCACCGTTGGCCCCATCGATTGCGACCGCGATCGATTGCGACCGCGAAACGCCGCAGCCTAAGTAAATCTGACAGGAGCCACGCCACTCAGTAAAATAATCTACCACCGGTCGCAAATGATACAGACTACTGCTTTTACTACTACTAGCACGGTTCCTGATGGTCCTGGTCATATTTGACCCGATATATTCCTAAATGACTTTTGCAGTTTGATATACAGTCAACCCACGCCGAACGTCCGATCGTGCCTGCATGAAGAAGAATGAACGAGGAAACAAAAAAATAAAAATGAAATAGTAAGACACCGGCTATCAAAGCAAAGCAAAAGATCCCAGACGTAGTTATGCATGAGAGAAAACAGTAGCAGAAGAACCCAGTCAAATTACAGCACCATCCCTTAGATGATGATAGACAACTCTGGTCGATCCAGGCCATCCGCCTCCAGACCAGGGTAGTAGGGTACCATCGCGTCCGCACCTTGCACGTAGGCATCGTTGTAAAGTCGCCAGTAGGGTGTGCGGACCTTTCGAGCCGGGTGGAACAATCCAGCCCAGACGTAGTTCATCACTGTGCCAGTACCGACAGCCATGCGGATCGCATCGATGGCCTCAATGATTCGGTCAATGACGTGGGGGCTGGTTTCGAAGATGTTGGGGAACACGAGATTGAGAAGATGGAGCATGGCATCTTCGCAGCCCAGGCCGACAACGCCCAGGGCAATGTGCTTGACCACACTAGCAGCGGTCTGTCGGTGAACCTGGTCACGGTCGATAAGAGCATCCTCCAGTAGAGGAGTGACGGCGTAGACATAGTCCTTGGCCATCTCACCGATGTACTCGAACAAGAAGGACATCGCCTTGAGAACACCATTCTGCACGTTCAACTCAGGGACTCGGTACTCGTTCATCAGGGCAGGGAGCACTGTGAAGGGAGCACAAGTCTCAGCCACGATACCGATGGCGACGGCCGTACAGACACGAGATTGACGCTCTTGGACTCGCAGGTTGTTCAGCAAGGTAGCCAGGACATCTTGGGGACCGATAGCCTTGGCAATGAAACCGAATGTGTTGTTGGCAGCACGACGAATGCCCTTCTTGTGAGCCTTGAGCATATCCAGCAGCTCGAAACAGATACGCATCCATTCACGGGCATTGACGGACTCAGGACCACGGTCGGCAATACGACCGACCAGGTCAATGGTGTTTTCTTGTACCTTCTCGTGTCGGTTGCGAAGAATGGGAGTAAGTCGGGGTAGAAGGTCGCGAATTGGTGGTTGCATCTGGTTGATACCGACCACGGTGACAATGGAACGCAGCGCACCCAAGATAGAGCCAAGTACCTCGGGGTACTCCTCACCCAAATATTCGTAAAGCACAATACCAAGCTTGCCCATTAGAGCATCCTCACCACACTGCTTCATAACCATAGCTATGCGTGAAATAAGGTCTGCGGCCTGTTGTCGGACAGTGGCAGACTTGTTGTTCAACCGCCACAGAATGGTAGAGACAATCTGGGGGAGGTAGGGCTTGCATCGTGTGCTAAGGGCATTCACCACGGTGCCAAATCCGTTCAGAATGACAAGATCCTCGATGCTTTGCTCCTGGAAAGCATAGAGCACACCGTCGATGAGTCGCTCTTCCAGTCGCTCTGAGATATCCGCAGCCCCCAGTGACGCAATTAGCTTTTCCACCGTCTCCACGGTCATCTTTCGGTATGGCTCGCTTTCATCTTTCAGGTTGTTGACAACACGCTCAAGAATCTCACCAACTCCAACCTTCTGTCCAAGGTCAACAGTGGTATCCACCACCTGGCGGTAGTTTCGTCGATCAAGAGCCATGCGACGGACCCAAAAGCTCTTGAAAAAGTCGGTTAAGACGTGTTCCTTGAGGTAGCTGGCAGTCACACCGTCCGTGCTGGAACATTGTGACACCACCTTCAAAACAACCTTCTTCATTTCTTCATCAGGAGACGAAAACTCACGAAGGAGAATCTCCATGATCTGACTGGTGTAGTAATTGGCATACTCCTCGTCCATGAGAGGAATGATATAACCGACAGCCTTCAAGAAGGCAGCGAGACCCTTGCCACGCTGTTTGCGGGCACCAGTCCACAGGGGGTTGAGGATCTCATCGAAGCTTTCGATACCGTAAGGGTTAGCGGCCTCGGCCAAAGCAGCCACAGCTAGAGCAGTGACAGTTCGGACCTTTGCTTGCTCGTCGCTGAGGTTATCGGAAATACAGTCGACAAGGCCCTTGAGGTGAGGAAGAATGGCGCAGCCCATCAAGATAGGGATTTGTTGGACAATCTTGACACCAGTGTGCCTAGCTTGCCAGGACTTTTTACTGCGGCAGACGGCGCGGAGGAAGGGGAGGAGAGCTGGGATACCCAGGGCGGAGGCGACAACTGCGAATGCTCGCGCGGTGGTGTTTCGAACATACTCGTCGACGTGATCAATATCAGGTCGCATAGTACTGATCATAGTGGCAAGACCGGCGGCCTTGGCCAAGTTGGAGATAATTTCTCGACCCTCAACACGAGCATAGTAGTCTTGGTCGATGAGGAGGGGCTCAATAACGACCAAAATCTTATGGACGTAGGGACGGACCAGGTCGTCCAGCTTGTAAAGCACTCGGTCAATAACCTTGACCAGCAAGTGGCGTTCTTGATCCTCCAATGATTTCTCCATAAGCAGAGGAAGAATTTGGTTGAAGAGAGCGCCGGCTCCAAAGTTTCGCGCATTGTCTGTGATTTGTCGCAATGCCGTCTTTCGCATGGGTGGTGTGCCGTTCTTGACTTTCAGTAACAACCGCATGATCTTTCGCTCTTTCATCTCTTCAACTGACATGGAGCTCTCGTCTCCAGCCTCCATAAGCTTACCAAAGTAAGCCATATCCTCCGGCTTGAAGAATTGGAGATCGCCAACTCCGGGAATGTCTGTTGGAAGTTCCTTACCCATCGAGCGAACGCTCTCGGGCTCCTGCATCATAAAACCCCCAAGACCGGCTGCGCCGGCAACAGGCGCTGGAGTCGCCATCATCTTGCGTGCCTGTGTCCGGATTGGCGCATATCCTGGTGGCGGGTCCAAGATTTTATAGCCTTCTGAGGGGAGCATTATATCAAGCTCCTCGTCGGTCCAGTCAGCACCTCGGCCAGACAAATCAGTTCCAAAGCCGGCGGGAGCAGCGGCACCACCTTGAGACGGATGCATTGGGGTAGCAAGTCCCTGGTTTCCGACCGGAGTAGCAGAAGTGAGAGACGGTGCTTGATCCCATCGTGAGCGTCGCTTGGACCCTTCATCTGGCGCACCCGGGGCGGGTGTTTGATCCCATCGCGACCGCTTGGATTTCGCTTCGGCGGGCTCTTCGGGGGCCTTGGTAGCATCTGTGGACTCCGATGAAACATCCCAGCGCTTCTTTCGCTTGCGTCCGGCGGCGGCTGAACCATCATCCTCGTTCTCCTTGTTGTCTTCCACAGTCTTGAGAGTGGGCTGGTGCTCGGGAACTTCTTCGCCACGCTCTCGCTTCTCTTGAATCAGCTTTTGAACACGTTCCTCCTCTTTTTGAAGCTCACGCTCAGCCATGATCTCTCGGTACGTCTGCCCTTCTCCCTCCACGTTTGAGTCTCCGGAAAAGGCATCGGCGCGAGTCGGCGTCAGAGCACCGCGATTGAATCGGCGCTTCTGGTAATCGGTTTCGCGATCCGCGATTCTCGCCGCTTTCTCACGGCCTGTCAAGATATCTTCCTCCTCGACTCCGTTGCCACGGGCCATCTCATCGATTTGGTTTCTGGTAGCGGTGTATTGGCCAACCAAGTTGTGGCCGCCGTTCGCATCCTCCATCTCTTCATCGCCACCGTCGACTGCAATCGAAGTATCATAGCCCGAGAATCGATCTGCCCCTTCCCGTTCGTAAAGAGTCGTGTCGAAGGATTCGGTAAGGGAGGCCTTAGTCGAGTTGTCAGTGCGCTGAGCAGAGGGATCAAAAGTCTTCGAGCCATTCTTGCCAGCAGCGGCGGCATTACGCTCCGCCTGGAGCCGCCGGACAGCTTCAATATCGGCTATAGGAGTCATCAGCAATGGGTCAGTGAGGGGAGTCATAGGATGCGCACCGTCAGACATGGTGATGTCGATGCAAGGATCAAATACGATGGATGAGTTTATGATCGCGCAAAATGCGTAACAGCAGCTACATCCGGATCGGGCACCGTTAGAACGGCAGCATTGATGATAATGGAGCTGTGTCGTTTGATGGCCTGCCGCGACGTGCATTTTCACCCGTGACGGTCGCGCTAGTGGGACTCACGTGATGCAATGATCAGCTATCAATTTCTGCCTCAGGCCACACGGCAACCAAACATATTGTCCATCTATGTTATGCATGAAGACTTCAATTGTGTCAATCTTTCTACATAGGTACTGATCTGGGGATGAAAATGGAGAGGCACAAACTTTCCCAAAACTGTCGGTTTAGGAACCGGAAAATTGACCTCGGAGGATGCCTCACACCAAACTCACCGTGGCGCTGGGTGGGCGCTTAGAGTCTATTTATGTCACGCACTTGCCGTTTCAGTGGAACAACCCTTAATTGGCCTATTTTTAATTGCTATCTAGATAGAGAGTCACTTTATGTATTTATACATTAAGTTTTGCTGTGGTGTTGATATTTGCGCCTTGGGGCAAGGTGCCTTGGTCCTCGGGTTATTGGTATCTCAAGACGAAGTAATCTTGTTCGATACAGAAGTTTACTAGCACTACGGGGATATGCTATTTGGAAATAGAATTTTGATGAAACTACTTGCTCAACGAGGTCTCAGATCTGTCGGCCTCATGATAGTCAAGATGAAATATGATTTGAGCATAGAGGTCACACGGACGGTTCCCAGGCGGCTGGTAGGACACAGCCTTTGGGATGTAACATTCTCTATGCTATATTAGATAGTAATATCCATGGATACTTTTCATTGGTTACTGAAATGAAGCTAAAATTACTTGCTGGGCCTTCATAGATCGGATTTTTTAGTCGCCAAGCTTTTAGTTCACCTTGCCAGAGTGGCTAACAAAGAGACCAGCTTTAGTATGGGTGATCCAATGTTGGCCCCATTTTGTAAGCCTTGAAGACTTTTGGTGTTGGGCTGATTATACATAGCCGCCTTTTCTGGCGTGGTATATCTCAAAGAAACAGGACCACCTTGCACAGCATCTAAAGTTGGGCATGTTGGACCGGAGTAAGCCTTGTCAACTTCTTGCCTAGTATCCGAGCCAAAGAAGACTGCATGCTTTTCAAGGTTCTTTGTGCTGGGTCTTTTACTCCTGGGCGCTTCCGCTTATTTAAGTAAACTCTATCCCCTCTTGTTTCTGATTTTCCAAATTTCATCGCTAGCCCTCAATCCTCCTTGTCATCTTTCCATTCTTGACTGAGGCTCGATTCCCGAAGAAACACCCATATTATTCTCCGTATAATCATTACCATAATGTTGCGAATCACCTTGACGCCCCTGATACTCCTGACTACATATCTATTAGGAGTATCTGCCCTTCCCGGCCCCTTGCGACTGGCCTCTACCTTCTCCCGCATCACCACCGAGCTTGATAATATCAGTTTGGGAAACTGCTCTCTCAAAAATGTGTCCCTCCCAATGAACTATACCAAGATCAAGCTCCCAGAGCCAACACTTCATTTGGATCTCAAGTACATTGCCCTGGGGCGTGGCACTCAAAACTATTCATGTTCATTGACCGAGAGCTCACATTCCTCAAAAAAGTTTGCAACACCGGTAGCAGTCGGAGCGGTAGCTACTCTTTTTGATGCATCTTGCATAGCATCACAGTCAGTGATGTTGCTTCACGAGCTCCCTGCAGTCATTGCACAAACTTCGCTGGGGTCCTTTGCCCTCATGGTCGAGGCCTTGACCCTAACTACAAACTCGAGCAACCTGATCATCGGTGAACATTATTTCAATACCGTAGGAGATCCCTTCTTTGATTTGAGCATGAGTGGGTCAGATGCTTGGATGGCGTGCAAGAAGGATGCGTCTGTGAGCGCACCAACAAGTGTTTCTCATACATCTGGAAACGACGAGAGCGATGTTCCATGGTTAAAGCTTGATTGCAAGGATTGCAAGGGCGTCAAGGTAGGCAAAGTAGTCGAGTAGCGTTACAGATCAGTACCATGCTGACACAATACCTAGGAAGTCTATCGAGTAATGACCGTCGGTGGAGTAGCTCCAACAACATGCGCGGGGCAGAATGATACCGTACTTGTTGAATATGCTGCAGAATATTGGTTCTACGGATGAAATGTAAACTAAAGGTTATGAATTTGAAAATTATCACCGTGCAGAGGATTGCCAGCTGCAAAACCCACCTAAACACTTCATTGAAAGCCATTCGAATTGCATTCTGCCATAGGTTGTACCCTTTATCCTTCACTTGGTACGAATCCAGTGCCCCACTGAGTCTCTTCCCCATTCGCAAGTAGCAATATTGATCAAGGGCGGCAACGAAAGCTGTTTCGAATGCGTGCTTGGGAGCTAGGGCACGGCCCAGTATTCATTTGCGACGTCCGCTTTGAAGAAGACCTTCCAGCGGGACTTGGTGATCATATTAGAAATCTTCCAATGGGGTGCCAGATTGTGTATCTAAGACTGAGTCTGTTGGTCCCTTGCCTGTGCATCTGCTGCATCTTGGCTATACACCCCTGGATTGTTTATCTCGAGGCAAGCGAGAAAACATGCAGATTTTTAGGCCAAAGGGTTCTCTGACGCTCCCGTGGGTGGAGGAAGATGAGTTCAGAGGGCTGCGATCATGGGTGTTAATATCGTCGCGTGGCGGCCCTTCCAAAGGACCCTCGCCAGGAGGGTATTGGGAAATCATGCTGCTTTGTCGATGATCGATGATTGGTTTCGACTCTGAAGGTTGCGGACGAAGATCAAAATTGTGATCCAGTTTCCCTTGGTCTGAACATGGGTGCATCCAGGGTGGCCACTAACTTAGACTGAGCTTGTGCTCGAAGCTTATCCCGAAAGATGAGACGTCCAGGCCGTAAAAAGTGGTTCCTTTGAATGTAAATATTCTATCATTTGAGCCTGTGAGTGTGGTCAGCTAGTGGATTTTCCCTGAATTAGGGGCAGGAGAGAGGTATACCGTAGGATCACCCTAGCTTGAGAGTTGAGACCCAGAAATGAAAATAAGAAGAAGAAGAAGAAAAAGAAGAAAGGAGGGGGGGGAAGAGTCTGGATGGGAGGAGATGTGCACTGAGCGGGAGTGGAAAGAGCTATCTGGTCGGAGAGCGAGTATAGAGTAATTACTAGAATTCCCTGTAAATTTTAACCACAAATCGATTACGCGTGCTTATTCCTTGGGCTGTTAAAATTCTGCGATAGTTTGTTAACATTAATCGGTGGTTTCCTGTTTAGACATGGTATTGCCACATACTATAACAGATTCATGCTTCTCCGATGTGAATAAGCAAGAATGTCTTGATCTAGCCGTAGTCTTATTGAGCTAAGAGATAAGCCCATAAGGCGGCGTTATCACGCCAACGATAAAATTTAATGTAGGCGATCTAGCATACTAGTAGCGCCGAAACTACTCCGAAGATTCACCAGTTGGTATAGTAGTCAATACCTATTTGGCATGGGAAATTCGCCCCGGAGAAGAAGACATTGTATAAACTTGGCGATCTTAGCTTATTTGAGAAGTTTAATCAACTCTCGGACCCAATCAAAATCTATATAATATAGCTTTTAAGCATAATACCTTTAATCCCAGCCCTGAACCCCCCCCCGGAAATCCCTAGGATCACATAATACCTGGTCAGGCAGGCGTGATCAAGTTAGATTGAGTTTGGAGAATAATCCACCTTGTCTCAATCTATTACACATAGCACCTGGGCGCTGGGAACAATTTTAAGGCATCTATTGCACAAAAAGTTCACCCCAGGTATTGGGACGGTTGAAACTCGGATTCTATTTTAGGTTTGAAAAAAACCAGAAATGCCATATTCTTAGAGTCATAAGAATAGAGCCATCGAACATTCGATGGGTTCATACTTGGAAATATGCTAATATTGGGGCTAGAGACTTCCAAGGATTAGTGGGTAGAGTAGTGCCCAAGCGTGGACTAAGCTCGGCTTAACTAGCGGAGATGGCCTGTTGCGATTTTTGGTGCATATATCGTGACCATCGCATACGGGGCTGCAAGGAGCCATAAGGAGTATAAGTAGGTGCCTTTGTTATGGAAGGAATGACATACGAGAATATTCTTATACTGAGTCTCTGCATCGAGTCGATAGCTCATCTGAAATCAGTTCATAGAAGATGGAACCGCGGAACGACTCCAATAAACTTCCAGATCAGTCGGAAAGGCCGACCGCAGATCTCGAAGCAGAAACCTCTAAGCAAAATCCAGGCGACAAGCTATATCGATCAGAGCTAACAGAGATTACACCCGTCGAAGCGTTGAAGTGGAATGTTGAAGGAGACGAGTCACCCTGTATGTTGATGCGACACATGGTGGATCCAAAATTGGGGTTCAAGCTCACATCCTTCACATAGTTCCCGAGGTCGCTGCTTGTGTGTCGAATAAAGATGATCCTACCATAGCATGCAATAGTGAGTTGCTAGGAAGAACTTTTACGATATAACCTGGCCTGATAATTATCACAGCCGTCCGAGCCTGGATACTGATGACAATATTTGTCATCCTATTTTCAGGAGTCAATCAATTTTTTGGCTTACGATATGTCGGTACTTCTGATCGTCAAACATAGAAATCTGTTGACTGGTTTTAGCCTTCCCTCACGATCGGTTATGTTGTCGCTCAAATTCTGGTCTTCCCTATTGGTAGGGCCTGGGAAAAGCTTCCTAGATGGAGAGTACCCTTGGGAAGACTATCATTTGATATCAACCCAGGGAAGTTCACCATTAAAGAGCACGCTTTCATCGTGATAGTAAGCTAGGTCGCAGGAGGGACCAGAAGAGAAAATATCTAACGGAAAAATTAGTGTGTTAACATAAGTGCCTCCACTGCTTATGCGCAAGGTGCATTGGTCGCAATCATCAGCCCTGTATACTGGAATCGCGATCTTGGGGCCGGCTTCTCATTTTTGTATCTCTTAACAACACAGATGATAGGGTAAGATTTTTCGAGAAGAGTACCTCGATAAAATACTAAACATCTCTAGATTTGGTTTGACAGGCCTCTCCCGTCGATGGATTGTGTATCCTGCTGCGCTGGTATGGCCTACTTCTCTGTCTTCGACGGTACTTTTCCGGGCACTCCATGAACCCGAAAGCCGCAAGCCCGCAAATGGCTGGACTATCACTCGCTACCGCTTTTTCTCATACGTGACGGCAATCGCATTCGTGGCATTCTGGTTTCCAGATTATATCTGGACAAGCCTCAGTACATTTGCTTTTATGACGTGGATTTTCCCTAACAACCAAAAGGTCAATACGATTTTCGGGGTAAGTAAGATTTATCTCTGATAATACCGAGAGATGTAACTAACTTTCCAGATGAACTCCGGCTTGGGTCTGATACCAATTAGTTTTGATTGGACGCAGATCAATTACGCAGGATTCCCGCTTACGACTCCCTTTTACATTACGTGCAATGCATTTGCAGTCGTCGTGTTGTTCTATTTATTCTTGTCGCCTATTCTGTACTATTCGAATGTTTGGTACAGCGCATAGTAAGTTTCACTTCACTAGGTTCTGTGGTGAAAGCTCTTATGCTAAGGGACCAGTCTTCCACTGTTATCCTCCAGCACTTTCGACAACACGGGCGGTTCATACAACATATCGCGCGTGGTTGGGGAAAATTTGGAATTTATCGAGGGAAATTACAAGGAGTATTCTCCTATGTATATCTCGATGTCATATTCTCTCACGTACGGATTATCCTTTGCCGCAGTGACGGCGATCGTGGTGCACACCTACCTATACAATGGGTCCGAGATTTGGGCTAGACTCAAAAATGTCCGACACGGAGGTGAAGATGTCCACCGGCGACTGATGAATGCGTATGATGAGGTTCCTGAATGGTGGTATGGTCTTCTCACTCTGGTGGTGTTTGGACTGGGTATTTTGACTATAAGGAACTGGGAGACAGAGCTGCCAGTATGGGGGTTTATCGTGGTTTGCTTTGGCTTAGCTGCCCTGCTGATAGTGCCCGAAGGGCTTCTTCAAGGCACGACCAATCAACGAGTTTTTCTTAACATAATCACGGAGATGATCGCAGGGTATGCCTGGCCCGGAAAGCCAATAGCCAATCTGATGGTCAAGTGCTATGGTTATAATGCCGTCAAACATGGTATGGACTTTGCGCAGGACTTGAAGCTAGGCCAATATATGGTGTGTGCTGGAAAACGTTGAGTTAGATGATACCACTAACGGTGCCAGAAAATTCCCCCTCGCGTTTTATTTTTCGGCCAAATCTATGCGAGTATCCTAGCAACGGCAACCCAGACAGGAGGTAAATTTCTCGTTAGTGCAGATGCGAAACTTATTCCGCTAACAGTTATAGTCCTACGATGGATGTTTGGAAATATCAAAGACCTCTGCGAGTCGACAAACAAAGAACGCTTTACATGCAATGGCGCCAAGGTGATGTACCAGGCTTCAGTAATCTGGGGCACAATTGGACCGCAGCGAATGTTCCAATCCGGCCAAGTATACAACAAACTTGTGTACTTCTTTATCATCGGGGTAAGTTATCATATCCCTTGGGGTAGTATATATCGTCTTTTTAACAACCCTATTAAGCCTGTTGTCACTGGAATTGTCTATATCCTCTACCGTCGCTATCCTAATAGCTGGATTCGTTACATCAACGTCCCAATATTCTTCAATGCGGCGGGTAATATTCCCCCAGCAAATACTAGTAAGTCCGAAGGTTGTATTGTGTGTTGTACAATAATGGCTAATTTAATAGCCCAATATTCTCTGTGGTTCATCGTTGGTTTTGCTTTCAACTATCTCATCCGCAAGCGCGCATTCGACTGGTGGAGACGTTACAACTGTAAGTCTATAAATCAATCCGCCTTGATGATAGAGCTCTAACTGTTCTCGTTTATAGACCTACTGCAAGCAGCCATGGATACTGGAACGGCCATTGCGACAATCATAATCTTTTTCGCCCTGGGATACCACGCTGTCAAATTCGATTGGTGGGGAAATACAGTTGGGTCCAACACATACGATGCTAACTCCGTTCCATGGCTGAAAGTTACCAAAGGAGGATTCTTTGGCAAAGGGCCTGGTGAATTTTGATCTTTGATCATATAGCAGCACCTGGTTATCCGATTTCATGGATTTTGACCCAGAACTCTAGATGCAAATATTCAATAGTAGCCAAATTCTGCAGAAGTTTGTCTTGACCTAAAAAGTTTCTTTTCGAAAAGTTGCAGCAATGTCCACTAAGAAACTAGAAGAACAAGCAAATATTAACCTACCAATAGCTACGTACATAGCATTCGTGGCGCAGTCGGATATTCACGGTGTGGCGCAGTCCGTGCATATGCTCCACCGGTGGACTTCAGCATGTTCAGCGGACAGCTGTCAATCATGACTCAAAGGACAAGGATGATGCAGAGTTTTACGAGGGTTCAAGCTCCAACTTTCGACCTTGCTATTGTCTGGCAGGCGCTTGGACCGGCGGCTCGGAGGATTTGTTAGCTGTCAGTAACGCTTAGCACTGGCCATCATCTTATCCAAGGTTGCCGATCATAACCAGCAGTGACAAGTTGCAAGGTATACTCGCCCAGTCGGAGTCACCGAATGATACATGGGACTGCAAATTATGGACAAAGTTTGTAGCCATGTATTCCGTGTCGGACTTGGCCAACAGAGATTCTTTGCCACTTGCAACATGGCCATCTCTCTGTTGGATGAGGGGTCCACGGAGGGTGTGCTGAGGAATAATGTCTCTTGACTGGAGTGCACATTGCACGATTAAGACTGCGGAGTTGTTGTGATGTTGTGACGTTGTAGTGTTATTGTATACTTCGTGCTTCGTACCATGGTTCGAACATAGAAACTGTGGCTGGTGATCACGTGGCAAGGCAGCCGCGACCGCGACGGCGGTTCGTCGCGTCGTCATTGGCAATTGCTACATCATTCACTCCTTCAATTGCATCCATTTTAAATCCATCCATCACAGAGGGCATGCAGAGTAATAGTGACATTTGATCTACTATTCTACTCTATCTCAACCTCCCATTCCCCGCTATAACCCGGCATCACCCCCGACATCTACCCTCTCCATACCGCACGTCGCAATCCGAAGCCACCTCTCAATATGGCTACTGACTACGGCAAGAAGACCAACGCTGACTTGGTCGAGATCCTCAAGTCGCGCTCGCTTGCGCACACCGGAAAGAAGGCGGATCTGGTCGCGCGCCTCCAAGAGGATGATGCAAAGAACGCCGCTGCTCCTGCGGAGACAAAGGCCGACACCGCCGCCGAAGATGTGATCGACTGGGACGACGACGTTCCCGCCGAAGCTGCGAGTGCAGCGACCGAAGCTGGTGCGACTGCCATTGCTGCTGGCGGCAAGGGTGCCGTTGCCAACCCCGTTGCCGTCCCGAACCAAAAACTGGATGTTGATCCCGCCGCGACAGACGACCTGAAGGTGGAATCGACAGGTGTGACCGATGCTGCCCAGCCTGAGGCTGCTGTCGAAGAGGCGGAGAAGAAGCCTGCGGTGGATTATACTCGAGGTCTTCCCGCCACGGAGTTGGAGGAGGAACTGAAGAAGCGCAAGGCGCGCGCTGAGAAGTTCGGTATCGTCGAGGACCACGAGACAGCAATCAAGGAGGCCGAAAAGCAGCTGTCCCGGGCGAAGCGCTTCGGTACTGGAGCCGAGGCGGAGGGTGGTTCCACTGTGGGTGTCCACGGTCTTGACCAGGCTCTTCCCAACGAAAAGTCCCGCAAGAGGGGCCCCAGGGACCAAGGGGGCCGTGGAGGCAAGCGACGGGATATGGGTCGAAACCGCAACCGCAACGGTCGTGGGGATGGACGTGGAGATGGAGTACAGAAGCGGGCTGGAGGTGGCAATGCTGCCTCGGGCCGGCCTAAATCGAACTTCAGTGAGAAGGATACTGCAGCAATGGAGGCTCGCAAGAAGCGATTTGCACAGGCAGCTTGAGTTTGGTGGAGTGTGAACCTCAAGGAAGTTGTTTTACATATCGAATTTACTTATTTACGGGCGTTTGTATTATGTTAACAGGGGATCGAACTGAATTTAATTTGGATTCAAAAACAAAAAAAATTTTTTCTTTTTTTTTCTTTTTTTTTCAGTTTTGGGGGAAGGCATTTGAACAATGCATATTGTAGATGTTTACTCCAGTAGAGGAGTATTATGTGCTGACCAAAGTCACGGTAGACTGCATTTTCCTTTGAGGATTCCAATTGTCATCAACCTTGGAACGCTCTCCCTCCCTCTCTCTCTTTTTCACCAGTCCCTCCCTTTCCTTGAAGGGTCCCACTTCCCCAATCCGTGCGAAGAAGCGTGAAGAGGCTTTTTTTCTTTGTCGACCTTCGAAACCCCACCAGCTGAAATGTGCATTAGCCTCTTGTTCCTGCAGCGTGGGCGCTGGCCAGTGTGGCTTCAGAACGGGGCTGGCTCCTCCGGATCGGCACAATACAACGGGATCGACGAACCCACCTGTCGAGATGAAAGCCTTCAAACGCGATACTCTGGACTTCGCCGGCATCGGCTTGGGGTTTACTTTGTGCTTCGTCGCACGGTCTCGAGACGGGATGAGCAAACAGTGCGGAACGAGACGGTCCACTTCCCCGCCGCCAATGAGGCCGATGGGATGGATGTGATATGGCCAGGGCTCGTCTTTAGCGCCATCTCCACCGAGAAGAGACCAGGCCATGAATCCCGGGCTCTTGTTCGCTCCCACTGTTATTTTTAGGGCGGTAAGACGTGCAATGAGCATCGAGAACGCCATGCTGCTACGAAGTGGAGTCGCCGTAGCCCCGGGGTTGAACCACCAAGAAGAGTCAACGCCATCTACGACATCTCACTGGCGGACGAGACTCGACCTATCCAACAGAGCCAACATCACCAATAGCATCAACAGTGTATGCTCAATTTTGGGGTCGGAGAATTGGGGCCCTGGTCTCATCCTATCCTGGTTCACGGGACGGGCCTTGGTCTGAACCATACTCTGGATAACGGTTTTAACTTGGTCACAAGTGGATTCGGTCTCGAAATTTCGAGTTTCGGCTTTGAAAGGGAATTCTCAGCATACAGTGCCTGGGAGGTTAGTTGCTAGCCCGAAAGCACTAGCTCATCGCCTGCCAATGTACCATGTAGCCCCATGCCTAGTATAGACAGCTGCATCTGCATCTGCATCTGTGCCCCCTTGGATAATTCTCCGAGTTCTGGGGAAACAGTAGCGAGTTGGCAATCGTACTAGGTACTATCTAGCGACATCTTTCCACACAAAAATGAGCCAGAGAAAGAAAGCAACGTGCGCAAAGTCAGCCTTTTTGGGCGGATCGACGGTGCAGTCCGATCGGGTTCGGCGTCTCCGATCGATGCGTTGGCAACGAGACGATGCAGACGCGGTGAGCCTCCCGTTGGCTCTTCTATTCAACTATCAGCGGTATCTGTCTACGCACCTTGGAAGTAGTCAGCTGAGATTGCTGAACTCGCTGAATTCGCCGAGCTCGTTCGTGGGATATCGACAGGTCGTTCAGACGTGGGCCGATGCGCTACTCCTTCCACCACGGCGCCACTGGCCCTTGAAACAGTACGACGGTTCGTGATAGGAGTAGCGAATTAACTTTGTCTGGTCTTTTTTCGGGGCCGCTGCTTCAAACGTGCACGATCCGGGCCCCTCGCAGGCCCCAGACCCTGGTGTCCGCGCATCGGTCCTCATCACAAATGTAGTCACAAATCTACGCCCAATGACGGTTCAGTTGGCCGGCTTCTCCTGGCCAGTACCGGGTCCGCCGTCGAGTTGATCCGAAGATGCCACTCGCTGCTTTCTATATGGCGTACCCAGAGGCTTTCTCGCTAACCCCCACATTGCAAGAGGGGAAGAAATCCAGTCAGCACATAAAGTCCGCCTCGCGGTGTAGTAGTCTGATCACGTCTTGAATTTTTCTTTCCTCTTCGGCCACGACTATAATCCACGGCGTTCAAAACTTGATTTCCTTTCTGGGGTTTTATTTTAGGCCCCTATGGATCTCCCACCTCTGACGTGGCCGAGGCTGGAAAATCCTGAGTGCCACATTGCTCCAAACTGTGGCGAAGCAGCTGCAGCTCCGCTGGCGCCGATCAGCCCAATGTCGGTGAATTTCCATCTTTTATCTACCTGACGTCTGCAAATTTCTTGTTACTTTCGTCATTATAATTTTTACTTTTAATTCTAATTACCTTTTTGCTCTATAGTTGGCGTCACGTTCGCTTTGAGATACCCTGGGTCCACACAACCCCATTCTCGTTCTATCTGTTAATCAATTCTCACTGGCAAGTGGTTTAAAGCCCTACCCGTGGAGAGTGATGTGGTAGAAAATTGTACGCTCCTTCGCCATCTATCTTTGAATATTGTCTCCATACTTATTCAAACTTTGGCGCTTAGTGAATTTCATTTGCCACATTGCTTACGCCCGTGATGATTACGATTTCGATGCACATGTCCTCATTAGCAGACATATTGTCTCAAAATTGGAGTCTCCAGCTTCTGTCAACGTCGCACCATGTCGTCGTACAATTATGGCGACCGTCGCATGCCGTCGGAAAATCAATATGCTCAGCCTGCAGCCATATCACATCGAGGTACCACCACGCCTAGAATGACATACGCGCCTCAAATCCCTCGATCTCAAATAGCACGACCTCTCAAATTCACACCTCGAAGTAATAGGGCATCGTCTGTATCTGCGGCAGAAGGAATTGGCCAAGTGCCGGCTTTATCAACGTCAACGCTACAGCCGGCCACCCGTACCAAGCGCCTGTCGATGCTCCCACGCCCTAGTACTGGTGAACCACAATCATCAACGTCCCCTGCATCATCGATATCGCCTCAGTTCTCAACTCAATCGATACCTTCGTCAATATCTACACCCGATATCACCAGCCCATCTGCATTTGTACCTACATACCAAGCCTCCCCTCCAAAACGACCTCGCAACGTGCTTAGGAGAAAAGCACCAACAATAGAAAAACATGTCGAACAGCAGTCCCAGAAGCTCAGCCTACTCATACCCCAAACATTTCGCTCTGTGGAAATGAAAGACGTCAAACCTCAAACAGATTCTAACTCGCAATCAATTGAGCCGCACAAACCCGCACAAACCTCAGCCAATGAGAGAAATCAATATGTGATGGATACACCAGCAATCCATGGCCCGGCCGAATTGGCAAGCCTTCGTACAGCAGTCCCAACTGAGCCCCTAATACCCTCAACAACTCCCCTCATCCCTTCTGCGAGTACTCCTTCGACCAGATATTCGGAATCTCCTGGCATGTGGAGTCGCGGCTCGACGCCAACCTCGCTGTCCTCATACTCTCCAGGCATTGTGCATTCGACCAAAATTGGCCGTTTGAGACAACCAAACACCTCACAAACAAGATTGCCAGTATTTTCGCCTCCAGCCACAACCACAAGTCCACAGAGTGCAACAGTTGAGCACCCAGAGCTGAAACCGCAGAGAAAGACGACACCCAAGCTGCCTGCATCATTGACTGCAGGTACAAGACCGGCTATCAATACTCCCAAGCACCTGAGTAAACCCGCTGTTGCTACCTTAAGAGGTCCGCCACATAGCCCGCCTCCAAGAAAGTCATCAACGAAGTTCAGCCCATCAAAGGATGTTGAAATAGATGTCGAAAAGGCCAAGAAGGAAGTTGAAGAAGCTGAGCTGGAACTTTTCAATTCCCATCGTCCGAGAGCTGTCATTTCGAGTCCAGAGCCAAGTGTGCCAAAGACTCCACCGCGACCTAGTAGAGATGGTACACCGCGTCTAGATCTTGAAACTTCGCCCGTGATAAAGAGCAATCTACCATATCTCAGATCGACAGGTCATACACGTCGCGAATCGGCTGAAAGAATACGGATGCAGGGACAGAAAAGCACCACTCCCATTCCAAATCACTCTGCTGCCACTTCAACAGACTCTTTGCGGTCTAAGGATCTATCACGGATTCCATCACGGGAAGCAGGCTCTCCTGTCATGGCCCGAAAATCACCTCGAACACTCACCAAAGAGCCGCCTAGGGAGAAATCCGAGACAAGATCAGTGGCCGCGTCTCCCAAACGCTTTGGTCTTTTCTCTAAGAAGTCAAAACCAGACATAGATGATTCATCGATCGACCAAGCTCGTACGGCTCGCAAGGGACCGGCTGCAGGGACTGGCCATGAGGGATATGGGAAATATTCCCAGCGGGGCCGCAAAGCAAGTGCCAGCGGCAGCACTGGCACGAGAACGAGATCGACGAGTACAACAAGGAGTGTTTCTCGTTCAGTAGCCAGCAGTAAAGGGAGTATGTCTAGTCGACCCGACCTTGAGCTGGATGACTTCTTCTCGAGCCGACTTGAACCGGTCGTCATTACCGGCGGAGGTGTGGATGGGGGAACTCTTTCAAGGACTCAAAGTGAGCAGAGCATCAGCAGCATGAGCGTGACGTCTTCAAACCTTCCCCATCCGACACCACTTACATCTTCAACTGTGCAATCTACTGAGTCATTGGCTACTTCTACGGGTACCTTCGGGGAAACAAATACGCCCAATGAATCCGTTGCGAGTCTTGAACAGACTAGAAGCAAGAGCCCGGTAAAAAAACCAGCCCTTGTCAACCCCCAGGTTCAAAGGTCACGAATGCCGGTTCCCAAAGGAAAAATGAGTACGTTGGCATCCGGTCCCGGCGCCACGTTTCTCTCGAGCCATGGCACAGCTTTAGCAACAAAACAAGCCCCGAATGTCTCTTCAATATCGCCCGCCACCAAGCAAGAGCTTACGAATCCGGAAGAACAACTGGTAAAGAAATCGAAATCCTCACGTTGGAACCCATTCCACAGAAGCCGTGGCAACGATATCAAGGGCTCTTCCCAGATTGTCCCTGTGCCTGCGCCAGCTGCTCACGCGGCCCAGCTTCATGCTGCTATCTCTCCTGCTCTAAATACCCGACCCGTTGCTCACTACGCAATTGTTGACGAAGATTCCGACGAGCTTGAACGAATTATAAGCAACATTGAGCATTCACCACCTACGGAAGAAGAAGTCCCCGTCGCACCAGTGCAAGTTCCTGCGGGACTGAATATCAAGAAAAGACAGCCATCAATTCTACTCCGCTCTCCGCCCAAGATGCATGGTGAATTTGATAACGACAAACCTTCTCCAAAGACTGCCATGTTCAATCGCAATATCATGGGTTCAGAACCCGAAGGTAGTCCGGAAGACCGCCGGCCAAGAAGACTTGCCTCAGTGGGCCGCATTCCAAAGGTAGTCTCAAGGCGTGATAGGCAACTGAGACAGGATATGCAGTCATTTTCTCGACCGTTCAGTGTTGCGGAGTCGCTCTCTATCCCGGCGCCGGTAGTGGAAAGCCAAAATGAATATCATCGACTTGATCAATCTTCTCCCAACGTGTCGTCAAGCAAGCCTTTCGACTGGGGATATGGTTACAACCCAGTCTTTAGTGCACCCGAGCAAATAAGCGCCTTGGACTTCCTTGCTGGCCCTTACTCAGCTAGTGAGTTTCTTCACTTCTCACCTCCACACAAAGGCTCTGTTTCATCAAGCAGTTCCGGGGCCCTAGCTGCTGTCACTGCTGTTGTTCCCGGCGCAGCCACTGCGCCGACCCAAGATGAGGTGTGGAACGAGTACGATGACCTTATAGATCACTTCTCCCCAGAAGAGCCGAAGCCTGATGAATCCGCCAAACCCGAGGATGAATCTAGATTCCAGAAAGCAACAATGGCAAGCATCGCTCTTCAGGACGGCTTAAAGAATCCTAACTCGCTTCAGCCACCACCTCTGCCGAGAGGTGAAGAATCGAATAGGGACAGCGGTGATTCGGTTCACCTTCGCCGCTCACGAATTGTCTCTGCTTTGTATTCACCAATGGCCCCTTCAACCCAGCCATCCTACAGCGATCTTATTGCTAGCTACGGAGACCGTGAAGAAAATCTCGGTAGCCCTCGGAATCCCATATTGGAATTTTCAGACCATGTCCAGCACCAGCAATCATCATTCTTACACTCCCTGGCGGCTGTTCCTCCAACGAAGCCGAAGCCGGATGGGCGCAGAACTGTTTACGAGCCCTCCGAGCGTGACTGGGATGCTGTGACCCGTACCAATATGCGATCTGCTTCCCTAATGACTAGTCGTTGGCTATCATTTGGTCGTGTTCTCTTCAGCCCAGCACACAACCATGTCAAGTCTGGAACTCATGGGAGAATCCTTGTGATTGACGGCCTTGGGAACGATGACTGGTCATTTTACTGCTCCTTGACCTATCCAGATGCAGAAGTATACAGTCTAAGCGGCCGACCAGTTTCCACAGCTATATCTCACCCTGCTGCCTGGCAACCTCCGACAAATCACCACACAGTCTATCATGCCGGACTACAGAACCCTCTTCCATTTCCGAAGGACTACTTTGCAGTTGCAGTTTTACGATTCCCCGCGGCAACATCCGAGGCGGTGCAAAACAATATGCTTCAAGAGTGTAGGCGAGTTCTTCGTTCCGGCGGCTACCTCGAAATGAGTGTGCTAGACCGAGACATGGTGAATATGGGTGTTCGCACCCGCAAAGCCGTTCGGCGATTGAAAGAAATGACATGCCTTGCCAACTCAACAATCAGCCTCAGCCCGGCAAGCGATAGCGTCCAACGACTAATTGGCACTCAAGGATTTGACAACCTTCGCCGGTGCATGGTTCGTATTCCGGTCGCGGGAATGGTTGTTCGATCTTCCGACTCAACGACATCCTCCTCAAATCGGTCTTTTTCTGCATCAGCCGGTACCCAATCAACCGGATTCTCCTTTCCTAATACTTCCACTTCTGTTTCCACGGCGACAGGAAGCCAGAGCACGCGGACAGCATCCAAATCTTCCCCCTCAGATGATAATATCTCCCTGGGAGACCTACTCTCAGACCCCTCTCCTTCTGCTGCGAATGACGAGTCCATTGCCAAGATTGTGGCTCGTGTTGGTCGTTGGTGGTATACCAAATGCTACGAAGACCCGGTTCTCCCCAATATGGGCGACAACGACCCCAGCATGTGGAATGATCGCAAGACGCTCCGCGAGTGTCAAAAGCGAGGCACTGGATTCCGCATGCTCATTGCATATGCACAGAAGCCGAGTGAGGTTAAGCGTCGCACAGCAAGCGTGTAACAGTGCTCCACGCCGACCTACATGATTACATTACGAAGCATGATTTCTATATGATTTGCATGATATATCCAATACCCTTGCGACAGTCTAATATTTCCTTCTTTTTTATTTTATTTTTTGCTTTTACTTTTGCTTTTCACATCTTCCATTCATTTTTTACCCCTGTGCAATACTTTCGGTCCTTTACTCTGCCCTCATTTCCTGTTGGTGTTAGATACATTGAGGAGAGGCAAGCTTTACGACTTCAGATTTGCATTGACCTCGCGGTCTCTTGCGCGGAATTTATATCCCGGCTGGCACTGGGGGCGTTTGAGTTAATGATTCCTGCGAGATATTTCGTGTATATCGTTGAATAATTTGCATTTGCGGCAGTTTCCAAGCTTCTACCCACTAGGTAATATTGCTGGCTTTCTGTGATACCCGATTCATAAGCCGGACTTAATGAATGAATTTCTTTAAGTATTGCACTTCTTTAAATATTGCACAAAGCTTCCGCTCGCAAACTTCTGGGATGTTTTGAGCACTCTAGCTTCAAGAATATTCAAGTCGTAGCTTGTAATCCCTTGTTTTAACGACCGAAGAGGACACCAATCGGTGACCTCGGACATCAAAAGCCTCGGCTACCACGCGGATAGGTGTGTGAGAAGTGCGAAAGCCGGTCTCGAACCCAGTCCTCTTCGCTTGACCCAGTAGCATTTTCTGTCCCTTTTCATCTTCCCCGAAGAACTTCCACACCTTACTCTCTGTGTCTCCGTTCCAACTGACATACAAAGCTGTTCCATTCGACTCCTTGAATGCGACCAAAGCTGGCTCTTCATATGGCAAAGCATGCCAGTCAAACTTGAAAGCACGGTAGTTTTCTGATCCGGGGCCAAGCTTCCCAGAGTCCATTCCAGAAAAGAAGATTGTCGTGCCATCAGGTTTGTGTTCTGACATGGCCCCGTCATACCCCCAATTAATGAACGCATTCCCATTCGGAAGCAGTTGCAAATTTCCCTGCGATCGAACAGAAAGATCCCCCGGTGCTCGAAACTCAGCAATGAGCTTCGAGGTCCAGTTTTCAGTATCCAGCTCGACAACCTTTCCGGCACTATACGCGCGGGCTTGTAGATCCGGTCCACCGGCGAGATTCTCATGGGCAGAGTTATCAAAGAAAGAAATAATTTCCTTCGATCCTTTCGTCTCATGATCAAGATACTTCTGATGCATCCTTGTATCATGCTGCCAGCAAAAGTCCACACCCTCTCCGAGAGAGAAATTCGAACTCGGCCCTCCAAGTTGCCAGATGATCTTCCCCGTGTCACCGTCCATCTTGAAGATCGTGCACATACTTCGGGCGGAGAGAAGATATTTGTTGTTTGCCACGTCTATGTCAAATGCGTTCATATAAAAGTAATGCCAGGCCTGGCTCGAGTTCCCGCCAGTACCGGCGTTTCCACTTTCCAGGGTCAGGTTGGTTCCTGCAGGGTCGATGTGTTCGAGAGAGCTCCATTCCCAGAGGACACGATTCGTATCAGTATCCACCTTCTGTATTTTATTATCCAGGATCCATTGCTGGGAGTCCGATTTCGCTCCATAGGCTGAGAGATCGGCGATCTCGGGATCATAAACAGTGAAGACAGCGGAATGGTTATCGAAAATAAGAAACTCATGCTGATCGGCGAGTTTGTGTCCACCACCCTTAATTTGTTTCAAAAGCCGATACTTATTATCGAAGATGCTGGTGTGGCCATGTCCATGACCCATTGGTGAATTGTGAGAGCCTTCAAAGATCGTCAGGACCTGTTGTCCTCTATAATTCTGGACAAGGAAGTTTTCGCTTCGTGGTCCGACATAACCAAAGCCGGTCCATACTAAATCGCCTTTGTCGGTGAAAATATAGGGTCCAGACTGTGCGGGCCCGTGGCCGGTATTATCCGCGTAGATGCTCTCAGGTGTGTAGAAAATTAGCCCATCGGCTGTTTCATTTGTCGCTGGGATGGTAATGTTTAACACCGGTGCGGCGAGGTCAGGTCTTGACTTGTAGGCAAGATTTGCACCTGCATAGCCAGTAAATAGCACTACCGCTAGGTATGACAAATGTCCCATTTTTGGAACTTGAACTTGAACTTGATGAATCGGAGATAAATGCGTTGATGATGGAAACCCTTGGAAGAAGAACTTAGGCAAAGACGGGCGATCTGGATATAATATGCCATCCTTTTATATTTCTCCTGTCGACGATCATCTTGGAGTATTCAATTGGAACTCGGCGAGATCCGTCTCGTTAGCGAAGAAAACGATCATCGCTGGAGTAGTTGGAGATCATGGCCTCTGTTTGGTAGTCATAGCCGAAACGGGGTTGGGAAAGATCGAAATTGCGGGGAAACGTCATCAGGAGAAGTTGGAGTTGAGCATACTAGTACTAGTAGTTAGTACTAGTAGGTTGAATCAAGATTGAATATTTAGGAAGGCGCAAACGAGGATGGAATCATTTGGTCTGGTGTTGGCTACATAGTAGGGGGAATACTAATAGGAGATTTCTTTGCAAATTCCAAAGTTCAATGCAGACTCGGACTCGGATATTAAATACTTGCTACTGCCTTTTTAATAGGAGCATTTGAGATTCTACATCTCTGAGATACCAATATCCTCATCTTCATCCTCATTCACGGGCGCAAGCAGTTGAGAGATTCTCCCCAACCATGGTTCCACTGAGGTTGACGCCTTGGAGTGGAATTAAAGTGCTTCTATTAATATTCTATTGATATTCTATTACTGATGCCCAGGTAATCGCATCTCCACAGTTCGTGGTTTATTAATTTCAGCCTTGCTGCACAGCCTTGGAATGATCCTCTCCGATGTCGAGTACTGGTGACTGGTTGTTAGTAGTTAGTAGTACTGGTTACTAATGACCAACTACCACTACTACTACCACCACTCATCCAGTCTAGACTTTGCGCCACCAAGTTTCTGGGAACAGGCAGCATTCCCCTGCTGTGGCTTACGGCGAATGAGCGAACATTGGCACACGTCAATCTGATGGATGAACAGGCGCTAACACGAGCCCAGCAGGGCTGCGCACCCCCACCTTTCTTTACTGCGCCACACTGCGAACCAGAGAACCACAGAACTCGAGGGACACAGGAACCACTCCAGGTTATAAGTCTGACCTGATCCGTGTCTTCTTCTAGATCTGTCAAACTTCCTCTATTCTCTCACCCTACCCTCCACCCTCCGTCATGTCTTATCAACAATACCCCCCACCAAACCGTGAGTGAACCCTGCATCATCTCAAGAACTACTAGTAGGAGTTATTCTAACCTGCAGCAGAGCCTCCGTACGGCGCATATCCTCCTCAGCAGGGTCATCCTCCCCAGGGCTATCCCCAGCAACCTCCCTACCCTCAACAACCCTACGGTGCTCCTCCCGGTGCTCCTCCTCCACACCAACAAGGCCACTATCCTCCTCAGCAAGGCTACGGTCAGCCTCCCCCACAGCCTCCGCATGGGCAGGGTCATTATGGTGCTCCCTCTCCTCAACCTCCAGCAGGTTATCACGCTCCATCACCGCAGCCACCGTACGGACAAGCTCCCCCACCTGATCAACAACCCTACGGCCAGCCACAACACGGCTATGCCCCTCCCCCCGGGCCCCCCGGAGGTCCCGGCTATGGCGCCCCTCCTCCAGGCGCATTCGGTGCTCCCCATGGTGCCCCCCATGGCGCACCTCATGGCGCACCCTACGGTGCCCCAATGGGACCCCCAGCCATGCCATCTCTCGGCTACACACCCGGCCAAACAGCCCCAGGAGATTTCCGCCAACAATGTGACATCATCCGCAAAGCAATGAAAGGCTTCGGTACCGACGAGAAAGCCTTGATCTCCGTCCTGGCCCCGCTAGACCCGCTTCAAATGGCCGCTGTACGCGCCACATACACCACCCATATCGGCCGCGACCTGTACAAGGACGTCAAGTCCGAGACGGGCGGATATCTCGAGCAAGGCCTCCTAGCCGTGATCGAGGGACCGCTCGACCACGACGTAGTCTGCGCCCACGAAGCAATCGACGGAATGGGCACAAAGGAATGGATGCTAAATGATATCGTCCTGGGCCGATCGAATGCCGATCTCAACGCCATCAAGACAGGCTACCAGCGCAAATACCGTCGCAATCTGAGCGACGACGTCGCGGGCGATCTCTCCTTCAAAACGGCCGATCTATTCAAGGCTGTTATTCGCGCCGATCGTCGCGAGGAGTCCGTCCCCATCAACCCGCAAGCTGTCGAGGACGAAGTGCGCACGCTGCACGGATCTACAGCCGGCCGGATGGTTAATAATATCGCTGAGGTTTCGGGAATTCTGGCACGCTCGTCGGACGCGGAGCTCAGGGCTATTGACCAGGGATTCCATCGCCGGTATAATGTTTCGCTGGAGAAACATCTCGAGAAGGAGTTTTCAGGCCATATGGAGGATGCTTTCTTGCATATGCTTCGTACGGCGACTGATCCTGCTATGCGTGATGCTATTCTGCTTGAGGAGTGCATGGCGGGCATGGGGACTAAGGATGAAAAACTTGTTGTTCGTGTGGTTCGGGTTCATTGGAACAGGAATCATAAGGAACGTGTCAAGGCTGCCTATCGCCATCGCTTTGGTAAGAACCTGATTGATCGTGTACGTGGGGAGACATCCGGTGATTACGGGCGCTTGATGGTTGCTCTTTTGGAGTAAGATTCCAAAGGCTTGCAGGGTTATCATGCCATTTTCTTTTTCATTCCTATCTAATTTGGGTGGTCATCGCTTCTTCTTTTGTCAGTTCCTTTTGGCTTTCCCCAAGTTTCCATCGTCTTCCTCATTCAGCTTTCATTGTTTGGTCTTCACTTTGCATGTACTTTATCAGATACCAGTTTTTCTATTTCCCCTTTGGCATGAGTTTATGGATCTATGCCCCTCATGAAATGAATGTCGAGTGGATGACAAGTCCACTATTATCATGTCTGGATACCATATCCCAAGAAAGAGCGTAGAAACAGTTCCTTGGTTCAATCAATTACGTTCCAATCGATGTACATGCAATCATGAGTATCATAATCATCATCGTCATAATAATAATAACATCATGCAAGGGCATAAACAGTGCAAGAAAACACCCTTCCAAGTCGATGCCAATGCTTATTTAATCTCCCCGACCACAGTAACCATTGAGCCCGGAAATAGTCCCGTTCGGCCAGCATAACATCCCCAAAACCAGTCATCATTAATGTTCTCCACCTCCTTTATATGAGCACCACGCGGGAACACCAACTCATCATCAATCCCTTCTTCGGGATAACAAGACCACATCGCATAGACGACGAGACCAACCCCTCCATCCGGTGGGAAACGACGGAGAGGAGGAGCGTACTGCGATGTAGGCGTACCGTTGGTTTGACCCGCGGTATCCGAATGAGAATATGTATAGCTGCCGTTTTGGGAGACGGGGCTTCGCACACGTGAAGCTTTCTTGCGACGTTCTTGGCCTTGAGATTCCTTCCAGCTCCAATGACCACTGCCAAGTTCCGGGGATGCATTAGGTCCGCTGGTAACAGGAGATGATGCAGGCCAGCGATTCATATGTTCTTCCTTTAAAGCGTGTCCTCCAACCAGGTCTTGGACAATCTTTCGTCTTTGTCCATCTTGCCCATCCTCGAATCCTACAATGATCATTCGATGACCCTTTAGGCAAAGGCGCCACCCATTGTATCCATTGTCCTTGGTAATCTTCGAGGTCATGACGAGTTTGCGGTAACAGTTTGTGCAGACATCATAGTCTCCATCATTGCACTGTGAGCAATGAAAACGCGTCACCGAGGCCGGAATCGGGTAGGTGCAGATGTCGCAATTGGTGGAGAATGACAGGATCTTGAAGCTCTCTGCTAGTGAGGTTGGTAATGTCGGGGTCGCCACTTCGGCCGAAATCGTCGTGGTGGATGAGTCTGGGCTTCCGGAAACGCGCCGAATGGGTAACAAGGGATCTGTGCAGCACCGGCCTTGATTCACACAGTGATTGCAAAAGCCCCAGTCTCCTTCGTTGCATTGACTACACTTCCAGAAACATTCGTTTGCCGAAGAGGAACATATGTCGCAGAATAGCCCGGCTTGCAAACGTCGCGCAGGGTTATCGTTCGTCAAAGTTCTGTCTCCGTTTGACACCACTTGGGACGATTCTCGAGGCTTTTCGTATTTTTGGGAAACGAGAAGATGGCCCGCATCGGAGGCCGGGGCTGGTCGGTGGTTATTTGATGATGCAAGCATCCGTTCAAAGGCTGCCTGTGCACTTTTTTGGAAGCCGTTCCATTGAAGACAGCCCCGGCCAGAACGATAACATCGAAGACAGAGGTGGTAGCTGCCATTTTTGCACGTCGGGCATCTTTTATGTAACTCATACTGAATATCCGGCTTGCTACATGCGTCACACGAGATCGACGGCTCGGGATACTGTGTTCGAGATGTTCTAGGTCGTCTTTCACTCCGGGGTGGTACAAGTGGCGAAGATAGCGTTGGGGCCGAGCGCTCAGTCGGAGTGGAGCTGTGTGATAAATTGGAGGGTGAATTGACCGAGGTAGGGGAATCGGAGGCAGATTGACTGGTGACATTTCTGGACGAGGCCCTTTCTCGCCCTCCGCCCATCCATGTCTCCGAAATGTTGTTGTCAGAATCTGTTGCCCGTCGCGTTCTGCTAGACGACTCTGCTCTTGAATGGCCCAAAGCTCCGCGCGTACGCTCGGAGGTCATATCGCTGGAAGACCGAACTGCAGGCCGTAGAGTGTCGTCGGAGGTCGATGCCTGGTTGACGCGAACGGGTGAAGTAGCCCGTTGTGTTCTACCTTGTTCGGAATTTCGTCGCCGATGCCCTCCATTAGGGCGGGATGTGTTTGAGTCAAGTAGATGAGGTCTTGATATAGGCGGTCGTCGGTCATTATTGTCTCGAGTTGTCGTAGCCACTTCGTTGGATTCCCTTGCAGATAGAGATCGCGAACGAGTATGCACACTCTCATCGGGCGACTGTCTTCGTCTTTGTTCCGGGCGGGAACGCGGTTGTTGCATATGCCTCCGGCGATATGCATCCGCAATGCGTTCGCTCAGTTCCTCCTCCTGTGAAGGGCCGAGATTGTCCAGGTTGATGTCATCCAGCAGACCTTCTTCTATGATCTGTCGCATGATTTCCTCTTCCATGTTCTCGGCTTCCGATGAGAGGCTCAGGAGTGAGCGCAAACTAGATTGGTGCTCGATCCGCCTTGTGCGCTCTGCATCTGAGTTTCGTGACGGGCGTCGCAGCCGCTCTGGGTCTTCTTCACGCCGCCGTCTCGAGCGACCATCCTCTCCATGTCCTGTCCGGCGGGCCTCGCGCCGCGCCTGGGCCCGATCTTCTCGAAGACTTAGTTCGCGGACCTCTTCCAATACCCTTCTATCATCCTCATCGCCTTCACTTTCGTTGTCCTCGCGTGGTGGAGGGAAGACCGAGTCCCCGTGCTTATATCTTTGTGCGATCTCCTCCTTCTCTTCCGCTGATCTTGCTTGGTCGGGCTGAGCCAGAAGCACCATATCCAACAAAGTAGTGACAGTAGCATTAGGGCGAGTACCCCGTACCTCGGCTCGACATGATGGGCATGTAAATCGGGGTGAGGGATGGCGGCGTGAGCCCTGCGCGGAGAACCATTCCTTCAGGCAGGAGCCGCAGAAGGTATGCAAACAGTCGAGGAGGGTGAGGGGCTGATAGAGGAGTTCGGTGCAGATCTATCAACAAGGGTCTAGATTAGCAGAGGTCGCAGGCAAGGGGCAGAGTGGGAGGCGGGAGGCAAAGAGGAATGGAATGCTTCTGGAATGAGCGCATCGCACATAGCACCTACCGAGCAGCCCAGCTCTTTCTCAAGGTCGGCCAAGCCAGGGCTTCGGACTTGAGACATAAGAAAGAAGCCACCAGGGCCGTATCTGGTGATGAGTGGGTGTGTTGTTGGGGGAAACTTGTAAATAGAGAGAAGAGCCAAGGAACGAAGGTGGTCACAACCAAGGCTCGGAGAGTGGGATGTGCGGGTGCGGGCAAGTTCGATCGGTTCCACCAGGCTTATCCTCCGCATCAATTTAATCGAACCTCCCACTTTACCTCCTACTTTACACTTAACACTACACTTCACACTTCTTTCTCACTATCTTACTCACCTGCTTGTTTGAGGGTTTTTTTACTTGCGGCTCGTGGCTATGCCGGCACTGCAATGCGGTTGCATTGTCCCACCAAGCTTCACGATCTCTTTGGTCCTCGGGGCTACAAGTCTACCCCACGATGTGAATTCATGCTGCACGTGAACGATTCGGATTATAATTCCAGTTTTCCAACAATATTGACTCTGTGATATTTTTAAAGAACCGATTTCTCTGGCCGATCTGCGGGGTTGGGCATCCAAGTGCCACGAGTTCGTCTCACCTTGATCTTGACCACGAGACTACTCGTATAATCCAGAACCCGCCATGTTACCATATCATTTGCGCAACTTCTACCATCATTTAAACCACGCTGATAATGCCTATCGCTTGCTAGCTGTGCGTTCGCAAGGCGCTTACCTGCGCACAAAACGTGTGCGACTCGACAGACATATTTCTCAACCCGCAACTGTCCCAAAGGATTCCAGTTGAATATATCCGAGCCTCAACTCCGAGCATCGTCAATAGCAGACACCGATGGTTCAATTGATCTGTGGCATTGGTGTTTTTTGAAATCGGTTGTCGTCCACGGCAGCTTATACCTACACGCGGTGGCCTGAGATGGTATCGATTTCTTGCAACTCGGTTTCCCTTTGGAGGGAGTCAGGAAGAAGCCTTATTGAGAAAGCATACATGAATTCAATCAAGTAACCTCCGGTCCTTATAACGCCGAGAAAAAAATGGTGACACAGAATTCATGTTATGTTGCGTTGCGGAAGCCTATCACTCTTGGAAACACTAACACCATTGCCGTGAAAGATCTGGTCCATGCTCCAGCAGAGGCGAATTCATATTTTTAGCTTTGGGTGGCATGTATTCATCCGAGATCTCTTCTTCTATACTCTATCAATGAGGTAGTCAGTCTATACATGCAATCGATGCACACTGCGAGCCAGCCAAAAGATTTTGCTGTTTACCTGCTAAACATCCCTCAAGACTAATTATCAACAAGCCTGATATAATGCATACGACTGACGTATCTTCAATTACACCGGCGAGTATGTCATAATATCATCACTACGTCTCATTGAATTAGGTGTTTGCCATCATGATATGAAACATCAATATCATCTAGGATATTTCATCATGCCACTATTTGAAATTGAACACGATCATCTAACGATTTTCCAACCAGCTACCGCTGATCTGTGGTGGCGGTTATGCAAGACACGTCCCTCGCGCCATAGCCTCCAACCGGCCAAGACAAATCTGTACACCGCGAAGGAATACTTTCCAGTGACAACCAGAGTACCCAGTCTGGACTCGAAGGGGTCCCGACCTCAGATTGGCGCGAGGAGATATATTGGCTGTCTTCTTCCTTTGCCACCACTGGCACAGGCGAGGAGGAGATGAGGGGGCCAAAGGAGAACAAAGTACCCAGCAAAGTTTGTTAGTTAGTTACAAAAGTTTTCTGACCAGGCGTGTCGATTGTGCAGTTCAGTGCCAGTGGCGCACGTGGCTTGACACAGTGCAAGTGCAAGACACTGTGAAGAGGGATCTGAGCCACAGCGGTGAGAAAGATGCAGCGTCAAAGAGTCTGAGACAGCGATAGATGGCGAAGAATTGACTTTGTCTACACGACGGGTTCAGTGTGGGTGTGAGTTTTACGCAGAGCCACCCAACACACTTTTTTGCATGATAGGATTCTTTTTGAACTCTGCTACGATGTTTTGCCTTTTCCCCCCCTTCTTTTTGAACTTGAAGTCCCTCTTCCCAGTGGTGGCTATGGCAACTTGAGTATCTACCGTGGCCGGAGCTTTCGGAACGACAAATTGTTCGTTAGGTATCATGTGCATTTAGTACGAGCTGCCAGCTGTGTGACTAGTGCATCCGGGGGCTCTTGTGAGTATCTGCAGAAGGTCATTCAACGCGGAGATCCCGGCGCACGATGCAAGCATGAAACGGTAGGCAGCCGTGTGGATAGGCAGGATGGAGGAGGGGGAGACATTTCCCAACTCAACATCCATTCTCCCAGCGCATCGGAGAAGAGGAGAGCGGGGGGAGAATATGCATCTGGCGTACAATCTGGGGTCTGAACGCCCTGGGTCGGTTGTGGCTGACAAGAGTACGGGGAAAGAGGGGAGTACAGCGTTCGTTCGAGTTCGAAAAGAGGGGAAGCGAGAGCCGTTCAAGTTGAACGAGGACGTACTACAGCTCTCGTGAGGAATTGATGTCCCTTTCGACCCCTTAGGGATGTTCCAGATTATTCCGTTACCTCGTGACGCGGAATGCTGCTGCATAAACGTTTGAGGGGCACGAATGATGACGCTGTGAAAGCTAGGAAGAGCGCGGGGTATCGATTTCTCTCTCTCCTTATCTCTTCATGAATGACCTCGGGAACTTCTTGTGAAGGTGAGAATCGTACGTAGTCGCAGCATCAGCGGCTAGCCCTAGCTACTGCAGATACAACAGGGCAGAAAAGACGCACCCCGCAGTAGAGCCACACGGCCACATATGCACCCCATGTCTCCGCGGGGATTGGAACCTGGAGGTCCCCTATCTGCATTGGCTGTCCAGGAAGTCAGTTGGCGACTAGTGCTTGCTATGCGCCGAAATTACTCTCGGCATCAGCTTGAGTGGGGGTTGCCGGTGCCAAATAATTAATATGTTGGAGTTGGGACAAGCCCATTAGTCAAACAATAATAATAGAACAAGTCTAGAGCGCTGGAGTTAAGGTACTAGGTCATTTTGCTTTCATAATGATAACCTTGGAACTTGTTCTAATCCAACCCCAGGCCCCTGAGGCTTGTCCTTCTCCACGTACCTGTGCGGGTAGGAGATTGGGGCCGTGAGCACAAGGTGGGGTCTCTTCTCCTTGGGTTAGATAGGATATCTCTCACCAATGGCCTGCCCTTTGGCCCTGGCTGTGGCCACAATACTATAACACTGAGTACTATTGTCAGCGCGAAACTCGTCTACGGGAAATCGGCACGTTATAACCGTCAATCGACAATAGCCCCCAAGCAGCCCAGATAGAAAGCTGACTCTACGCAGCCACCGAGACATAATGTCATACTAGTACTAGTCATAGCAAGCTCGTCTATCGGAGGCTTCTCGGAGCCAGAGCAGGGCCAGGAGTAAGGCAACTAGGGGAGCTCAGCTTGCCATTAGTGCGTCGTGGCTCAGTTGCACATAATGGCGTGGTTTGAGTTTGATTCGCTCTCGTGTGTTATCAGGAGTAGAGTGCACCGACTTGCGCTCAGTCTCGTTTCCTGAGTGGATTCCAGTCTGACAGTAGCGCGGCGACGGCGGGCGCCTCTCCCGCCACGGTGAAAATTTGAGGCTTGGGGTTGGGAAAAGGCGTATCAAATGGTTGGGATTCTGGTAGCATCGCGCAATGTTGTCTCATGACGGGCTGCAGGGCCGGTGCATAGTCCCACGAGCGATATTCGGGGGATTTGATTTAGCACGGACAACTTGCAGTACTTGGGCCCGTTTGTCCTTTGCTAGGATGGCCTGATCGTCGACCGCTTCTCGCGGTATGCTTGGTTGCTTATTGGAGAACCGAGCTTTTAAAGATTTCATGATCTAGCGCGACCTTTCTCTTGCGATCGACTAGAGTGTACTAGAGTAGACTAGACGGCGGGAGCTACCTTGGTTCCGCTCTCAGGCCCGCTGTATACGAAGGGACCGGGTGGAACTGTAGAGCTGTGAGTTGTGGGAGGCAGTTTCCGCCGAGAAGAAGTAACGCCATAGCTTGAAACCGCGAAATTGGCCTTGTGTAGTACAATGGTATCTTTTTCTCTCTATTTTGCCTCTATCTTATTTTTAGCGTCGTTTCGGCAAATAAAGGTGCACAACACAAGTCCGGATGGAAACTAGGCTCCGTTTCTCGGGGTATTCTTCCAAGTTGCAGAGGAAGGCGATCCTCCGCATTCACCCCCCTAAAAAAAAGACTAAAACCCCATACTTACCATAGTCCCTGAGATAACGGTGCTCCGAGAGGTACTCCGTATAAAGGAGTGGGAAAAACACAGATGACGCCATGCACTGACCTCCAACGTGCATCGAAATTGTCAGTTCGCCGCACTAATGCACCGTCTTATGTACGGAGTGCAGTCCACCAAGCTACATGCAGCCACCAGACCCACTCGTAACCGCCAACCATCGAGTGGTATCAACGGGATCCAACGCACTGACTGCCGCACGGAGAAATCTAGGCTACGGTCGACTGGGTTACTGGCGTGTGTCTTGGCGGGGCTAGGTGGGCTGCGCCAGTCTCATGCCATGCATAAGCGTTGTCCAAATTTGTATACGTTGCTATTTATCGCATACGTGGGCTTTGAGCTAAGGCTTGAATGTACAAGCTGTATCTTCTTGTATACCTTGAATCGCACGGACCAGCTACCAGCTGCAGCCCATGATCGCCTGAGCGCGTCGCTTTTTGTGTGTACATACTGCGGAGACGATCACCCTATTCAAGCTGTGACCAGGGGGCCGTTATGGCACGTCCCCTGCGACCAGCAAGTACCTAAGTACTTTGCCCGACAACGTGTCCCTCTCCTGCAGGAAATAACATTGGTCATGTGCTGCCCCGCAACACATCGGAGGGCGCCTATGAGTAGGTTTTGCTTGCGTGTTTCGATATACGGAGTACTACTGGATTATTAGATAGACACTTCTGTGTAAGCTGAGACTAGCTAGGTAGCCAATGAGGTGGGGAACATGCACATTTCTTCGAGCTCCCTGTAAACAAACCTATGTACCCTGTAGCTAGGTATTCTGTAATCTGTATTAACTGGCCCAAGGGTGGGGCAATTGATATTCCCTAAAGCAGATGTATACATTGATGGTTAGGCAGTACTAGGCAGTGCTTCCGAAAGATCAATTGACCCGGGATAACACCGAAATTTCTCAAAACAATAGCTAGGCTAGGCAGATAAGGCTGAAGCGATACCTCATAGCACGAGTACCTTCTATTCGTGGGCTGTGCTTCCTATCACAAGAGGGCAGTATTCCCCGCAAATATGACCAGGGGGCTTCAGCGCCGCACTGCAGTCAGCATCTCCAGAGTAGATCCTCCGCGGAATCGCACGTCAAAACACCTCCAGCACGAATGGTGTGCGTTCCCCAAAGATTGACGTTTGGGGAATGGGGATGATCCACCGCGGGGTATGTGTATATTCGTTCTCCGTATACATGCCTAGCCAGACGACGCGCGATCGACTTTCCCGTCCCAAGCCATTGAGTGATTCCATTCATCAATTCGAGTCTTGGTGGCAATCGTGTGGCGGCGGGCTAGACATCGAGGTCTGCACTCGGCGGCGTCTAGGCAATATAGGGGCGATAGTCGAATTCATTGCTCGTTTCACCATTCCAATGGTTCCTAGATCAAAGTGCTAATCGTGGACCGTGCTCGGGATCAAGCCTGCCGAAAGAGGAGCTCCTCCGCTAGGTTCAGCCATCGCAGCCACCAGAGCGTCTAGGGGAGGCGGGGGCCGTATAGAGGCCCCGGCGAGAGTGGTCTGCCTCCGGTGAGTGAAAAGAGAGCTAAAAGATCGCCTCAGCAATTGAAGCAACTGGCGCGCGAGCGGTGTGAATTTAGGCGATCGGCCCAGGGTCCTTGGGAATTAGAGAAGTGAAACCATGTAAGAGAGTTTCAAGCAGCTCTTGTCGATCTCCACAAAAATTATAATGAAAAGCTACTGTAGTGTAAACATTGAGTAAGCACACCGATGTGTCAAGAGACTAAGATCTAAGGCTGAACTCTCCGAATGGGACTACCAATCCCAGAGATAGAATCGCTGTTGACGTTGACACAGAATGGTCAGAGCGCTCGGGCGCTTCGGCCCTCAGGGATTAGAGGGGGGTTTGGTTTCACGACGAAGATTTGCGACTGGAGGAGGCGTGATTCGGGTGGTGCCATGGGCCGATACTCTGGAGTCAGGGCTCACATTGTCCATAACGCGATTTCGGTGAGTGGAAGGATAGCCACCGACACAGGGAAGGATTGCACATTGCATTTTGTGCATCCCAAGATCGATATCGGACGAAAAGTGCACGGAGGCTGTTACAGGTTTTGATGAGCAATTAGGGGGGGAGGCCAGCCAACAGGCGTTATCGCCTGGATCTGTTGCTGCCGCTATGGTTGAACCTTCTACGACCTTGCAGGAGCTTGGGTGTGGTCGAGACTTTTTTGCGATTCCGATAAGACCAACTAACCCTATTTCTTGGAAGCTAAATGTGAATTGAGGATGAACGCCCGGAGATGCATGGATCCCCCTCTTCTGAAAGCGATACCCCTCTCTGGGGGGGGTGGGCATAGGATTTGTGGTCCCTGGGGAAGTAGAGTGGGGGAGGGGCATGGACATGTTTGAAGAGGGAGTAAAACAATCTGGAGAGATCAACGAGCCTTGGACTGCAGGCCCAGGGACGATCGCGGCAGGCTGGTCAGATGAACGACGCTAGATCAGTCTCGGCCTTTGTTGGGGGTGGATGGATGGGGCCGACTCGGCTGCCAACTGTGGGCTTAGAGGCCCGGCTTTTCCTCTCTGGGGTTTAGCGCGGCAAGGTGGAAATCTAATATGGTAGAGCCACCTCCCAACTCTACACTTCCACCAGCTGGTGGCAAATGGAACGAAAATTCTGCGCCGCTAGGGAAAACAAAGAATCTCGTAAGGGGTTCGGTGGTCCGGGCGTCGGGAGTAGAGTTGCAGTGGAATTAACAGGAACAATAAAAAAACGACGCTTGAAATGGCAATCAGATTCGCCTTCTCTGTGAGACATACGCCGGTGTCAATGTTTGGGACGGGACGATGAAACAAAAGTAGTTAGCAAGGCGCTACCTAATCGTGTTATTTCCTAGGGTAAGAACTATTCTAGATTTGAGTAGTTCCATATGTGCATACCTACTAGTACATAGTTGAGTTTTGATGTTCGTATAGAGTAGCTACGAGTATGGAGCCGTTACCTGGATAGCTAGTATGGTATGAATACTCGTATAGGAGTATTTTAATTGAAGTATATTTGTATGATATTATATTATATTGTATTTGTCATTTGATATTTGATATTTGATATACTCTGAGTTAAATTATTCTATGTTGACCACTGTCCATTCCAGAATGCGCTTCTGTGTAACCACCGAAAAGGTCAATGGGGGCACTGGCTGCGGTGAACATGGCCCCCGGTCGCAAGTGATACAGGAGAAAGAACTTGAACCAGTCACTATTCCAGCATCGCCAGTAGTAGGAGTGTTGTGGCAATGCGGCTGATAAATATTTTCCGATTGTGGCAGAGTTCGAGGAGCACGATGCTATAGCTCTCTACTCGTAGTGTACATACTCTGCACTAGTCTGGCATATGGTGAAATGGCGCTAGTGGATTGGCTGTTCGGGGCCCAGACCCTCGCCAAGGAGGCGCAAACCAAGGAAAAGCGCGACCCTCGGGCCTGTCACTGCATCTTGACGTCATCCATGTTCCGTGGCATTACGACGTATGTACATACACTAAGTCACTATGTATATCGACTACTATGTATATCTACTTGGATATCTCTACTAGTATTATGTATACTCATCTCTCCATGGATATACATATCCATGTTCTGCTACTATATTACCTTGGTCATTGCTATCAGATGAGCCGATCGGACCGGGCGATCCATCTCTTCATCCTCGATGGTTCAACCTTGGTAAATGTGCCAAAACTCTTATCGGACCTTCTTTCTGCCACTGCTCCTCCGCCCGTAATAGTAGTAAGTAGACCCCGGGTTCGGTCGGCACCGCAGTCTCCGGCTTTCGCGGCACACTGGGGAGTCGGTGGAGTACGGAGTGCAGCCTCGTTGATCCACCGTGCGATACAACTGCACGCTGCATGTCACGAAGGAATTTCACTTGTGTCGCAGGGGGGAGGGGCCATCAGCCTGAATAGGGTTAATCATGGATTTCCATTTGCTAAAACCTCCTTGATTTTGGCATGGTTATATTTCATACAGTATTTCGTGTTCTTAACGGTGCGTCTCACTACAGGAGGGGGAGGGGATTCGGGTTCGGGTTAGCGACTCCTTGCATCGATCGCATCAGTGAGAAAGATTAAAAAAAAGGCAAAAAGAGTGCAAGCATAGCAGTTCGTCCATGGTTACAATATTGATGGGGTTCCCGTTCCAAGTTCCATGGCCCATGGCCCATGGCCCCATCATCACCTCGAACCTGTTTCTTTTTCGACACTCGACGCGGGATGCGATCAGAGAGGGGCGATTTGCGTGTCGCATCTCACTTGGGACTAGCGAGTGATCTAGGTATGATGGTGCTTCAACGTGCGCTGCGCACTGTGTATCCCCAGGATGTGCATGAAGAATGGGCGAGGCGGACTGTGGGGAGTGAGTGTTGCCCTAGACTGGACTCTTGGTTTTGGGTCCAGCCCAGGTGTACAAACTACAGACTACAAAGTGAAAACGAGTGAAAACCTCTGACCGAAGGCACTCGGGCCTCTCCTGATAAGAGATGCTCGTACGTACCTTGGTAGGTATCGCGAGTGGTAGGAATTTACCATAGGGTCACTTTTCCACTTCCACTTCCCCTTTCCACCTCCTATCTCTAATCTAATGACATCCTGGTCACTTCCCCGTGATCGGAATCGGAATCATCAGGGGGTACAGACAAAAGTTGTACAGTGGAAGTACGTCAGTCCAGAAACAGGGAACACAGACAGATTGCGAAAGAGTGGACTTCCCCAAGGTTTAGCGCCAGGAGTGGGCTGAGCAGGAGGGTTGTAGTCCGAAGAATGATGCGACGGGGTTAGGCCAGGCCTCGTGCAGTCTACTATAAGGTAGTCTACCACGAGTCGTCTCTAGAGGTATGAGTATTCTGTAAATATGAAAGTATTGTGTAAATGTAAATGTAAATGTAAATTGAAACGAAAAGAATAAATTCAAAAAAGAATTCAAAAAAGGATACAAAAAAAAGTGGAAAAAGCCTCCGACCCACTGCGTGTCCCCAACGCTGAACCCGAAGTATATACTAGTACGGGACGCACTGACGAGCATCGAAAGCGGAGTCAATGCAAGCCGCACCGGTTTTCCCAGGCGCTTGGGGTCCTTTATTTATCTTGTTCCACTTTTTTTCTTTTCCCACTTTTTTCCTAATTCATTTTTCCAGGTTGAGAGAGCGATGAGAGAGGTGGTACCCCCCTAATCCACCCAAGTATATTGCCAGGCTTATCTCTTCCTCTCAGTGTCCTTTTTTTTTTTCTCTCCTCCCATCCCTTCCCATCTTCCTGAAAGGACTGATAATCCAAGGATCCTGGCCTGAATCCCTCCAATCCTAACGGTCAGAGCGGCAATGGCTTGGTGAATTTAATTTTTGCCTCTCGCCATCACGACTTCCCGGGTACATCTGAGGTACTAAGTGAGGTGATCGCCCTACTCGATCATCCCATTCGCCCCCGCGGCTGCACCGGAGCTTTTGTACATTCTGCTGCTGCTTTTTGTATCTTTTTTTTCCTTCTTTTTTGCATTTGCATTTGCATTTTGCGGTTTTATATATTGTCTTTTTTGATTCCCTCCCCCTCCGGCCTCCTCAACTTTTTCCCCCCCCACCCACTGATACGCCATCTCGCCACCACCGGAGCTACCCTACCCTAGGGTCTCGACCACTACGACTACTACTATCTCTCTATTATTCAACGTAAGACTTGATAAGCTCGTTGCCTTCCCTTTCACTCCGAATCTTCTACTTTTCCTTTCTCCCTCCCCATTGTCTCCCCGACCAGCTCTGTCTCCGTCGGTGTTACTGTGTGTGTCGTGAAACTTCCTCCTTCCCTCTCACTGGCTCTTTCCTCTCGCCATCTGCATCCTCCCTGCACCAACTCGACTTCCGCTTCCACTCGTCCCTCTTTTTCCCATCACCATCTCGTCTGATGTACATGGTTATGCCTCTTTTCTGGCTGTCTTGTCCGTTTTTCCCGCCTCGGCTCGCCACACTTTCGAAATTTAATATCTGCTCATCGAACTGACAGGTCTCATTTTCTATCTTCCAGGACCTTTTTGAGTCGGCTCTCCAATTCTTGAGCTCGCCATTCCCCCACTACCCCCCTTCTTGTGTTGAGACACACAAGTCGGCCGGATGCCATACACTGCGCCATTTAAGTCGTTGCTCTCCGCGCAGCACATCGAGTACAGTGATCCCTCTCAGGACACTCGCCCCGAGAGGCCTGGCTTGGCCCGATCTGCCTCCGCACGCGTGCAGAACTCCCGCAATTATTCTTCTACCTCGTACGTTCGTCGGCACCGCAGAAGCCCATCTATCTGCAACAAATCGGCCGTTCACTCCTTCTCGGAACCAGCTTCCCGTCTCTCTCCTGTTATTGACCCCCATGCCAGTCTTCGTCAATCCCCGCCACCGCTAAACAATGCTGCCATTCCACCCGGGGCGGTGATCTCACCCCCCGAATCAACCCAGAACTCGGACGAGGAGTCTTCACCTGTTGGAGATATCAAGCTCGAGGAGCTAGAGGCTGCGGTACGATCGATTGAACAGCGAAGGGAAAGCTCACCGGAAAGGGAACCGAAGAGAATGGGTCCTGCGGATCAACTGGGCACCGAGGCTCGATCTTCATCGAGTCAACCAACAACGAGAACAGACAACAAGCCATTAAAACCGAATCTCATCCGATTGTCCAAAGAGGCCCGCAAGATCGCCCATTCCCGATCTTCTACCGAAACGGCAATCGATTATAAGAGGGAGGAAGCACTGACAAGTTCCCCCGATGACAGCGATGCAGACATGTCACCAAAGCCACCTATGGTTCGAAAGAAGTCGGGCGAACTGGTTCGTCCAGCACTTCGACCTGCAACGGCTCGACGACGTCCTTCCAGCATGCCAGGTACCCCCGTATTTGCAAAGGCCGTGCATTTCGACTCTCAACTAGAACACATCCGTCACTTCTTGCAACTCGACCGACCTTTGGCCGTGAGTGCAGAGACATCGCCTGTTGACGACCACAGCGCCGAGGATGAGTTTCCTTTCGGTAACAGATCGAGTAAGGGTGCTTCATCATGGGAGTGGGAGCTTCAACTTTCCAACTTCCCTAAGGATCCGTCATCACGTTCCACCAACCCCGTCCGCCTAGAACGATTGTTTCTGTCTGCAGATAAGACGACGTTGATTGGTTCGGTCGCGGTGGCCAATCTTGATTTCCACAAGAACGTTGCTGCGCGGTTTACCTTCGACTCTTGGAGAACGGTGTCGGAAGTGAGTGCCACATATTGCCACAATGTTCATCACACCTATGGGAATGATGGATATGACCGGTTCACGTTTGATATCAAGCTTGACGACCAAGCCAAGCTAGAGAGCAAGACCATGCTTGCCTGTGTGCGATACAATGTCGCTGGCCAAGAGTACTGGGACAACAACAGTGGCATGAACTACCGAGTGGACTTCCTCAAGACTCAGAAGCCGATGGTCTCGGCCCATTCATCTAATGCTAGAACATCCAGTGGATCACGCCCTGCCCTGCCCCGCAGTCGATCCTTCACCGGCCTGCACACTCGTCCCCACTCCATGCCCTCAACGGAGTCCAGTAAGAAGGTTCCTTTCTCAAACCCTTTCAACTCTGTCAAGTCACCCCCGTTGAGCCGGGCCTCATCAAACGACATCGACACCGTTCCGCCCCCGAAACGACGCGAGAAGCCGAGCCAACAAGCTTTCGGCAATCGCTATGATTTTGGGGCGTCATTAAACGCCGCCATGAAGACTAAGCCACCAGTCGATCGGACCACGCTAACCGCGCGAGCCCGATCGGGTCAAACTCCGGATGCTCCCCCGAGAAGTCCCGCCGTGAAGGAGCCGGAGACTGGCTCTAGCCAGAAGCCTGCTGTGAGCGATCTCGCTCAGAAGGATGTCCCGAAACCATCCTCACTGGTGTCTAGCAAACCATGCCTCGAGTCCTCGGTGTACAAAGAGTTGGTGGATAAGTACTGCTTTGTAGGTCGCTTGTTCACCTGTCCACCATGGGGCTCGACTAACCCGATCATTTAGTATGGAACCCCCAAATCTTCGCCCCCCAAGCCCCAGAGCTTCTCGGTCAACGTGAATGGCGAGGCAGCTTCCAAGTATTTTTCTACTGGATCGCCCTCGCCTCCTCTTTCACCTCGCTCACCCGCGCCACTAGAGCCAGCCACAGTTGAGACACCTCGCGAATCTCGTCCCGTGTCCTCATCGTCGCCAGCTGTTAGTCCACGATCTTCGCCGCGGGTATCCCCCTCCTCCATGTCCTTCCGTTTCCCCTACAACTCCCTGCAGAATGGATTCATGAAGGACCCTCAGTCATCGCCAGTCATCCGAGGGTGAGTGACATTTTAAACGCTTGACCGTCACGGAGTCCGGCTGCTATCCTTCCTCGCCCACACCCTTGCATGTTGTTAACAGTTTCTTTAAAGAGACTTCGATATTTCTTCCCTGGAGATGGATCGACCGGTTGATTCGTTTTATTCCCCCCTTGTTGCCGATTGTCCATACCTTCCTCTAGTCGGCGCCCAGTGATGAACACTCTTCCCCACTTTGCATGGATGAGGTTTCCGCTCCGAGATACGTTCGATGCCCGATAGTGGTTGCTCAACGCCGCGGCGAGTTGTGAAACGATTCCGGTTCTTGCGATGTATAATAAACCGCGGGAATTTGGTCGTTCAGCACTTTCCACGGCATTGGGCCGTCAGAATTTGCGTCGGGAGAAATTATCGACGTGAGTGCTGCCCAATGTGGTCCCCAAATCAGCCACGTTGTCCGCGGGTTGTTTGAATATTGTCGAACACGCCCGCGTTTGTTTTGATTACGCATGATGAGCACACGAAATTTCCCGCTTGTTTGTCCGTTTTTTTTTTTTTTTTCGCGCCCCCTTTTCCTCTCTTCCGTTGTTGTTCTTGTTGTGTTGCAAAGCGACACGATCATCCTTGAGGCCCATTTTCTCTTCTTCTCTGCTTAGTTCGCAGATCTCCATTTTCTCTCCAAAAGTCACCTTTTAGTCTCGCCCGCCTCCATTTCCGATGCATTTGTGTTCGTTGGCCTGTTTCTGATTTCTTTGCATGGTGTTACGGGGTGGTTTCTTTTTTTTTTTTTTTACCGTTTTTTCCTTGTGTTTTTTTCTCTCTCATATGTTGTTTCCTTACGTGAGATGCTTCATCGCTTCTGATCCGATCAGATGGGGAGGTTGCGATTGATTTGCATGAGATATGATCCGCAGTTCAGAATGTCTACGGTGTGTTCACAACGACGTAGTCTCGACATGAGGAGTACGAATGAATGTGATTTGAGCCATGCTTTTGACCTTGTGTAGATGAAGTAGACCAAATAGACTTTAAGCGTAGTGTAATTAGGGCAATTAGGGCAGGGGTATTTTCAACCCCCATAGATTTACAGTATTGCATGTTTCTCCTTTGATACAAAATTGGAATGGAAATGAGTTCTATACTTCTCGTATGTTACAGTACGTAAATTCCTCAGAGTGGCGCGCCAAGCCCCCGGGCTCCGTAGTGCCCCCCTGCGGGTAAATGTGGGAGCCCATTCCATAGCCCCACCCTTATCGCGGCAGCTATCACCACATGACCGTGCAGCCGTCTGGCCCAGCAAAACGGCCCAGCAGGAAATGCGGGCATCCCCCATGCTTAGAAAAATGCACTCGAAACCTGCCTGTTATAACAGCCTTTTGTCCTGCCAATCACCGCCGCATTGCAGAATGCGAATTTCCTTGCTTAGATAATCCACCCACCCCCCGAAATCACGCGTAGTCGGCAGTCCCATATTTAAGTATTGCCCGATTTCCCCCCGCTCTTTGACTGGCTTCCCTTTTTTTTTTTCTCTCTCTTCCATCCTCTGTACGCCCATTTTCCACGCGTTTGTTAGTCACTCCGGCTACCATCAACACGCTACTACCACCAACTTTCCATCAATTTCCCATCTAAATCCATCAATCTTCATACCCTAGCATCATGACTGGACGTGAGTGGTCTTCCTATTTTCTTTTTTTTCGTCGTCAACCCTTTGTGTTGTCGTGAGGTGGTGGTGGTGGTGGTGATGCCCCTGGAGAACACGTGATGTCTGGCTCCTTCTCCTAGTGCGTTCGTGCCTGGGGTTCAAGGCAACCATGCATCTCACCTTTCCCAATCAGGCTAGCCCATATCGTCAGCCCCCTCACTAAATCACCCCCATCTACTCCATCCACTACCTCGACCTCATCGGCCTATGTCTACACTACACTACCCTTTTCTCAACTTATAAACCCCTTGCTAACCCACGTTCAACAGGCGGCAAAGGTGGAAAGGGCCTCGGCAAGGGCGGCGCCAAGCGTCACCGCAAGATTTTGCGTGATAACATTCAGGGTATCACCAAGCCTGCTATCCGCCGTCTCGCCCGTCGTGGCGGTGTCAAGCGTATCTCCGCCATGATCTACGAAGAGACTCGCGGTGTGCTTAAGTCCTTCCTCGAGTCCGTCATCCGTGATGCTGTCACGTACACCGAGCACGCTAAGCGCAAGACCGTCACCTCTCTCGACGTTGTCTATGCCCTCAAGCGCCAGGGCCGTACCCTGTACGGTTTCGGTGGTTAAGCGGTTTCTTTTCAATGCTTTACTCCTTTGGACTTTTGTCCGCCCATTGTAATGGCTGTTTTTTAACGGTCAATGCTGGGTTTTTATGCGATATGGTGTGATGGAACTTACTTTTCTTTTTCTTTGTTTTGAATTCAACAATTTTCGCCTCGTCGGGTCTGGCATAACTAGATCACGACTGGCTGGGGTTTTGGTGGTTATGGTCTCTTGGTTATCTGAGGTCATGGTTTTTATTTTAGTGTTATCAAATCAATAGGATCGGAAAATCGTCCTCAGCATGAATCATCCAGAACTAAGGTTCTTAGCATCAGTAGGAGCACCAGGTGGTACAAATCATACAATTGTCACACTATCCCTGTGGAGATAATACCCTGTTATTTAAATGCCTGATCGGAGTTTTATAACTTGTATTCTTGTCTTGAATGTATGTACTCGTACATCCATCGACCCATCCTGCACAGACCACATGATCGGCATGATGTAATCGATCTCCGCAACCTCGGCCTTGTACTGCGACACCATCACGTTCAGACACCCCCTTCCCGCAATATCTACCGGTCGCTGGTGGTCTTTCTTTCGCTGCCATCTAATTTGCATTGCGAGGCATCGAAAATTGCTTGAAAACTCCACCTGTCATCTGTATAGCTCGCCAAACGATCGATCTGACCACTCGTGACGACCAAAACATCTGACATCTGACACCCGGATCCTTCCTCAACAACGACAAGGGGGCATCCCCTTCTGTACCTTCACAATGCCAGAATTTAAGCTCGCCTACGAGTCACAGCTGGTATGTCTTGCAATACCACATTCCGACCGCTTACTCTAACTATGGTGCCCACCGCCAGGATGCTTTCCACCCCTCCTACCGCTGGGAAACTCAGGAGCCGCAAGATGACTGGAAAACTGCAGCCCTCCGAGGCCCCGCCTTACCAGTCCTAGGCAATGCTGTTGCCGGTGCCGTAGGCTCGGCCATCTCCAGCGTCATCGTATACCCTCTCAGCGTGATCGTCGCACGTCTACAAACGCAACAAAAGAAAGACAAATCAAAGGAGGGCTCCTCCGATGACGACGAAGAAGAATATAAGGATATCGTCGATGCCGCATATAAGATCTATTTGGAGCAAGGCATTGCGGGATTCTACCCAGGTTTGGCACAGGATACCTTCAAGACAGTCCTGGATTCATTCCTCTTCTTCCTCGCCTACAACACAGTCCGACAAAAGCGGATAGTCGCCCGCGTGGGCGCGGCCAAGGCTGCAAAGAGCAAGAATATCGTTCTTCCGATCCTCGACGAACTTGCCGTTGGCGTGGTGGCGGGCTCGTTCGCGAAGTTATTTACCACGCCGCTGTCAAATATCGTGACGCGGAAGCAAATCGCAGCGCGCAAGGCAGGCAAGAGCAAGGACAAGGGTAAAGATGACGGCGAAGAATTGTCAACGAGCGATATCGCGGCGCAGATTCGGGCCGAGAAGGGCATTCGTGGCTTTTGGTCCGGATATTCGGCCACGTTGATCCTCACTCTCAACCCATCTATAACATTTTTCCTGAACGAAGTCCTCAAATACGCTCTTCTGTCGCGCGCCAAGCGCGAGCGTCCCTCCGCTGCGGTGACATTCCTGCTTGCGGCGTTGAGTAAATCGGCCGCGTCGTCGATTACGTATCCATTCTCACTTGCGAAAACGAGGGCGCAGGCCTTGAGTTCTTCGCGAAGTGCTGCGGGGGTAAAGAGCTCGAGCTCGATTCTTTCTGCCGTTACGCCGAAGATTGTGTCTACTGTTGGAACGATCGCTCGGACGGAAGGCATTTCGGCCCTTTACGCTGGTCTTCCCGGTGAAGTCTTGAAGGGCTTTTTCTCTCATGGTTTCACCATGCTAGCCAAAGATGCTGTTTATGCATCTATTGTGAAGGTCTATTACTTCCTGCTTATGGTATTCCGCCGCTACCCATCCCCAGATGAACTGATTCAGCGCGCGCGAGAACAAGCGGAGGAATTCAGCGAAGTCGCGCGCGAGGGCGCTCGTGATCTAGTCGAGAGGACAAAGGAGGGTGCGGAGGAGGCCCTCACCATCCATTCCGGCAACGTCAATGTTGATATTAGCTCCAATGCTGCGGCCGCGGCCGCGGCGTCGGCAGCAAAAGATGCCAGTGCTGGACATGGCGTGGATGCTTCTTCCGGCCTGAAGGTTCCACCTCTGCACGACGAGATTAATGAGACGGCCGAGCTTGTTGGTGACTATGTTGAGGATGAGGCGGCCGAATGGAAGAGCTTCTATCATTGGTTTTGGGATAAGGACCGCGGGTACAACCCTGGGAAAGAATGAAGGATGAGTGGGTAGGTCCGAGCTGATTTTAATGATTCCACGTCTCGGCCAGACCAGATTGAGCCTGTGATTCATTTGATTATTATTATTTCTGGTTGTATAGTATATAATTGCATTTTTCCTTCGTTTGTATCTACTCTATCTGCACTTGAGCAAAATTTCATTCATATTTACTACTAGTACTATCACTTTAAGATGAAACCTAGTTGAACAAAGCATGCTTAGAATAAAGATATTAGGAGATGCTCCATCAGGAAAAAAAAACCAATTATACATGGAAAATATAGGAAAACAATGCTCTTTAGCTTGGAGCTTGAATGGTTGTCATGTAGTTCAAGTGTATGTAGTAATTTCACTCTAGCAAAGATATTTAGAGCACCACCATATGTCCAACTCGGGTCATCATTGACTTCGACATATCACAAAAGCTCCAAGGTACATGACTGAGGCTTCAAACTCCGAGGGAGGATCTAACTCCCTATGACTGTGCATCCTGGCCTGTACTGTGACATGACTTTCCAACAGGCTGGTTATTCACTGACCCTTCCGCTGTTCAGACTGAGTTTCCTGTACAACAAAAGCCGAACGAAGCTCTTTACCACCCTCCCACAACACCCAAAGAGGAATCCAGACCCAAAGAGTATTGAAAAAGACAAGGTAAAACCACATGTAAACCGGATCCTCCGTAGCCAGCTGAGAGCTACCAGTCAACCACTCCGGCGCAAAAGTCATGAAACCTCCATAAAGCTCCGCAACGGCCAAAGCAAGCGCAACAAACCAAAGCTTCGCCTTCGCAGACCCACGCACCTGCGCACCCACCCGTTCACTAGAAGCCCGATAAAGCTGGTAGCAAACATAAATTGCAGCCGGACCACCAAGGAAGACAGTTAACAATTCCAACGAGACGACGGTGAGGTCTGCGCCCGCCCAGCGACGGTCAGCCTTGGCGTATTCCTGCCAGAGACGGCTGCTAGGCCCGGTGCCATAGGCGGGGCCGTAGATGCGGTCGCGTTGGTTTAGGAAAAAGGGTTCGCGTGTGTTGTGGATGCCGGCTATGGTGGTGTAGCTGAAGAAACATTCGTAGAGGAATGAGCCCTCGATGAAGATGTGTGTGAGGGCGTCGTAGGCGTGCCAGAAGAAGAGGATGCGATTGCGGGTTTGGGTGGATGGGATTAGGCTTGTGCCGAGTATGTAGGCGATTGGCATGAAGGAGAGCGCGAATGCGATGCAGAGCATCGTTGGCGTGTCGAGGGTGAAGCTGTCGCTTGTTGGCATGGTGGGTGGTTTTTCGCGAGTCGCGATGGTGGGAGGGGTGTTGAGGTGAGGTTAGTGTGGGCGCAGAGAGCGCGGGGTTCGTGGAAGAGGGCGAAGAGTAAAAAATAAGAGAGAAAAAAAAAAACAGTCGCGATGCGATTGAGAAGTGGATTGGATTCAATTAGGGGCACGGCGATCACTTATGCTGCCTCAGGTGTCGCTGTGGGGCATACTAACTATAGCTGAAGAACTTACTAAACCACGAAACTAAGTGGAGAAAGGGAGTAAAAATGGGGAGCCTCTTATTGAGCAGAAAAGGGCATCTGGTACATTCCGCATAAAGTGGTTTAAAAAAGCCTTGTCGATATTGTAATTTTTTCGACCGTGGAGCAAAGATAAGAATTGACAGGGCAGGGAGCAGGTGGGACTCGATCTAGCAACGTGATTAATATATAACTACTACTGGTAGCTCTGAATCCTATTGACAAGATATAATACCTTTCGAATCACTCCCAATGTTTCTCTTTGGCGCCGTCATATTCGCGAAGAGTGGCAGCCTACTAGTAGTCCCCGCATCCGCCAAATCCGGGGAAATCCGGGGTCCAAGCAACATATGACCCTTCAAGTTCAAGGTCGCAGCACCCTTTCTGCTCAGACTACCTAAGCAACTACTGCCCAGGTGTGAATCAAACAGTGGTCAGAATATTTGCTTTACGGTTTGTTCAAGTCTGGAAGAAGCTCTTCGTTTTTGTGAGTTTACCAATCTTTGACTACTCCGCTCTAGTATGTCAGCAAATGCTAATACTACCGAATTTCAGAGAAATGGGTTCATTGAGGGGAACTCTCCCATGTAGAAATACCTTCACAGAATGATAAACGGGCATTTATCTTGGGATGACGAAATATACGAAAAGATCGGCGTCGAATGGTCGAAGCAGCCCCCAAATCGCGGCTTGGCTCCAAGCGCCTCGTGCCCGGCTAGGTTTCCCTGCAAGATGTCAGCATGGTAAGGTCTTTTCAATAAACTGACAGGGGTCAAATCCTTCTCTTCGCCATCATCGTCATTCTCTCTCTGTCAATTTCTGGGTGGCTATCCCCGACACTGTCCTTTCTTTGGAACGAGTTGGCGCTGTCCAACCCCCCGAGCAAAAACTAGCAGCTTTCCACTCTTGCAGCTTCGTTGTTGGCGCCCCTCTCGCGAGGTTAACTGCCGCTTACTTAGGTGGCTTCAAACTGCGGCACGGGCGCAAAGTTAAGCCTCTACATTTGAAGGATGAAACAGAGCCCTCGGACTCCACGGGATTTCCTTTGACTTGGAGACTGAGTATTCTTTGGGACCCTTCTTCCAGCATGCCATCAAATTGTGGTATTCTCGACAGCCCTGCCCTGGCCAGGGTCACCTGGGAACTCTACAATCAATTCCACCCGTTGTCTAAGGATGCACCAGATGGATTTCGAAACTTGACTAATGATTTGGGGTCGCTGCAGGGAAGCCTGCGAGCGCTCAGTGAAGATGTGAGCTCAAACGCATTCTTTTTCCAGGAGATGGATACAAGCCGAAGACAAGCACTAGAGAGGTGCCTGAGCGCATGCTACCAAACGCTCCAACGCCTCAAATCTCTTCTCGGACGATATCGCGACTTGGGTATTGGCGAAGGCAAGACTTTCTGGCAAAGGATTAAATGGTCTACCCAGAAGGTTCAGGTCGAAGATATTCGGTCTAAAATCATTGTCCATACGTGTAATTTGAGTCTTTGTATGAGCTCCATTGGATAGTAAGTTCAACAGGGATGCGACCACGCCGAAATCTTCTTTGCCGTTGCTAACCAATATCAGTGCGTCTCTCGCTCAGTTAGAGCAAACAATAGCACAAGCGATGGAAGATGATGAACACGCCATGCATGTTATAGAGTCATCTTTTAGGCGTGACTCCGACACCCTCGTCTCCTCTCGGATCATCAGAGAAATTGCATCCGAAGAACCTGAAGATGCAAGCGCGCGTGATGAATACCACTCAGATCGCCTCCACGTTGCACCCCTGCGTCAAGCAAGGCAGGAAAGCGGCAAACGGAGAAATACTTCGATCTCCTCCGAGTCTATAGTTTCCGGATCTGACGGGTCGTTTTATGGAGGAACCGCGCCTACTTCTCCCACCTCTTTCAACACAACCCGTTCCCCTTCGCAGAGCATGATGGGTAGAATCAGCCTCTCACGAAGCAGGGGCGAGCATCCCTCCGACGGAACAATTGACGGTCGAACCCACGAAAATGTATCCTGGGAAGGTAACTCGGAGAGTCAAGAGAAGCAGAGCTTGATGGAGAAAAGCAGTGAGGGCTCTCAAGAAAATCCTCACCATCGAGTTCTGGACGCTGTATCAAACGCCATGCATCAATTGCGTCAGGTCCGCCTCAAGGAACAGCTTGCACGACCAGTACGGTATGAGCCACAGAATTCGGCACACACGCCAATGCCAGAAGTTATCTATTTATTCGAAGTTTCTGTCAACGAAGAGCTCCAAGTCCGGCGACTGATCACGCGAGACTGGCTACGCATTTCTACCTGGTGGCTATTGAAAGCTCGCGCGACTCTCGCCAACTGTAGCAGGAATAATTATGCCAGCGCATGGGGTAGTCTGAGCCCGTCGACGGAGTCGGCTTCAAGCTCTCACCAAGCCTATGTTGACCTGCTGAAAGCATCGTATATTCTTTACGACGTTGTTCTAAAAGATGAGAGCTCCCCTGCTCTTTTAACCGATGAGAATCGAAAATCAATTGCGGAACTTTCAGAGGTACTTGGGTTTTCTTTCTTATCCCTTATTGGTGGCTTCCTGTGTACTGACATGACGACAGGGTATTAACTACGAGTTTTCCCAGTATACCACCCTCGACATACCGAATACCAAAATTATTCTTTCGCAAAATTGCGCTATTTGGGAGTCTCTGCAGCCGGAAGAGACTCCTGATAGCTGTGTTGATTTCTCATTTGGCCTTGACAATGCACGATGGATATCCGTTGATAAAGAAGATGCTGGTGCTGAGGAAGAGATAGTTCTTATCAGGACATTTGTCAACGCAGGAATTGGGGGCAAAAAGTTCCGAATGCGCTCTAAAGGTGCGCCTTATATGCTCTTGCTAGCCGCCCGAGAGGGTGATAGTGAGCCAAAATTCATTTTGTGCAACCAAAGTGGATCTCTTTACCTCCAAAGAAACTGTAAGTCTTTTTCAGCGAATATTTGGATTTGATCTCTGATTCATACACTAGTTGTGCCCGACGATCTACCGCCGATGATTCAACTCGAAAATGCTATAAGGGCTGGGTTCCCAGGCACTAGAGTTTCAGAGCCATTGCCATTCAAGTTCGATAACATGAGCGTTTCAATATCCTTCCAGTTTGAGTCAGATCTGGGGCTGTTTATCAACATTCCAAAGGCCTACTTCGATGCCGTATGGCTGAGAGAGCCAATTGATTCTAAGGAATTTACCGAAAGCGTTATCTTCAAAGGATCTGTTGAAATGCTTGAACAGCTGAAACCCCCAACTATGAAACCCCTCAATCCACCAGTCACCATAAAGTCCTGCGAGCTTCGTATCCTGGAAAGGACCTTTGGGGAAGCATGGCGGTCTACTCGAAGAGTAGTAATCACCCCATCCGTCGCACAAACAATGCCACGATGCCTGGAGTTTTTTATGCCATTAGGTGGAGTTCAAATCAATCATGAGGATATGTCACGCCAATTTCTCCTCAAATGGTCCGATGCCTGTCAGGAACGATCAGACAAAACAGATGGAAATTACAACACTCTTTACTCATATATTTACGACGAAAGTGCTCCAAACCTCGGGTTCAGTCTACATTTTGGCACACAGCAGGGTGCCGAAGATTTCGAAAAGGGAATGATGGATCTGAGCTTCCGGCCAGACTTTTCGTGGTCAGGGCCTAGTAGTTCCGGTCGTATTTACGATGTCATTGATACTGGAACTGAACATAAACAATACAAAGCAGTTGTCTTGTTTCAGAACCACTCATCATGGCGATATCTCGAGGTTTACTACATCTATCGCAATGCCGACTACGCCTACGAGCATTCATCTCTCAGCATCCGTTTCCCCGCTATATCCCATACAGATTATATCTCCACACACGTTGACCAGTTTTATCGTGCCGATGAACCAGTCGGATTCTCTCATTGTGAGAAGAAATCCAGGGAGGTGATAATTCATTTTGATACTGAGCCCATCTCTCGCTCATTTCTCAATTCACTTTCCCCTCTATACGAGCTCGTTTTCTCTCGCCGGATCCAATCACTCTCCACCAAGGGAAAATCGCTGTTTGGCTCAAAAAAGTCCGGCAAAGGAGGAGCAGAAGCCCAAATTTGGCGTCGTGGAAATAGATTCCAGCTTGCTGCCCGCTGGGACGACAATATTCCTGACAAATGGTTTACCATGTCCTTGCCCTCTGATTCTTGCGAGTCGTCCAAAGAAGGTACCCGAGTCAGCTTCCCACGTCTGCCTTACAACCGAGGAACTGTTCTAGATATGGCGAACATTATAACACGCAATCCCAAAACTATGAATGTCGGTTCTCGAGAAGGGGCTGTTTCAATGGTTTTCCCAACACCTCGGGGTAAGTATTAAATGATTCCTGGTTTAATCAGGGGCCATGCTAACAATTTGGGTCTCATACGCAACAGATCGAGAAGATCTTTTGGCAGCCTTGCAAGGAAGACCGTTTTAAATCCGTATGCCGAAGCGAAAAGGAACGAAAGCTGAAGCATTGAATCTGTCGGATTGGCCCCCTCGCCAATGTGCATGGCACTAGTACAAATGTAGAAGCTAGATTAGAGGTTGGCTTCTGGCCCCAAGATGTGACCTATGAATGACCCAAACAGTGATCCACCTGGGCACCTCAGAATCCACTTCATATATCCACTAGAGCCAGATTGGTATTTATTTCTGGGCTATCATTTTTAAAAGCCGATTATATTGCTCTACGGAAGATCCTAACGTGTTTCCAAAATGCATTTAAAGACGTCCACCCGTGCCCGGTCGAAACAATGTTCATTTTGTTCACACACTTTGATTATCTCTGCTTTGATACAACAATCTTAAAGAAAGTCGGAATTATGGAGAAAGGCTCGATATTGATCACTGGCTGCAGTGATGGAGGAATAGGCTCGAGCCTTGTCCATGTGTTTCTGCAAAGAGAGTACCATGTTTTTGCCACAACCAGGGACCCCAACAAGATGGCTTCTTTAAAAGATCTTCCGAATGTCACTCTCCTCGCCCTTGATGTGACTAACAAGTGCCAAATTCAAGCTGCGGTTGAAACCGTCTCTTCTCAAATAAGTGGCAAGCTTCTCTGTCTGGTCAACAACGCGGCACGCAATCATTTCATGCCTCTCCTTGACGATGATATCGATTCCGCGAAAGCAATTTTTGAAACAAATGTTTGGGGGCCCCTTGCTGTGACTCAAGCATTTGCTCCTCTTTTGATAGAGGCACAAGGCACACTGGTGAATATTACTTCAATTGCTGGCCACGGAGCTGTTCCAACGATGGGTGTGCCAATCCGAAATGCTCCATACTGAAATAATAGCTGACATGAAGGAAATATCATCAGGTACTTATGGCGCTTCAAAGATCGCACAGGAGCAGATTGCCGATGTTTTCCGTCTTGAGTTAATGCCTTTCAAGGTAAAAGGCCTTATGGTCGTGACCGGGGCCATCCCGACAAATGGCCAAACCTATTTTGGAGATTGGAAACTTCCAGCGAATTCACGATACAAGTCCGCTGAAGAGAAGATGAAGACCGTCGTTCAGGCCTCTGATGGAATGCCGCGAACGCCTCGAGAAGAATATGCAAATCAAGTGGTTGACCATATACTAGGTGGTACGACTGGTAAGGTTTGGCTCGGCGAGAGAGCAGAAATGGTTAAGAATTCTCCAGTAGAGGGGGAAGGGGCTCTGATAAGGGTGCGTAAAATTCCTGGCTCACTAATCTGATATTTCGCTAATATTAAATTTAGGATCAAATGGTTATGAAAGGGTTTGCGCTGGATGAGATCTCCGGATAGCTTCAATCCACCTAGCAGAATTCCCATTCATTACCTACTCCGCCAAGTCAATTTATCTGCAAGCTTTCATAAAATATTTGAAACAACTATTCAAGAATGAGAATTATAGTGAGCAATCTAGAATCTTCAGTAAATAAACGATGGTCCAACATTTAGTTGGGGATGGACGACGGCATTAGCCCTTCCTCCGCTGCTTTGATCTGCAATGCCAGGTACTTGGAATAAATGCGACACAAGGCGAGATTTCCACCCATGAACCAAAAGTTTGGGTGACCACTGGGTCGCCAAATCTAAATTTTATCGATGTTAGGCATAAAGTAGAAGTTGAAGTAAGCTCAGTAGCACTCACTGCATTCAGCTCCCCTTCCTCGTCCAGGTCCCAGACATCGTTGCATCGCTCTGCTACCTTGTTTCCCATCACTTTTTGCACTGTTGTTTTCATATTGTCATATCCTGTAGCAAGTACCACAACATCTGCATTGAGATGTGTTCCGTCCTTAAGCACAACAGCATCAGGTGTGAATCCGCAGATACCCTCGGGGCTCTGATGAACCTTTATTTTCCCATCAATAATCAGCTTGCTGCAACCAACATCAACGTAATATCCACCTCCGCGTGTGTAGTAGAGTCTCGCAATTCCTGAGCCGTCAATTCCCCATTCAAGTTTGAAGCCCGCACGCTGAAGGCCTTCGATGGTTTCTCTTTCTTCATCTGCAATGCGCTGTGTCATATCTATGTTGAGAGCAAACTGAACCGGGAAGGGTAGACTTTCGCCTACTATATCGCTCTGTTCGGTGGGTGGTCTGCCTTCTGATTAGAGCCGATCAAGTGCCAATCAATGTTGCTTCGGAAACTCACCCATTCTCACAGTGCATTCCTTCATGCAGAATAAAAACGCCCTTATCGAGGGTTAACACATATGTACCACTTCGCTGCAGCATGGTAACCTCTGCTCCATTCTGGCAGAAGTTCTCAGAAATATCATGGCCACTGTTTCCAGTTCCAACAACCAGTACTTTTTTACCCTGGACATCGTACTTCGATGCATCTTCATGCTGGCTCCCATGATAAACTGTCCCCTTGAACTCGGTCTGGCCTGGGAAAGAAGGGATCAAGGGCTCGCCTGCATGGCCTGTGCAGAATACAACATGATGAGGTCGCACTGTCCGTGGCTTCCCATCGCGGATGATTTCCACAGTCCATTCGCCCTTCACGTCCTCGTAGCTTGTATTGGTCACCGTGGTTTTTGTCCAAATATTGAGCTCCATTATCGATGCATAATTCTCAAACCAATCTGCCAGCTTGTCCTTGGGAGTAAACTGTGGCCAGTTTTTCGGGAAGGGGAGGTAGGCTGTATGAGTAAATTCGGCAGGGTCGTGCGTGACAAGAGTCTGAATCTGTATTAGAAATGGTTTTTTTTACTGGGAGTAACAATTGGAAATCATCTTACCCGATAACGATGCCTCCAATTATCCCCGACTCTATCATTTCTCTCGACGATGAGAGTCGAGACACCAAGTGATTGCAATCGAGCTCCTATGTTGAGACCAGACTGGCCTTTTGTGGGTTAGCTTTTATGGTCGGAGATATTTGGCTTGCAACTTACCGGCTCCTATCACTAACACCTGAGGCTCATCATCCAGAAATTCAAGTTGACGTTGTCGGCGCTCAAGCCAAGTTCCTTTTTCTACCCCACCAGGCATGGAATCGAGCGTTCCATAGGCGCGCTTTGTTCCTAGTGGCTCTTCGAACCCCTTGAGTTCTTGGAGGGATGTATAAACGGAAAATGCTTTCCATTCTCCGGGCTTTTCCTGAGTCAATCGTAAAACCCCCGATCCTCGGCCAATGCGTGTCTCGAAATGGAAAAGAGAAGAGATCCATGCAAAGCCGGTGTCCTTTTTCACAACCTCTAGCTTTGGTTTAAAGTGACCAGTTTCTTCGAGTTTAAAGGAAGTGATCGGTCCAAGGCTCTGGTTTTGTCTTAGGAATTGTTCAATCCTTTCATTTCCATGAATAGTGCGAAAGTCCCACTGGAGCGAAACAATGTCGCGCCACCACGAATCTTTGTTGAAGATGTCCTTGATCTGTGAGAAATGTCCATCTTGAAAGATTGATTCGAGCTTGCTGAGCCAGTTCTCTGCTATCTGATGCGGATCCACAACAGAATCGACAGGCGCTGTCGTGGGGAGATCAATAATGTGGTCGTACCGTGCAGCTGTCATGTTGCTTGGTGGGCCGTGGAAGTCGCGAAAAAAGTCTGTAGAAGAGAAATTAAATCTTGGAATCGGTCCTCAGTCAATTCAAACGGATCTTGTAGAGTTTGAGAAAGAACGACTTGCTCCTGTTTCGTGTAGCGTTTAAATAGATGTCGACAAGCTGGTTCATTTCATCATCTGCCCCTCCTCTTCCCACCTCCACGCATGATGGAGAGGAGAGCTCCGTGTCGCGCGTTGATTTCAATGCTTCTCCGTGTTGATCGAGGAGAGAATATCGAGACACCAATCAGCTCAAGTAAAACGGGCCATCTCCAAGCCGGCTTTCAGACAAAGACGGGGGCGCATGTGGGGAAATCCCCAGATCAACGCCAAACTATGGAGAGAGTGGGGGGCACTCGGTCGAAGTCTAGGAATATCCTCGGTCTTTTCTCAAATTCCAAGTTATACCCAACGGTAAGCCAAGAATCTCATGACCTCCGAGTACACGAAACAGGGGAGATAGCCCGAGGATTGTTGACATTGTTGTCCTCGTCATCTCTTCGCAGGGTCGGCATTCTCTCCGCATTACCCCGTCGCACGAGCTTGAGCGCGCACAGCCTTTGGGGCCAGATTGAGCTCCCAGCCCCCTCATGTCAAAATGTCGGCCAAACCAAATGCCGCGTCAGTCGACTCCGTTCTGTTGAATGGTGATCCTAGGCTAATGGCTATCTAGTTGCACTACTTGCCGAAGCCGCAAGGTTGCTTGCGATCGGCAAAAGCCAAACTGTGGCTTTTGCTCCAGGAATCAGTTTGAATGTCAGTATGCGGCGGGACGACGGCCCGGTATTCGTGCAGGGTATATTTCCAAATTAGACCGACGATTAGGTGTGCCCTTTTTCGTGATATTTTGTCTTGGTATGCGATCTGCTAACTCTGTATCAGTGGAACTGGAGCAGCGAGTTCACATGCTTGAGGGAAATAGTACCTCTCAGGGTAAAATCATGCCGACCCCAATACAGAATACCAACATGAAAGCTAAATTACTTTAGGGAGCTCGGCGAATGGTCAAGAAATGACTACTCCTATTGCCAGCGAGCCTGATATCACACTATCAGGGGGTGTCTACTCGCCAGATGAAGAGCTTTCTGTCCCCCATCTACCCAACAGGCCGCTTCTTGCATCCCCAAATACGAATTCAGAAACCGAGACCTTTTCTAGACGCTCGATTCAGTTTGATCCACTATCCTATCCCGTCTTGTCTGAGCTTTGCTCTATCTGGTTCAAAAAATACCATCCATGGTTTCCGATTCTGCATCAGCCGTCATTAACCACCTCATTGCAACATTTAGAATCTCTAGAATCTTCAAGTCAGTATCTAGTTGTTAAAGCCATCTGTGCGGTAACACTAGTACACTATGAGTCGCCACTGGTCAGCATAGATGAGCGAAAGCAGTGGTCAAATAACCTGTGCGATGCTATCTGTTGCCAAGCCTTGAAGCAGGTCTCCCTTCAGTGTCTGCAGGCTTTACTGATTCTCTCTAATCTTGATTACGGAGAGGGTCGATTTGAGCAATTTTGGAATTTGATTGCTCTATGTAAACGGTTAGTCGAACAGCCCTATTAGCATAGTACTTACTAAAATAAATCAGCATTTCGTCTCAACTTGGCTGTGGAACGCTGGTTAAAAAGCAAGTGGAACAACTCAGTTCTTCTGCGTCTGTGCCTCCTCGCCTTCATCCACTCTCCACTACAATCATAGATCGAGAGGAGCGGATCCGGGCATATTGGATGTCCGAAATGCTAGACAGTATGTCAACTGTCGGTGTGGACTGGGATACAGGCTCCTCGCCACCAATACCAAATGGAATCCTACCATGCAGCGACTCCTTGTGGGCCTTTCCCGAGCATATAATTAACGTGTGGTCGTTCGGTCAATTCCGGTACTCTTCGGCCTTCTCGCTATGTATCATATTTGGCACAAATGAGTTGTGGTTCATTCATCACTTTCTTCAGAAAACATGGAACCTCAGCAACACTCACGACCGCATCCAGTGGCAGACCGAGGCTCAGAAAATTGATGAACGCCTCACAGTTTGGCGTGAAGAATTTGTTGCGGCGGTTTATAGACTGATCAACGCTGAATATGCGGAAGAGGAGCGTGCCGAAATGGATCCGAATATCGTCCTGACGAATTGTGTTCTTGATGTGTATGTTCAGCCTGGTTTTTTTCGGATTATTCTCGCTAACTTCTGAAGGGCCGTCATTCTTCTCTTCCAGAGGATGTCTACAATTCCTAAAGAAATTGACCCATCCTCAGAGCCAGTGAGAGTTCCTTGTCAATAGTTGTATTCAATCCTCTAACATTTCTAGTGGCAATATGCAACCAATCGCTGCATTTATGCCTGTGACAATATGGTTTTCAAAGTTCGTCAAATGACGGACGAAGAACTCAGTGTTAGTAATCCACACTTGGTGTTCTGCTTGTTCACTGTCGCACGGTACTACATAGGTATTTCAGCTCTAAATTATTCATTTTTTGGCATTATCTAACTTCTCAAAGTCTATGCGAAAACTGTCAACGCTGACGTTCCGAGCGGTGTGAGATCCATGGCATATGCTCTCCTTTGTTCAGGCAAGCGGTGGCCATTGGCTCTAAGATACGAAAGCGTTATCCGTACGGCAATCTCAGAGCATAGATCTTTGATTTCAGAGTCATCACTTCCCTCGCGATTCTTTGATTTGCGATATTCTACATTGAATATCAAGGACGATTTGCGGGACTGGTGCGATAACGGGCTCCATGTTTCACCGGGAATAGCAGTATGAAGATAGCAGAACTCCGTGGTATAAAAACTATGAATTTTCTCTGTTATTTTCTTAAAAGAAATTGCCAAGGTTAAGGATTTTAGGCATATTCCCAAATCACACCTTGTCCAACAGTTTCAAACACCCATCTCGAGAGAATTTCTGACCTATTAGATAAACACGTGTAGGCAAACCTTCTATCTCATTATACTAAGATCCCTCCCAACTTGAGCTTTAAGGCACTTAGAGTCTTACCACTTAAAAAGAACTATCCTCTATGGGTATATAATTTATCTCGGCCCTTTAATTCGCGGGCCATGTCCGTTCCGGCGCGGGGTAAGCACTTGCTCTTCCTGTGGAGACGGCCCGGCAGTGTCAATTGGTCACGTCTTTGATGGACTAGAGTGTGGCTAGATTATGCGGGGAAAATCCGGGGTTGAATATACAACCCCTATCCCATTATGTGGCTGGTTAAAGGAATGCTCGGCGATTCCAGAGAGGAGCTTTAAATGGTCACAATTCCCCCCTTTCCCAGGTCTCAATTCTGAAATATTCTGTCGACCTTGCTTCTGGTCGGCTTTTAAACATGTTAGACGGGTATAGTCTCGAGATAGCATTAACGGGCGCCAACTCGGCTGCTCAATCGTGGTATGGATGGGATCAAGTCGGTGCTCCTGTTCTCCCTCTTTTAAAGCCACGTTTCCCATCTCAATTATCTCGCTAATGCCATGAGACAGGGTGTTGTCGCGGGCCTTCTTATCAGTCCCGATTTTATCAATATGTTCCCTCAGACCAAGGTCTCATCTGTCCAAGGAATCACAGCGAGCTGCTTCTCGGTATGACCACAACACCACAAAACTACTATGCACTGATTCTTATCATCTTGAAGCTTGGAAATCTAGTGGGCTGCTTACTTGCAGCATGCTATGGTGATCGCCTGGGCAGAAAAAATACGCTAAGATTTGGTGCCATGATTAGCGCCCTTGGCGCTGTGCTGCAATTCTCTGCCTATTCCTTCCCTCAACTCATTGTTGGTCGAGTTATAAACGGTGTAGGAAACGGTTTGTTCAATCTAATAGCTCCTAAAGTCTGTTCAAGTTTCTGATTATTTTGGTTTTTTAGGGGTGACTAGTTCGACATGTGGCGTGTTTCAGGCCGAGTCCTGTCGCAGCGATCGTCGTGGCAAGCTATCCGTGATAGTTGTTCTTCACAACGTCGTTTTTTACTGTGCCGCGACCTGGATAACATTAGGTTGCTCCTTTCTCCAAGGAGGGTATCAGTGGCGACTTCCTCTAGCACTACAGGTACTTTAAATTGCCTTTTCTAGTTTTCACATGCAAGACCGCTAATATTCCATGCGTACTGGTCTAGCTTGTGCCATGCTCGGCTCTAGTAGCACTACTGCCGCTTGTTCCTGACAGCCCACGGTGGCTCTTAATGCAGAACAGAAGTCAAGAGGGCTTGGAAGCTATACGACGCTATCTGGGGGAAGGGCTGGCTATTGACGATCCCCTTGTGCAAAGTGAATATCACTCTATCACTGGTGCAATTCTCATAGAGCGCGAATCAAAAATCTCTTTTACTCACGTTTTGGCTCGGCGCGATCGATCTAGCCATTTAAAGCGGCTTCTTCTCGGTTGTGGTGGCCAGTTTATGCAGGTATCAGGTCCCCGCCTTGATCATTGAAAACTTGTTGCTCAACAATTCATAGCAATTCGGTGGTATCAACGCTCTCAATTATTACTTCACCATCATTCTCATGAAAAACGTCGGCATGAATGAAATGATGGCTCGAATCCTTACTGGCTGCAATGCTACATCTTATATGATCTCGTCGGGGCTATGCTTTTGGCTGATTGAAAGATGCGGGCGCCGGGTCCTCATGTTGAGCGGACTCTCCCTTCAGTGTTTGGCTTATGTGATGGTTGCCATCTCCATTGCTCTCCTTGACCAAGCCCCATTCCAGGTAAGTGAGAATGAGTGCATTTTGATATATTTTAAGCTAACTCTTATTTCAGTGGGGAATCGTTGCTGTCTCATTTTTGTTTTTCTATTACGCAGCATTCGGTTGCACTTGGGGTATGGTCCCGTGGGTTTACCAGGCAGAGATCAACTCTCTGGCCATGAGAACTGTCGGTGCTGCATCTGCGACTGCAACTAATTGGGTAAGGATCTTGCCTCTTTCTAATGACCATGTTTCCATATCTCAAATCTTTTTAGTTGGCTGGGTTTATATGCACCCAATTCACTCCGACCGGAATCGAGAATATCGGTTATCGATTTTATATCAGTATGTCGTCGAATTGCAATAGGAAGATTATGAAAAATGAAAAACTGACTGGTTTCTAGTATTTGCGGTGTTTAATCTCGCATTCATATTTGTGGTTTACTCTCTTTACCCAGAAACTGCGTATCGGACCCTGGAAGATCTCGATGTCTACTTTGATCGGGATTCCCATCATCCCACGATTATCCCGATAAGTGACAAGGTAGCCAAGCAGTCCAAGCGTCCATTAGAGGCAATGGAGGCGGAAGCACTACGCGTTGCAACCACGAAGGCCATTGATGCAAAACTTGCGACAGAGCATGTTGAGGATATTGAGAGAGTTGTGTAATGAGGTAGCAGCGCCGCGTTGAATGTCTACTGTAATATACCATCTACATTTGGTAACTTCTTACATAGTACCATAAATCAAGCATGTTCTCTAGCTCTGCTCTAGCTCTGTGGTTAAGAAAGAAAAGAAAAAAAAAATCTATTTTCCATTTCGGTTCTTGTGGAAGAAGACCTTTCAAAGGTCAAAACGAAATGACAAAAAGAAACTCTCCCTCGGGGAATCGAACCCCGGTCTCCCGCGCTTATCGGTGTTAATGACAAGCGGAAATCATGACCACTAGACCAAGGAAGATGAAATAGTCGAGTTACTGCTCGACCACTTGGGGGTGGTTGATACCTAACTGGTACATTTCTGCATGATGAAACGGTTTGAAGAATTGCCCATACCCAATATGCGACAACATCCTCCCGTTAACCACCACACCAGCCTACATCTTAACGCTATAATTAAAATTCGTCTGTCAAAGTACCAATTACGACAGGCTACTGGGCATTCAACTAGGTCTGAAGAAACCTGTTCCAGTCATATGACTTACACTGAAGCATGTGTTTAAAATGAGTTAGTCAACTACGAAAGGAATCAAAACTACTCATCATCTGCTAAAATCTAAGATTGCCATCTACAAGCTAATCCCGGTCAGTAGGAAGTTAAGGGAAGTCTATCTATTTCCGGTCTTGTCCAGTAATGCATGGAATCTCCAAGCCTTGTCTTGCTAGGGTCCCCGGTCATGCGACCTGCCTGCGGTGATGACCCGGGCGCTCAGCCGAGCCCGCTTGACCTCGTCATCGCCAACGGTCATCATTTGAAATTGGAATCCCGCACCCGTAGTACCTGCAAGATTTTTCACTGGGAATTGGAGCTTTACTTACTAGTATTTCAAGGTTTATACTACCGTTCTTGGTGGTATTACTGGTGGTAGTTTCCAAGGTTCTGTAATTGTAATCATTCACTTCGAACACATTGAGCGGGGATATATAATGTAAGAACCTATAACTCCCTCAGGCTATGACCAAGGTCGCCAACCCCCCTCCAAGCTCTGGACCCCAGGAGGTTACTAGTACTAGTACTAGTAGTAATTTTGCATTTTTATTACCCCACGTTGCCCAAAACCTAGGGTCATTTCAACCAGCGAATGATATTGAAGTCACCCGGGCTGGGTGCACCCTGACCCAGGGGCATGTGCGAAACCAAAGAGGCGTAAGGGAATTTTTGTCGTTCATTTATAATGCTGCAACCTGCCAGCCGGATTTAAGCTGAGAAAATTTGTTCAGATTCGCGCATCTTAGCCCAGCAAATCCATCCACGACACGCATGATGAAGACGGGGTAAAGAGCCTCAAAATCGCGAAATTCAAATTTAACTTGATCGCCCCATGTCAGCGACAAAGATGCCGTACCTTCGGAATCACAGAAGACACCACTCCTGGCCCCATTGCGGCTCTGAAATATGCATGCGAGAGCCACGCAGGATCGAATTACGTGTTTCTAAGCCTGGAACTGGAGCCCCTGGCCATACGCCATGGTCTTTCCAGCAAGCAACAGTGGTTCCTCTCATCACGGAGGAATTTGCCAACGATGACGCCGAGATGGCAGGTATCGTACCATCACACATGCCTCGAACGCACCGGATTTGGTCTCGACCTTTACTCAGGGACAGAAATGAGGACTTGGAAGCATCCGAATCTGCGATCGAAGCCCGGAAGCATGTTCATCGCAGTGTTCTTCGTCGCCTAATTCGGCGCCCCCCTCTCGACAAGACACGATCGCTATTTGTTATGCCAACTATAAGTACCCGCGATCAATTCATGATATCGGGTTGGATGCCTGCGAGAAGCTCTGCGCGGCCGATCGCAATGACAAGTAGACGTCCAACGGTTTTGTCTGCGAGTGAAGATACGAGATTTGGCGCAGAGCGACGACATCGACGGTGCCATTCCGAGCAACCACGTGCATGGAGAAGACCTAGTGCTACTCTGTGGACTCTACAAGAGGAAGGAGGAAATGAGGAGCCCGGGTCGGCGAATCATCGTTTTGGAGTTTGAATGCATTTGAGTTAAAGTTTGAGCGTCGTTCTTGGGGGGCCATAAGAATAAGAGCATGACACTTTCGGAATGGTAGACCTGGAATAACGCGAAAAATTAAATACAAAAAGGGCACATTTTGGCATGGAAATATCCTAAATTCTGGAATCATCTTGCTTTTGATCAGCCTTCGAGTAGTATCTCTCCCATTCCTTGCAGGTAAACTGAAATTCCAAAACAGCAGAATCGGCTAGTTTGGGGTCTCGGTTGGTCTCTCAATAAGTTTTCATCATTATTCCATCTCGCTCCTAGGCGACTCTGGTGTTTAGAGTGATGGAGCCGAGATAGATAGGGATCCATATAGGCTACACCGCTGTCGACAATGACGGAAATCCATCGGTAATTTCCCGACGCGTTCTGGTGGAAGGAAATGCTTTTCAGATTTGTTTCGGAAATTTCCCGTGTCAGAATGACCCCGGGGGGTGCCTATGAATCCAGCCCTACCCCAGATGTTCGGAAACTATCGAATTTCCCAAGATAGTATGGCCATTCTTTTGGGACCATTTGTACCAATCAACCAGAATTCCGCGTTCAGCAATGCCTTTCTCCGCAATATCTATACAACATCAGTACTACTCGTAGCATAAGAAGAACTGGATGTGTTCCTCGTCCCTTCGGAGCTGCAGGAATGGTAAATCGCCTTACGTTGGATGCCGTTGGGAACAGGATTCTGAAAATTCCGCAGCTTTCCGGCCCATGTAATAGAGCTTGACACAGACGTCAGCATCAATAAATTGAGAGCCTCATAAATTTGATTGCAACTGAACTCTTCCGCTTGATAAGCATAATGTCTAAACCCATCCCACTGGGAGCTGCATTGAGAGTTGAAGGTCCACTGGATATTGCATGGTTAGAAATTCCGTTTCCTGTAAGATAGCGATCTCAAAGGCTCAAAAATACTTCGTTATCATGTGTAATTTTGAGCGGGGCTTTATCATTCGACTTGATCTCAAGAGTTTTGCGACCTAAAGTTGGATAGGAGGAGCCAGTAAAAGTCCAACTGGATGCGCCCTTGTGTCAATGGATCCGTGCTTCCATGATACAATTGCATATAAGTGATGACATGAAACAACTTACTTTAGACAGACTCGCTTCCCAGATTTGATTTCCTGATTTGCAGCCCTTGCAACAATGTCCTCACTGAGATGATTCAAAGTTCCGATTTGGTCATTACGACCCCACAGCCCCCAAGAATTGCCCTGCGGGCCATTCTGCTGTAGAGGCAGGTCGCTGAAGGAAGGGTATTTGAATATTTGAATCCATTTCACGGTCTATTCAAGTAGCTTGTGCCTCGATGCGTTTCATGGAGAAATTTCAGTCTGTGGCCTGTTAAAAGGCATCGAGTAGTGATGCTTGCACCGCCCTCAATCTTGGAATGCGGGAAAATCCCGAAAATCGGAGAATATCCGATGCAGTGCTCTGGAAACTTCTCTTAGCAGTATCGGCCTCTTCGAATATCTGTCTTCAAATTCCGGTTATAGCCATGATATTATACTAAAACCTAAGTTCCGCACTAGTCACAGGTCATGGGCATGAGCTTGAATTCATTGTCTTTCTCTAGATAGGTCGATTCGCTGAATACCTAGACCTTCTGATTGGGATCTTTAAAGTCTGCCTGCCCTCGACATTAATGAGGACTATACCTCCTTGGAAAATATTTCGACATATCCTGAGAGCAAGGTAATGATGCACCCTTCAACCTCAAAAGTCGTTTCCGTCCACTGCCCCGATATTACCAGAGTGTAGAAGTTCCAACGTGAATAATGAGAAATTGCAGGTCATTCCTGCAGGCCTCAGAGAAACTCAGGGATAGAGCTTACTGAAAAGTAGCTTCTTGATTGAAACTTTAGAATGATTCAAGAATATTCTACATTGACTCTGGTTGGTGACCGGGGGATCTCCGCTCACGTGTGCGGAGTAGCTATCTCACCCGTAGTTTGCAGCGATATCTATACACCAAACGCGGGGGGACGGGGTGATCCCCGGATTGAATGTCCCACTTGGGTGGATGCTGTCCAACCCTATCAGCTCGGATTTGGATAGAGGTCTCATTCGCTTCATTCTTCAGGGAGCTTTGGTATCATCTAGGCCCGCCTCCCCCGCCTCATCACTGGTTCCACGTGAGCGGAGGAGGCCCCCGCCATCTTCACGAGGTCACTATGGCTAGCTCTTAAATGAGCTTGTGTCGTCGTGTTGTAGCTTATCAAACCCTTTCAAATCATTAATCATTTTCTACAGACAAAGAAAAATAATGGAGCATTTCGACGTCGCCGTTGTTGGACTTGGTGTCCTTGGAAGCGCAGCTTCCTACCACGCCGCCCTCAAGGGTGCCAAGGTCCTTGGACTGGAACAATTCGAGTTCGGGCACGTCCACGGAGCCTCTCACGATACATCACGCATTGTCCGGAAATCCAACTCCGAGTCAGAATATGTGAAGCTTGTCAAGGCTGCCTACAAGGACTGGGCTGAGCTCGAGAAACTCTCCGGGCAGAAGCTCCTAACCACCACCGGCGGTCTCTTTTTCCTCCCCAAAGACGCTCCGATTCCAGCCAGTAACTACACACAAGCCCTTACCGCGAACGATGTCCCACATGAGCTTCTTGACAACAAGGAGGTGAATAAGCGATGGCCTCAGTTCAATGTACCCGATTCGGTTGATACTGTTTATGACCCCGATACGGGAATCGTCCATGCGTCTAAGACAGTTGCGACAATGCAATGGGTGGCCAGGTCCAGGGGTGCGGTGCTGAAGGAGAGAACTCGTGTCGAGCGCGTTACACCCAAGTCATCCGGAAAGGGCGTTGTCATTCAAACATCGCAGGGAACTTTCCACGCAAATAAGGTGATTCTCACCACAGATGCCTGGACAAACAAGCTGCTCGCTCCTCTCGGCGTACATATTCCTCTGCAGATCATGCAGGAGCAAGTGACATACTTCAAGCCCAGCGAACCAGCCGAGTTTGAATCCCCTCATTTCCCGACCTGGATCTGGGGTGGTGCTCCATGCTTTTATGGCTTCCCTTGTTATGGTGAACCAACTATTAAGGCTGCCCACGACTTTGCGCAGAATATGATGACTCCCGAAGAGCGTACATATGTACCCTCGCCCCGATTGCAGGGGGAGTTGACTGAATTCCTGCAAAGGCTCATGCCCGACAAGGGCCGTGAGCCGTTGCGCACGGTCACCTGTCAGTATACTATCACTCCCGATCGACGATTCGTTATCAGTCCACTGGACAACCACAAGGATGTGATTGTGGGTCTAGGTGCGGCCCATGCTTTCAAGTTTGCCCCGGCTTTTGGACGAGTTCTGGCGGAGCTGGCCGTGGATGGTCAGACAGTGGAGGATATCTCAAAGTTCGGCCTACCGAAGACCGTATCTGCTACCAGCAAGATTTAAATTTGGCTGGTTGGTGCTGAATGATGTGTTATGACCGTGTAAGAGAACTATGTTAAAACATAGTCGATCAATGCCAATACCATGATGTCACATTAGGGCCAAGAAATATGTAAATTGAAGTAAGGTTAGCGGGGAGTGAGAGGTAAGCTTGTTCGATAGCATCAGGCGAGCGCGGCATAGGGTATGTTTGTGGTCATTCCTTAGCTGGGGATGCCAAATGATGTAAACGCATTTCAAAACAAGCCAGCAATGCACCCGAATGGTGCCAACAACGAAACACCGCAGCACAGTGCTCGGAGCGACCGTGCCGAGTCTCGAATGCCTTGAGCCGTGTCTTTCTTGGCTCCATGTAACGCGTGGGGGCCAAGTGAGTCAAGCGCACACACGTGCTGAGGCCTTCGGTTAGGACGGCCTTCTCGAAGGGCGCTAGAAGGGCAATGTCTCAGGAATGTATGATTCATTGGTGAGCGCAGCGCCCTGGAGCGGACAGTGAATGGGTCTTTATCTTTGCCAATTCATAGGGCTGGCAAGTCGTACTCGGGGCGACCGAGCCTCGTGATGGATTGGTCGACCTCTCTGCTGTACGACCCACATGACTGACGAAAGAAAGTGGATGATCTTCACAAAGCGAGAATTGCTGGTTGCCTAACTCCGCGGGAAGGGGAAAAGCCAGCCCTATGACAAGGCCCCAAAATCTCACCACATGACAAGCTGGTAAGATAGTTGACTAGTCTGTATGTGCATCTTCTGTAGTGCTTATGGTGCAATGGGAATAAGGGGGGGGGCAGAAGTTCTGCAGTGCAGCCCTATGTACTCGTCTGGGTCGCGTGAATACGGAAACCAGCTGGACAGAAGCATGCAGCAAAGATAGCGGCAGAAATGGCGACGTGTCTCTGAGCAGCGGTCAATCTGCGGGGTCCCAGCTCGGACTCGAGGAGGCTCCAAGGCAGACACAAACGCGGATTGGCTCGTTGGTGTCCAGCGCGGTGGGATTTGGTGTATTCTCACCGACACGACTAAACCTTACCGGTGGATACGTGGGCTCGCCTGCTGCAGCCTCCGGTTGGTGAATTTCAGGGCCGGTCCGCTATCAATGGAGACTTCGGGCTGAACTGCAGTGCTGATTGGAGACAGACGGCTGGGGGCGTTCCTTTTCGATAGGTCTGAGGGCCGGTTTGCGACATCCCCCGCTACAATTTAAGTGGTTGCCCTATGGCCATAAGGACGATCACAGGGAAATTGGCACCCCGCAAGAGGAGACTTGGGGCGAAACCAAAAGGATGTGGGTGATTGTCAGAGGTGAGGAGTACGAGGGAAGATGAGTTGGCAGAGACAGCATAAACATAAATATCCCCGGAGGGCCCGTGTCCTCCAACTTTACCTTCATACTACTACTGCTCTTATATTCCCTCCTCTCCCCTCCTCTCTCTTCTTCCTTCTTCCTTCTTCCTCTCCAGGTGATGCACTCTCAATCATACCAATCTGGTCAATATCCCAAGCGATCCCTGTCCCAAACTTCTACTACCACTACCTCCTCGCGCTCCAGCCAGCGTTCCGACGAGAAGAAACACTCCAGCACATCTTCCAATCCAATCACCAGGCGATTCCGATCAGCCTCAAAGCCATTGAACCCGATCGCCATTCCTCAGAGTCATTCCCGACACAAATCTGCCAGCATGTCTCAGCCTCGCGACATCCCCCGCAGTGCTCCTCACAACCACACCTACTTCGATCAACATCACGGCTCTACAAGCCCTGTTCAGATGTCACCCGACGAATCGTCCCCTGGTTCACCCAGAGGAGAATTCCCGAAGCGTGCTCCCACACCGACTCGCAAGAATAGCGGCGACCACAAGCGCTACAGTGGAACCATCAACCACTACGGGCGACACTCCAATGACTGGCTTTTCGGTGGTTTCAGTGTTCGTGAGACCGTCCGTGACAGCTTTGACAAGCTTCGCAACAAGGAGGGTTGAGTGACTAGTCCATGAGCTTTCTACCTTTCCTCTCCTTTTCTGATCGCCAAAATTGGCAATCCTGCCCCGTGCGATATTCGGCCCCAAACCATGCGTTGCTCCCCGCCGCGGAGACGATCCAATGATCTCTTCTACGGAGGAATTGAGAACCGAAATTTGATTCGCCATCGAAACATCCTCGTTTCTCCCCCACATTTGATGCCATCTCCGAGTGCGGAGAAGGCTTCATGTCTCGGGCATGCATTGGTCTTGCACCGAGGATGACAGGTTCCCTCCTTGATGTATTGTCATTGTATTGATCGCTTCGCAACTTCGAAGGACACGCTTTCACATTTCATAGCGGATTATGTCCCTGCCCCGATGTGTCATTCTTACGACTTATGTTATACCCTTTCATCATTTCTGCTGGTCATGTGTGATCTAGCTAAGCTAGTCTTGGTTTATAGTTGGTTGGCTTTGTATGAGCTGGGGCTCAAGGTCCCTTTTGGTTTTCTCTTCTTTTTTCTCATTCATACTCGCTATATTTATGAATGAAATGAACCAGCTGTGCTGTGTACTCAAGATTTTCTACTATTTCCTCTTCTCTCCGGTGTAGTTCCGTATCGACGGAGTGTTCCGCTTCATCCAGGATGGCTCCGCTCCGCCTCCGAGAATCGGCAGTTCTCCGACCATCGAAAACATCCACATTTACCATTTAAGAGAATGGTAAAGGTCCAAAGATACATGTCACTATGCAAGTACAATGAACGGTGGATTCAAGTTCCGATTTCTTTGCCAAAACCTGAACCTGCCCCTTCATCCACTAGTCCGCTGCTGCAGCCCCCACGTCCAAGCCCACATCCCACCGCTCGCACTTCCTTTGCCATTCAGGCAATACTCTCAAATGGCCCCCAAAGAGCCTGTCATCGCGGTCCTGTACCAGGCCCTTGCGCCGCCTATGTATGACGGCGTTAGCAAACCGCCCAAACCCGGTGGTTCGTGCATAGAATAAGAGGCCATCTAACTTTACTTTCACCACCCGACTGACAAATACAGGTTACCGAGATTCTGGTTCGGATGTCGCATATGCGCTTTCAAGAGAAGGGTTTAGTATTCTCACGCCCGTGGAAAATCCAGACCCTGCAGATCAGAATCAATGGTGCTATCCCGACACCGAAGAAGGGATTCTAGAGGTAGTTCAGAAAGGTGCGACACACCTCTGGGCCAATACAGTCCTCTTCGCAGAACATCCGCTGCAGACCTCGACTCGATTGACACCCTATAAATCCAATCTGAAAGTCATCGGCCAACCCCCAATCTGCGCAGATAGATTCGACGACAAGTCATTTACTAATGACGAGCTACGGCGGCACGGAGGATTCACGTTGCCCCAATCGTGGACAGTGGATGATCCCCGGTCTAGCAAAGACGAAGATGCACCCCTCCAGAAGACTTTGGACGAGACCCTTGCCTTGATCAAGGAGAACGACTATCCCATCGTCGCGAAACCAGTGCGTGGCAGGGGTAGCCACGGCGTGAAAATCTGTCGAAGCCCTGCCGAACTCCGCGAACATATTACTAACATATTCGACGAATCGCCCCGTGTACTTTTGGAGGAGTATCTGAAAGAAGAAGAGGGTACCATAACCATAATGCCACCCTCTGATCAGCGAGATCAGCACTGGGCATTGCCTCCCGTCACTCGATTTAACCATGTTGATGGAATAGCTCCCTACAGCGGCAATGTAGCCGTGACGGTCAATTCACGCGCTGTGACAGCGGCAGAAATAGAGAGCGACTCAGCATATTCCAATATCATGAGGGAGTGCGAGGGTGTGGCTGGATTATTGAAAACAACCGCACCACTAAGGATCGATATTCGACGATTTGGGCCTGGGACTAATTTCGCATTATTTGATATAAACATGAAGCCGGTAAGTCAGCATGTGCCATAATCTGGTCACAGTCAACCACAGTTCCAATCCAACCACACATAGTGGGACAAGACAAAAAAGTTGCGTTTGTTGTGGCTTCTCCTACCCTGTTTTGCGCGACTGAATTGGCAGCGGCACCTTTGACATTGCGGAGTTGATTGTTTCCGCAAATGACCCACAACTGAAGAAGCCTGGCAAAATGATATCCGATATCGCAAATTCAGCAAAGACGCTAACACTTGATTGAACCTGCAGAATATCACAGGGCCTGGGCGGCCTGGCCGTGACGACCAAACCAGCTTGATGGGACTCGCAGCTGGGAGCATAGGCTGGGATTATCCCACATTTCTGCAATATGTGCTCGGATCGGCACAGAGTCTGGGGATTCTTCGGAACTATAGGAGTGCCTTGAACAATTGATCACCCACACCGAGACGGAGTTGTGATTCGGGCCGATGAAAAGTCGTGTTGGTAAACAAATTAGATACGGCGATTCTGATAAATTCCAAATAGAGCCAGGATATATCACATGATTTCTTTTTATTAAAATCGGTTTACAGTCTCTGATTCGCCGTTCGCAAAATAGAGAAATAAGGAGAAAAGTGAACGAACACCCTCGTCACGTCATCACAATCAGTTCCCACCCCCCAAGATCCCGAGACCCCGAAAGAAGAGGAAGAGAGGAAGAGAGAAAAGAGCCGAGCTAAAAAGCAAAGATGATCCAAATAATTGATCTTGGTAGAGACTGTCCATTACTCGTTGCATGATCACTAGATGGAGGGGTGGAAAAAACTTGCGATTCTCCCAAAGTAGTAGCAAGCCTCCAAGGTATGAAAGAAAGTCTAGACGAAAAAGAAAAATATCGAAAGAGCAAAAAGGAATAAAAAGCAAAAGCAAGAATCTGACGGCCGAACAAAAATGTAAAGAAAAATCGAAAGAAAAATCGATCAAAACAAATAGGAAACTCCAGGAAACTCCACATCAACACCCAATAGCAATGGTTCCATTTCCTCCGAGACTGCCATACGATCACGCAGATTGCCACTTCGCGATATCCGCTGTAGAGATATCCAGATTTTCAGCTGTCAGTCGCTGTAAGGTTCCAGCTTGTAGGGGGGCTAAAGAAGAAAAAAATCGAGTCATCAGCAAGAGTCCAAAAAAGGAAGATGGGGCCGCGCCACTTATGATCTCAGACCCGATGCCACGGCTAACTGGCCGTTATGGCGTGGAGCACCACTGAGGGGAATGGGATAGATAGGGCACACGGAAAAGAAGCATTCAATTGAATGATAATTTATCAACCCCCACTTACTCGGTCTTTGGGCCGCCGGAGCAGCAGCGTGCACATTAATGACTCCCGAATCGACGAATTCCTTGGTGACGACCCCATTGACAGAAGCTGCACTCAACATCACGCGAACACGATACTTCCCTGGTCGCGAGACTGTGAGAGAGGGGAACTTGGCGTATCCGCTCATCGCATTGTCGCTGCGGCTGCGAACACTGGCCGTTAAACTGCCACCCAATCCAACAGCAGGGGCAGTACTATTTTCATCGCGCAAACTAGCGCTCACGACGAGATGTTGTACATTTCGCGCAGGTGTGCCGATAGGCCGAACGGCTATGATGACGGGGATGGTAAAAGGGAGTCCGGGGCGCACAGCGGCAGGAGGAGCGATTTCAAAGGTCAGGTTGAATTCACGGGCCGCCATCTTTTTGTCCCTTTTTTTTTTTTTTTAGAAAAATTGCGAAAGCTTCGAATTGAAGATTTTGGGGGTGCGGAGATATTTAGCCTGGGTGTATGGCGAATACAAAGTAGAGTTCAAGCGATCTGAATGGAACCAATTGGGAAGCAATGGAGAAAACAGATCGGGAATGAATAATGGGAGTAGGTGGATCGTAAGATAAACTTTCGCAATGTGGATGAGGACAGATCAAGAGCCACGATCTGTGAAATAGACGTTGAAGAGTAGGGAGGAGTGAGAATCTTGAAAGGGGATAAGAGAAATTATGATTATGGTTGAAAAAAAATATGGTTCACGGGAGATCGTCTGGTCTTCATATACCTCCCCGCAGCAGCCGAGACGCCATTATCGAACATTCAATATCCCATCTAGGGCCCATGTTCCAGAGAATGCGTTTGGTCAACCATCAGAGAGCTAGTACATGTTGCCACCCGCAAAAGTACTACACAAATGGTCGGTGTCCAGGTTCCTGGGACGAGGCCAAGACAGTTATGATGCCGTGCGGGTAAGGAAATTTGAATTCACATTGAGAAAAATCGAAATAAATCGAATAACTGGGCAAGAATGAGTGAAGATCTTACGGCCGATGAGGTGTTTCTTCGGCGTCTGCATACATCCTTGCAGGAGCACGTTCCGGGAAAATGGGGTAGCAAAAGAAAATAATCCATCGAAATATGAATTTTGGGGGAAAAAAAAAAAAATCAAAAAATCAAACCGAAGGATCGACAAATACCTTCTTACAGGGAAATGGTCAAATCAGAAGAGGGGCAGGGGCCGGCAAGTGCTAGATCTGAGAAATTGAAGATGCGCTGCAGGAAGATCTGATACTAGCGTGTAGATCGACTCTGGAGCACTTCAGGTCATGGCCCACCGTCTGGCAGCCGGGATTTTGATTCGGTCACTTTGCGCTCTCTTACCGATTTTACTAGGGGTGACCTTGGTGCACATTTGACACGCGCCTAGCCATGCACGATCGACGTTCGTGTGCAGGGGCAAACCAGAGGAGGGGTGGTGTTCCAATAGTTCCGTGCACGGATCCACCCCGAGCTGCCCCGCCTGCGATAACCGCCCTGTTGCAGCTGTCACGACGTGTTTAGATCACATCGTGGCGTTGACGAGAGCTCTTCATGGTGAGATTCAGCTTTATCTGTCCCACGGGAGAAAGGCGAATTATGGGAGTGCCACTAAGGCAGCTACATATCTATGTTTAGTGCTCTCTGGGAGGTGGTAGCTTCTTCGGCCTTGATCACAACAACTCAGTAGAGCACATTAGAGTTGACGAGGACACGGCTGAAACCCATCAAGGGAGAACAGCCTGCAGAAGTCGGGCCTCTGGGCATGAAGGATGCAAGCCACAAACGGTGAACTGTGGCGCGTGGGGACTATATGCGCATTTCGTAATCAGGCCCAAAGTCCATCGGTCACTCCGAAAGGTTTTCGGCAGCCGTGCTGGAGCTTGATGGGTCGAGCCCAATAATGCGCCAGATCGATGCTCTTTCTCTTCATTTCCCGGTTATGCATATTGCAGATTTCCAAGCAATAGTGTTGCCTTGGATAATGGGGTGATCGAACTCCATCGTTCACTAGCCACAACTTTTAGCTTCATCAGCCTCACTTTTTGGCCCCATCGAAAATCGTCTAGGCCGGGCCCCACTCGGTGTTGTTCTGCGCATCGGGGACCGACCATCAGGGGAGGTCGGATCAGTAAGACCATGTGTGCGCTAGGATACGACTTGGGGTCAAGAATCTGAGATGCGTTCCACGCGGAAAAAGCTTTGGTCAGGTCCTGTATGATGCTTGGCACGTCCCGCTCCCAGCGAGGCTAGACTCGACGATCATGCCGCTGATCTGACACGGACCAGTCGATAGTTCCTCCCAGATCATGGTTTGGGGTTTCCCGCCTCCACTGCTACGGGCCAATTCGATTAAATGGGACTCAGTCTAGCAAAGGGTGGGTGCAAAAGCAATTAGTGATCATGGTTGAGGGTCATCTCGGCAATCGACAACTGACTATCGACGAAGAGGAAGTTCTCGGAGTCCACGAACTTGTTCTTGGCCGTCTGCATCTTTGAGACATGTTCGAGATCAGGTGGACGTGTTTCAAAGGATCTAACCATGGTTCCTGGTATGCAACTCCGGGATTTAGACTTTGGGGAAAACAAACAAGACAGGACTGGGCGAGCCCAAGATATCCCCTGGGAATGACACAAGGCAAGCGTCAACTTCTCATCCCATGCATGGGACTGAGGTTGTTATTTCCGGGAATGTTCGGATCCTCCACGTAGCACGTAGGAGAAACTTGAAAGCCGAAACATATTTCCTCAACAAACTAGTAAAATCCCAAAGGAGGACAAGCGACCATGAACCTTGTTTGCTCATGAACAGGGACAGGAACAGGGACCCGGGGCCGATCAGACCCGCTCCAACGTCAATAGTCGCACCGCCACTGCGGCTGATGCTGTGGCTCCTGTGGCTGAACGCAAGGGAGTGGCGCGAGTGGCTGGAGCGGTGTGGCGGTGGACCTCATGCCTTCCCGATTAGGCAGGCTCCACGGCTCGAGTTTCGGTGGACCCGGCGCTTGGATAGAGACCGGCATTTTATCACCTCTTTCGGATCGTACCGGTTTTAGTTCTTTGCTTCTTGCGTCCCTGCTTCCCTGCTTCCGTTCTCCCGGATGAACATGGATCATCCCTCTTTCCAGGAAGGCGGGATCTTGCTGGAGAACTGGGTCTCGATCTTTGGTCGCGAAGATTGAGTCTGACATGTGAAAGTCACCGCCATACGGCGAAATGGCCAATTACTTCCATTTGCCAACAAGGAGCTACGGGCTACCGGAGACTGATATGACCTGTCGTTTGGATTTCATTCTGTTTCAGACTCCACGAGGGCATTGAATGCCGGTGAATGCACCAAGCATCACGTCACATTAGTCTTTAGCTTTTTCAATTCGGGAATATGTTTTTTTTCTTTGTTATTCAAGATTACCCATTCCATCTGTCTCCCCTCTTTCATCACTCAACTCATGCGAATTATTGAACACAGCAGGATGTGAGCTGAAAACCGCAGACACTATGACGATAGAGCTGACGAAATCGCAGGCACAATTACATGTGAAATCGAAGCGGCCATTCTTACAGTAACCACAGAGCTACCTGTACCAGAGTCGAAACAAAGCAAAATATGCATACACAGATATTGCGAAGAATGGATAAGTCAGGCTTGAAAGAATCCCCCTCTTGTGAAAGGTCTTCATCTGCAGGGTCAAGTTATCTATCGCAAAACCCGGAAATCCATCAGTGAAAAATAACCATGTTCGCTTGTCATTGGTCAAGCTTGCGGTCTTCTCATACGAACAGGTCCTTCTCGAGAGAATTGATATCGGTTAATAGACTATTTTTAGGTGAGGGTGATTTGGAAGCCTTAAGTATGGCTCGAGGAAGCATCAGAGAATCCTGCATGCCCAGATTGACGCCCTCGCCTGCAAAGGGTGCCATGACGTGGGCAGCATTCCCGACTAAGGTCACCCCAGGGCAATTTTCCCACGATCAGCCCACGGGAAATATATAGAGAAAACGGGGCTCAGGATCTTGCCCATGACAAACTAGACCCAGTAATTCTGGATCCCGGTCGTGGAATTCGTCTACTAATACCCACCTGACCGCTTCAGTGTCATGAAGGTCAAACGGCGCATTTGCTTTCCAATCTTCCGGCCATAGTGTGAGTGTATACATTCAGGCTGCCGCCCCCAAGCTGCTAGGCCATAATCAAACGTCCGTCGGAGTAAAGTAATACTGATCCTCTGTTGACAAGCTTATAGCTCTCGGGTGCTATATTCATGGCATCAGGTATTCTCCACCTGGCAACGACAGCTAGTCAAGCCGGCATAAGCCGGCATTTGGTTAGACTTGAGTTTGCGAGTCTTGCTCCAAGCTCCCTCTGCCCCGACAACCAAGTCGTCTGGCCTCTATGCCATGGTCGAGAATCAGTCTGCGGTTTTCATCTATAGAGCGTAGAATACCAAAGTGGTAAATAATCAGTTTGGAGATCAATGAGGTTGATCGCTAATGTTTCATGACTAGCCCGATCGCACTGTTGACGAAAGCTAACAAGGGAATAATTACAGTGTTGTATACTTCGCCACGACCAATCGGAGTGTCGGAAAATAAATGTATGACAGTCCGGAGAACAGGGCTCGAAGGCGAAGAGATCAACGGCGCTGAGCATCGGACTCTTCCTGTCCGAATCCGGCTTTTTCAATTTGCCGAAGGGAGACTTCCCAAGATTCGCAAGTAGATAATTAAACATACTACTATTGACTACCTTAGTGCATTATCAGTATAACAAAGTGATGCAGATCAACCTGAACAGCAACTGCCACCCGACCCCATAGGAGCCGCAAAGTAAACAGCTTCCCCCGACAACTCCCAATCACAACCATGATCTTCCTCACTCGAATCTCACCCTTGTCTAGCATCTTCACTCAAGTCTCATATTAATATTCCAGTCTAGTCTTTTCCCTCTAAGGGCACACACAAGCATGGCGCCACTGAAAATCCGCCAGATCCACTCCTTTACACCATCGCCCCCTCGGCCACCCAAAGGACCAAACACCCAACCAATCAGTGTAAATGCCCAAATCAACCCGGCCATTCTCGGCGAACTATTTGCCGGAACAGTCGGTATATTCATCTTTGCCGTTCTCTTCTGGAAAATTGGCAAGTATGTCCGATCGCTGAACAGACACAGAGTGCTAAGAGAGGGCAAGTTGACAACCATTCGCTATGCCAGGACTTGGTATGGCTGGGTGCCGCTCGATATACACGAGAGAAACAAGAAAATCATTGCGAATGTCTTCAGTTGGATTCTTGATTGGCTGTCATGGGAGTCGAGCAGAATGGACTATAGCTGGGTATGGTGGGATCCGGGCCAAGAAATGATACAGAGGCGCCGGCGGCGGAGCAATACCCCGAGCTGGATACCTCGGTTTCTTCGGAGGTATGAGCCTCGTCCAGCAGATCAAATTTGGAACCCGGGATCCCCCACTGAATGCCATGGCGCTTTGGTCGACATCATTGAGACCCAGACCGATCAAATCACGGAGCCCTCGATGGCGAGCTCGACAATCAGCTTAAGTCGGTTATCGCAGGAACTGTCAAGAATACACATATCGGAAGCCAGCGAGGGCTCGATTTACCAGGAATGTTTTACTCGGCTTGAGCATATACATGGAAGCTATGAGGAGAATAACAGCCAGCAAAGTGAGGTGTTTGCCGCAACAATGCAGACGACATCCTCAACCCCGTTCAAGAAGACTTGCCCCCCGAATCTGCACTTACCAAATGCGATTTCTCCATTGGGGATCAAATCCTGGTCCGTTCCCGATTTCAACAAAGTCATCATGCATTCCAATAAACGCCTTGATAACAGAGAAAATCTGCAATTGAAGGATTGCAGACTTTTTGTGGATTCCTATAGAATGCCCAGGCATCCGATAGCAAAGCTTATATCAAAAACACCTCGCCGACATGCTCAATTGCGCAAATTCCGTGTGTGGTCTGCTAAAATGCAGTTCAAGGCAAGCAGGCTAGTGCCATGTGAATTACGAGACTCATCTGGCCCCCCGGGGACCCCGTTTACTGACCTGCTGTCCACTTTCCGATCAGAACAGACTGCTTTAGAATCAATCCCAACGAGCCGAGAACCCAGGAATAACAGAAAACTTGGATATTTGGCCGACCAGGTCGGGCTTGACAAAAGCTATCAACCAATTCCAAGGGCAACTCTCGATGCAATCACCAAGTTCCACACCTTACCAGCCGGATTTCGTCGACAATTGGACAACATGTCAGCAGAGGAAGTGGTTTCAAGCCCGGTTTTCGAGACTATAGGACAAGCGAGGGGACTGCGGGTCAGACAAAGGTTGCCTTTCAGAGGGAGATCATCTTCGCAAATCGACAAGGCCCCCTTGAATCGGTTAGGCCGACGATCTGATGATGAGCTTTATGATTGGGAGATCAGATTGATAGATGGATTGAATCGCAAGTTGGTGTGGATATTCAACGAGATGACTCCCGGCCAGAAGCCGTATCACTTTGCACAACTAGCAAATCACTGGTTAAACAGAGAGACCTGGCTAGTCATCGATCCGGTATCAAGAGTGCCTCTTGATTCCAGACGAGAGTGGGGAGACCCACGCTTCAATATCCCTTACCCGGAACCGACGTATGATTCCAAGCCGAAATACCCGGTCTCTATTCAAAAACGTGCCTATACACCTCGTATCGATTCTTGGCGCGCCACAGTCAACCGGCGGAGAAGGATATCTGGACTTCGCGATGCAGTGCGTACCGTGGAACTATACGAAAACTCCATTGAAGAGCCGCCTGATGGACATATCGACCCTGGATGCTGGATGTTCCCAAGGCCCCCTCAGGGATTCGAGGTTTCTACCAAACAAAAGAATGGGTGGTACGAAGGTGGGACTGGCTGGCAAGAGACATTTGAAGACTGGCAACATATCGGTTGGGGTTACCGTCTTCGCAAAACCATCCAGGAGGGACGTGTCAACCGTCACTGGGTGAAAGAGGTCGCTAGTCGAGTTCATAGAGGTTGCCGGTCGACCTCTCTTAAGATCATCTCCAAGGATACTCAACGGGTCCCGACTTCTGGAGTGGTTGTGGTGTGAGAACCTGATGGGTTCGTGGGCAAAGTCTATAGCAATTGGTTGTTGTTCCCTCGTTTCTCGCTATCTCACAAGAGCCTGTTATATCTCAAATCACTTCTCACCCATGTTATATTCTTACCTGTCGAGTCCGGCTTTGAACATATTATCCCTACCGCGAGCTTCCTCAGTCAGGAATCGATCCGATGCAACTCATTGTTTGAAAGATAGTTGAATTGATAAATTCTAATCGCTGAAAATAAAATCTTGCAAGTCTGGCCTCCTCTTGGAACAGCCACGACGATTTTCTCAGATGCCAAAAACTCCGGTCCTTCCTTACTACCCAAGCAGGACGCACGAATGACACTGCCAGGTCGGGGTTGATGCGTATAATACAGATGCCGATATTTTGGGGGCCGGCGAATAGGAGGAGTGCTTTGGTGTTCGGGGTATTGCAAAAATCGAATTTAGAAACCAGGGGGGTTCACACGTTGGCTGACACGAGTCCACTTGGGCAGCTCTGCAAAGAAAGGAAATGTCCATTAGCATAGTTTTCCAAGATAAAAATGAAGGGTAGGTCTGGGGGAAGTGGGTTTGGCATACTGTGAATGCTCTTGCGGTAGCTCTTCTCCTTCTTATCGAAGAGAGTGTATTTGTCCTTGGGGAGCATCTCCTCCTCGCGGGGCATCTCGGCATACCACCGCTCAACAGCCTTCGCACTCTGTCCGTTGCGAGCGAGGGCAGCGCTGAGGGTATCGACAACGGTGTCCACGGCGCGTAGACGCTTGCGTTGCCGGGCTTTCTGGGGGGAGGACAGGCGCCACGGAGTCTTCCTGTAGGTTCACAAAAAAGTATGTTAGTTCACCAGGCTCATTCTTATCAATGCAGCTAGCCAGGAGACACCGGAATCCTTACCAGAGAAGACCTCCGAAAAGGGCATTCGTAGGCTTAAACATGGCTGCTGGACGTTGCGGGTGGTAAGTTTAAGCCGCAGCAAAATCGATCTCGAAGTCGGAACTGCGACTGGTCCGTGCGCTACTCTATAAAACAATCGCCGGACGGACGGCAAACTTTGTCGCGCATTCAAGCACCATTGATAACTGAAAAATGATGATAATTATTGGAAATAAATCAATAAGGATGAGTTTGAATCCATCAAACCCCCGTCATGATGTACTATCATACATTACTCGATTGTGACACAATTTGAGCGTTTACCCCGGAGTAGATCATGTGATTCCGATGGGATAAATGTGTTCGCCGAAACATCCAATCGCGCTTTTCCTTTTGCGCACACCCGACCTTGACGAAGGGTCTCGATACCCCAGACCATTTGCTGCGTGTCCGAGACACGCACCTCGTACATGGATTTTCTATGAAGTCAACACCTTCCCAAGCCAACACAATGGACTCCGGTTCAACGGCCGAGGCCCCGTCCCTCCCCTGGCGGGTCTGGTCAAACACGACTATGTATGGAGTCGCCGGCCTATGCCGCGCATTCCTCTCAGGGTTGTGCCATGCGGAGCTTCATGGCCATGAGGAGTTCACTGCCCTCCTCGATTCAAGAAAGGACCCGGCGCACAGGTCAAAGGGTTTGATTACAGGTAAGGCTCCCCCGCCAGCATTTGCGCCAGCGTGCTTGAAGAGGACTGAACGCTGATCAATTCATCTCAGTTTCAAACCATATTAGTGTGTATGTATCTTCGAACCGTCTACCTTCGTGAAAGTCTATATTACCGGATCACGACACAGATGACTGACATCAAGTTGCGACGAATTAGTATGGATGATCCTTTGATCTGGGGATTACTGCCTATGCGATTTTGGAATAAGCGGTGGTCATTCGGTAGCCATGATATCTGTTTCCAAACCAGGTCAGTTGCGAATCTGTGTTACGCGTATTGCTTCAAAATAAATGCTAACGGGAAACATTGTACTTTGCCAAAGACCGCTGTCATTCTTCTTCACCATGGGACAAGTACTACCAACACATCGCCTAGCCCATTCTCCTTTCGGTGGCTTGGGTCAACCTGCCATGACAGAAGCCATCCGATTGTTATCCAAGGGTCCCTTCTCCGTTGATCACCACCGCGCCAGCCCCGAACGCCAACAGTTCAGCTTCCAGAATGTCTGCATCGACCCTTTCTCAGATCTATCCATAGCCTACACTACCAATGGCGAAGACGCCCATTCGGCACCATCCGCATACTCATGCAACTCCCACTCGTGGGTTCATATCTTCCCCGAAGGAAAGATCCACCAAGCACCCCGCAAGACGATGCGATATTTCAAGTGGGGCGTTGCTCGACTGATTCTCGAAACGAAGGAATGCCCCGATGTTGTTCCTATGTGGATTCAGGGCGTTGATGATATTATGCACGAGAGCCGCGAGTTCCCACGATTTCTTCCTCGTCCCGGCAAGGACGTGAGTGTCACTTTCGGGTCCAAGGTGGATACTGAAGAGATCTTTGGTGAAGTGAGGTCCCGATGGCAGAAATTGAAGACAAGGGTTGAGAAGGCAGATCCGCAATCCCGAGATCTTCCTACTGGCGTCTTGAGTGATGCGTTGTTGAACGACAAAGAAGCTGTCGCGCTACGCAAAGAAGTCACCTTCAAGATCCGAAACCTCGTCCTCGACGTCCGCCGATCACGAGGTCTCCCAGACGAAGATCCGAAAGAGGGTCTGGTCGAGACATGGCTGGAAGAAGGCCCCAACCGGGAAGGTCATATGAAGGATGATTCCTGGGTTCGGGATATCTGATCCAACTTGTAAAATTACGATGTACACATATTTTTGTATAGACTTAGCTTTTGATAGAAGACTGCATATGCGGGCCCCTGTGTTTAATAGAACCATTGTTCTGTCAGAGACTCCCCATATGGACGTACTACTAGTAATACAATACCTGGCGTGGGGGCGACCACGTTGGTCCAAGTGGGATTGCCAGCCGAGTCGCCGCTTCTCCTCCACAACTCCCCGCGCGATTCAAGTTCTCATGCCCAAAAAGCAGAAAAAGTCATTCGTCTACAAGCCACCAAGCACCCCTCACCATTCTCTTGGTCCGTCCAGCATACGCCAGAATGATCAGTCCCGCCAAGCTGCAGGTTCCACCACCGATCCCTCTGTCAATGACTTGATCAGTCACCTGCGGCGTACCCAAGTCTCCCACGAAGGCCCGGCCAGAGCACCATCTTTCGTCTCCCCTCGATCAGTCCATCCCTCGCTTCGGAACCTCCTACATCTTCCAGAAACGCCACCGCCCCGTCCTCGTCGAACGGTGTTTGGGAGCCGACCAATCCGCCCTATCCCTGGACCCCCGCCACCCGCAAGCTGGGTATCGGGAGATACCGAGAACGCGAGCTCTTCGGCTCAGAGTGATGCAGTGGATTTTGGTTGTGAAGATGTTCAAGTTACCCATCGCCTCGACAGGTTGCCCGGAATTGCCTTCCCTGGGGACCGCTCCTTCGTGCATACACTCTTGATGTCTATGGCTCGTAATTGGTGTTGGCATCTGGACTATGATGGATACTTTCTAGCTCAGCTTCCTAGCCACATAAAGCAGCTTTTGCTGAGTTATCTAGCGATGCATTCCCATGGTCCGGAATTGAGGGACCGCATGAAAGGGCTCAAGCCGCTCTTCCTGGCCGATATTGATAATCCTGAAATTGGACATCGGACGACTGCAACTGCGGGCGATGCAACTATCATCAGATTGGATCTGTCCCGCGCCTTGGGCCGCTGGATTACATTGAAAGAACTTTCGCATGAGCTGCTTTTATCGACGAAACACACGGCTGTTGACTCGAAGCCTGATGTCCAGGAATCTGTCCCAGCATCGTGGGAGCAAGAGGAACAAGATCTAGGCTTAGAGGAACCTACGGATGATATGTCTACACATCTGCCGCCGACTACCACCATTCCAAAGGCGCTTGGTCAAGGAATGCGATTTAAAAAGCTCCACTACCTCTCGCTCGCACATCCGAGTCCAAGCGCCGCAAATTGGAACACTTTGTTGCATCTCATGTCGCAACTTCCAACTATCACACACTTGTCACTTGCCTACTGGCCTGTTCCGACTCGCACACCCAATGCTACGAATGCCACTTTGGTTCATCCAACCAACCGCTCCTTGAGATTCTCCTACAGCGGCACGGACATGTATGCTTCGATGGAGAACAACTGGGCCGAGTCGGCGGCTATTCTCCGCCAACTATCTCGGTCCATCTACTGCCTGAAATGGCTTGATCTCGAAGGCTGCAGCGATTGGCTCGCCGCTATTACCTGGACAGGCACTGACCCCGACGGTCGACCTTATCGACCTGGCTCGAACGGGCCCGAGTGGACTGGTTCCTGGCGAGATGTCGAGTGGGTCAATTTGGGACCAGGATTCGAGTACCCCAAGGATGGTCAGTGGATGAACGAGATATCTAGATCAGACACTCAGCTTTTGGCGCGGTTTGAGAATTCTGAGAGTCGGCGTGAGCTTTCGCTCGCTTCGTCTATTCATGCTTCTGAGCAATCGCCTGCTTCCCCGGCTGAGATGTGGAACCTGGAGCATGAACGCATTCTAGCACGCTTTAAGAAACGACGGAAGGCGTGGGAAGATGCCGTTGCTCTGGGCAAGAAGGTGCTTCGGGAGATTCAGGATCTGAGAGTCAAGGCCAAAGGCAAGTGGATCGAGGGGCATATTACGACGGAGGAGGTCAATTCCCGTCGCGCGTAGCAGTTTACGAGTATGGGATATTGGTGTCGCATGTAGAAATAAAATCAAAGAGTATTGGTCGGGTACATAAAAAACATACATAGAGTGAATCGAAAGAAATAAAATAAAAATATGCAAATATGATTCCTTTTTTGGCTTCAAATAACTGTACAATGGTATCAATCATACTATCATGCGCCGACTTCCTGCCACCCAGCTAAACCCAATCTACTTCCGCCTATTAAATGTCTTGAGAGGATCAACCTTGCCACCAGCCTTCTTTCCCTTGCCCTTTCCACTGGCACGATTACGATCTCTCGCCTTGCGAATGCGGTTCTCATTGCCAGTCTTTTTGAATCCAACATAACCCACATCTTCATTCGAGATACCCTTCCGCCCCTTGGTAGGCATCAGATAGTCCGGTACGTGCTTCAGATGGGGCTGCACACGCGCTGCGCGCAGTTCTCCATCGTGTCGCAATTGTCGCAGCTCATCGGGGTTATCCTCGAAATGACGCTTCAACTTCTCACTCTTGATCAGCTCCTGTCGAATCTCACGAGCACGAGCCTCTTGGACCGCCAGTCGGGTGACAGCACGCAGAGCATCGGTCATACGGTAGCGGAATGCATCCACTTGTTGCATCTCGAAGTGGTAGGGCCGGACCTCGTGGCCGAGCTTGCCTTGGCGCTTAACGATCTTAGCGAGGACGGTCTCGTCCTTTTTGGATGAAGACACCGATGTGGGCTTGTGTTTGCCGTACTGTTCGGCGGGCACCACGAATGAAAGGGCCATGCCCGCCTTACCAGCGCGGCCGGTACGACCGATGCGGTGGGTGTATGATTTTGAAGTGGTTGGGAGGTCGAAGTTGAGGACGCAGGCGACGTTCTGGAAGTCGATACCGCGCGCAACACTGTAGTCCTTTTCCTTGTTGGTCATCTTGCGGCGCTTCGACTTTTGCTTGCCTTTTTCTTCTTCGGGCTCTTCCTCGTCTTCGCTGGAACCGATTTCCTCCTTGTCTTCCGCTCCGTCTTCAATTGCCTCCGGGGACTTCTTGGCTGGCTTGGGCACACCCATGACTTCCTGGTCATCGGCTGCGATAATAATGTCGTAAACACCCTTGTTGAATTCCTCGACAACGTGCAGACGGGAGTTGATGGGAAGCTCTGAGTTGAGGACACAGCTCTTGATACCGAATTGTTCGAGGAAAAGCTTCACACGGTAACAACGGTCAACATCGCCAACGAAGATGATGACTTTGCCCTTGACAAGTTGGAGCTTGAAAATAACATATGTGAGAAGGAACTTCTCATCCTCCGCGCACTTGACAACAAACTGGCTGACACCAGCGCCCTTCTCCTCCTTATCTTCCAGCTTCAGGATTACCGGGCTGCGGCAGAACAGACTCTTCAAAGTATCAACCTCCGAGGTGAGAGTGGCACTCATCAGGAATGTCTGCACACCACGTGGGATAGCCTTAGCAAGAAGGTTGATATCCTCATCGTAACCGTACGACAGGACCAAATCAGCCTCGTCGATAACCAGGTAAGAGAGTTTCTCGAGCGACAGAGCGGAGTTGTTGACATTGGCCAGAACGCGAGTCGGCGTTGAGATGACTAGATCGGGGAAATCAGCGAGCATTGTACGCTGCACATCATCGGAGACTTTCTGTGTTAGGTTGATGGAGCGAACATCCTTTCCGCAGAACGCAGTGAAAGATGTGACGACTTTCTGGACTTGCTCTGCCAGCTCGCGGGTGGGGACGAGGATAAGGCCGGTGGTTGCTTTCAACGAGGGATCCGCCTAATTGATTGACGCATTAGTAAAATTCACAGTCGAGCCCATCATTGGGGGCGTCGGTGGTAGATTGGATAAGACTAACAGATTTTTGTTGGAGAATGGATTGCAAAACCGGGAGAACGTAGGCGGCAGTCTTTCCAGAGCCAGTCTTCGCACGAGCTGAATCTGTCAGTATTTGCTGTGAATATTAAATTGTCTCGGATGTGACTTACCCAGAATATCTTTGCCCTCCAGGGCCAGAGGAATTGCCTTGGCTTGTACGAGAGTCGGCTTGGTGAACTTTTCCTTAATCAAGGCTTGACGCAGTCGGGGATCCAGGCCCAAAGCCTCAAAGTCAGGCTCCTGGTCTTCGACACCCGCAGGTTCGGGTGACGGGACATCGTTTGCGTCCAGTTTGCGCTTCATGGTTGCTATGCGGTGATTCAATCGAGGACGAAAAAAAGATGCTGCATCTCTATGGGAAATTTCGGCGGGCGGTGAGATCTTTGCGGGCGGTCAATCTTGGTCTCGATGCCTTGGTGCCTTAATGTCTTCCAGTAGAACGAGTAACAATATGACCTCGGTTTGAAAAGGTTCTTCTCAAGGGAAAGAAATCTGGACTGTATATGTGGCTCAATTTATTTATCTACTACATGAAAGGATCTTTGCTTTCGTGATAATATACTTGTATGTTCAGGCCATGGGGTGGTTTGCGAATTGATAACCCCCTTATCGTAATGGGACCGTCCTAGTGCCTCGATGGTAGGTGATAAAAGAATGATTCTCCTTGTCAGATATTTGTGGAAATGAGCAGTGACCCCTCGCCCGGAGACGATGCAAGTCTGGCTAGAACAACCCCTTGAAGATAAGACTAGTACGCTACGACAAAAAGCAAAAATATGACAAGGTGGGACGTACCCACGCCCCTGAAGACTGAGGATTTGTTTTGTACAGAGTACAGAACCTAAACACTTTTGATTTGTTAGTGAGACGATCATGAGATGATGCGACATATGTTATTCTTGCCAGCGCCTTAGACCACTCGCCATCTTGCCAAACAGGATGCAAATTTCTTAGCAAACTGCATCCATGTTCTGACTTACATTACAAAAGTACTACATTCGTGCGAAATACTTATAGTAGTATAGTAGTACGCCAGGGCTGAAGCTAGCAGAGAGAGGGCAATCTACAATGACCAAGTAATTCCTACTACCGAGATCAAGAATTATCATAGAAACTTGAACCTTGTAACTCACTCTCGCGCGAGGTAAATCACATGCCCTGGGCTGATATGGCGAAAATATATTATGAAAATGAAGTACAGATATACATGCAAAAGTACTTTGTCGTTCATGCACGATTAACGGTCGCCACGGAATTCGATCTACACCAACTTGAACTTGAACAACTGGCTACCAGCTCGATTAAAGACGGCAAACCACAACATCAAATCATGTAGAAATCTGATAGATCGACGGAGCACGTCGGAAGCTCGGGGCGCTAAATGGCCAGGGTTTCAGGTGACAAAATAACGAAGATTGGGCTGCTCGACACCCTGCGAGGCTCGCTTGCTTGCGCCCGATCACACGGACACTAGCCGCGACCTGTGCTTCTGGTATCTTTCACTTCATAAATTTGGATACTTCCTTGCTCCATCCCGCAGACTATCCTTGTTAACTTGCTGGTTTTGCAGTTAACCTCAGCGATTTTCTTATCGAGATGTGATCAGCTGATGCTGAACTAGTACTAGTCATGGCATCCTGGCCGGGGACCTCACGGAGCCATTCTGCATTGGTAAGCTTAATCGCTATCGTATTCGGCATAGATACATATGCTGTTCTTTGGCTTATATCCATGTTTCCATAATATAGGCATCATTTGCTGGAGATCCATGGGAAGATACTAGGAGCGAGATCCATGCCGCCAGGTTGTCACCTATGCTGCAACCAGCAGAGGACTGCCCAGCATGGACGTCCCCAGTCTCAACAGCAACCGACACCTTGCAACCAAACTCCCGTTGGATATCCGACGACTCTCCTCCCAAAACTACATCAACTGTCCCGCTATATGGATACCCTGCCGAAGAGGTCATTGAAAGTGACCCAGATTTGAACTCGAGAGTTCGGAGTATCCACGAAACACAGCCTTGCCTATCTTCAACCTCATCCCAACACTTTTACCTCCCCGATAATTTGCCAGTGCATATACAAGATAACGGTGCACATCTGGCAACCGTATTAGATAAAGTTGCCGCCCTCCAGGAAGATGTCTCCGTCCAACGATCCCATGCCAGGAATTTCCGTGCTGCACTTCGACACAAACGGAAACAAGAGGATCAGATACGACTAGCCCTCCGAAATAATCTCAATTCTATCATGTCTCAAGAGGTGGATGCAAAACCTTTGATAATACGCCAGACTATCGAGAACCTGCAGGCAGCCACAGCATCTTATCTAGGGCTGGAAGCCGAATACCAAATGGTAGAAGATGCATTAGAGCAGAAAGAACAAGATCTAGATAAGCACATGGCAGAGCTTACTGGTATACTGCGCAAAGAGGCTACGCTGCTCACCCAAGAGAAGCACGACATCGATGTTCACTCTGACTCGCCAGTGCATCACAATGTACCTGCCGAAGATACTCACGACTTTTCTCCTGAAGCAGCTGAATACATCTCCTTTGTCGAAGATGCTCGGGCACTTCGTACAAGACTTGAGAAGCTTACCCGAGGCGAGACGGAATACATGAAAATAATTGATCAACAGAAGTTCCGCGGGCAGAATGGACTACCCCTCGACAACAACGCGCAGCTGTTCCTTGAGCAGTATGAAGACGAAAGAAACGATATCGAGGAGGAATTAAACGCAACACATCTTGGACTCGAGAATCATCCTGGGCGCAAAATGCCTCACGAAAATACCGTCATAGTCACAGACGATGAATGGCGGAATTTGTTGAAGGAGTACCTCCCTGATTACACCAAAGATCAACCATCTCCAGATCCACTGCGTGCCTCTAAATTGGATGATCGATCGCCCTTTTTTGAAACGGCACGCCCTCTTCCATTAAATAAGTCTAATTTTGTCAACCATTGGCTTCTCTATCGACTACGTCATTCTGCGATCGAAGTTTTACAGTTTAAGTCTCAGCCCGAGCTAGTTGACTTGATGGAGAAGGGCTGGGATGGGGATAGTATCAGTCAGATGGCTATGAGGCTCTGGTACGAAGATGGGACGACAAAGGTAGAGACGGCCCAATAGCAACTCAGGTGCTAAGGAGGATTGGTATTATGCATAAAGCTCGCCGCTGGTTGGTTCCACGAAATTGAAGAGAGTACATATTTAGCATGATTTCAACTCTTCAAATCTTTGCATAGTTAGTCAAACGTGAATTTTGGGAAACAACATACGGATCGCCTCGGACTATCCTCTCTACTAGTATTTTCCACCACCTCTGTTGGATATCAATCATCTACTTGTTTCTTTGTCATATTCATAATCAACAGCATGAAGATCTTCTAGGTCAGTGCCCAGATATAAATGTGTCAACATCAATGTGTAGTATGGCCCTGGGACAGCCTCCGCTTATAAGTGGAGACCTGTGACGATACAACAGGATATCCTCGGGTGCTATAGGGTGGGCCGATGAAGTCGATTCCGATACCCGGACTAGCGGACATGTGCGCGACTTGATCGGCAATACAATTAAGCCATCTGCTCCAGTTTCCCTTTGCATTCTCTCCTGGTGGCATATAGTACTATCGAACGCCCATCTGCACAAACAGTTCTTATCCCTCACGTCTTCATCTCCCCGCACCCCGCACCCCACCATGTCGACCCTCAATGAGCAACTTGCGACTCTAGTGGAGAAGTACACAGCCTGTGATGTATGACCTGCCGAAGGAGAAATATATGAGCTGCTAGTATGCGCATAACATGCTACAGCTTCATCCGATTCCAGGACCTGAACTGACCAGTATATTGGCTAGATATCAGATGCTCTCCTCAAACTACAAAAGGTGCCAGAGGGCAGTACGGCACGAGCAGGCTATTTGGCTGATCTGAGTACGATTCCCCTCGAATACTTGCTTTACAAGTCTCTCTCCTCCTCATTCCACTCTCACTCTTCCATGTGCACCAGGATTGAAAGCAAGGAGAAAAAAATAGTATAGGGCGCAGATCATCGCTCATCACCACCGGGTACAAAACACCTCACTAATAATTGAATCAACAGCCCCCTTCTCCCCAATAATCGGCAGAAATGAAACAACGAAGAAGATCGCCGCACCAGCTACAACTTTCAAGTTCCTTTCAAAGGGAGCCACACCGCCGACTATCGCAACGGAAAACCCCGAAAAGCACGGCTTCCCGCCGGGTAAGCACTGGGTCGACTATGCGGGCGACTTTGCCGCGGCTGACCCGGCGAATGCGGGATCTATCATCGTTATTGAACAACCTGGCGATCAATACTGTGCTGTAACTGGAGGTATAATGGCGACGAGGATGAAAGCGTTGGGCCTCAAGGGTGCTGTTGTTGGGGGTAGGATTCGGGATTTAAGAGAGCTTCAAGCGACGGGGTTGCCGGTTTGTCTTGGATTCTGTTATCTTTGGCGCGAATGAAGGTCAAGGATATGTGGCTAATTGTTTTCACTTGTATAGATCTGGGCTCGGTCTACATCGACTGTGGGGACTGGTGCTGAAGCTAAGGCTGTGGCGCGCGATGTGCCTATTTCTATTGGAGGGGTGACTGTATCTCCGGTGGGTGTTCTTCGAGTTGTCGGTTTTGAACTGGATAGCTAATCCGTGTTCTTTATAGGGTGACATTGTCTTCTGTGATCCATTCGAGGGAGTGGTCGTCATCCCCCGCGACTTGCTTGACCTAGTCATGGAGCTGATGCCAAAGTTGATATCAATGGACGAAAAGGCTATCGAAGCTGTAGCGCAGGGCATGACTGTTACACAGGCCTTCAAGGATTTCCGCGCTTAATATGAAGTCCACGGGTTACTAGTACTGCTGGAAAGTGCTTATACTAATTGCATAGTGCTGGAATTTGAAGCAAGTATCCGCCGGTCCATTCAAGTTCCGGAGGCAAGTCCTTTGAAGTGTGAAAATATACATGAAATTTCAATCAATCTCTCGTGGTATCCTCAGAGGTATTCAATACATATAAGAATTCGTGCAGGTAGAAGAAAGAGAAGAAAATAGTCGCTGTGCAGAATACAAAAAAGAAGATGCGCCTTATTTTACTCGGCAACCCAGACAGCGGCCATACCCATACCGGTACCAACACACATGGAGGTGACACCGACCTTCTTGTTTGTGCGGTGGAGCTCAGTCAGGAGGGTGCTGACCTGGCGGGAACCGGTGCAGCCAAGAGGGTGACCGAAGGCAATGGCACCACCCTTGGGGTTGATCTTCTCCTGGGGCAGGCCAAGCTCGTTGACACACCACACGCACTGGGAGGCGAAAGCCTCGTTGATCTCGTAGATGTCGACATCATCCTTGGTAATACCGGCTTTCTCGAGGGCAAGGGGGATAGAAGCCCAGGGTCCGACACCCATGAGCAGGGGCTTGACACCGACAACGCTAGCAGAAACGTACTTGCCGATGATCTTCTGGCCGAGGCGCTCGGCGGTAGAGCGCTTCATGAGCAGGACGGCGGCGGCACCGTCGGAGATCTGAGAGGCGTTACCGGCGTGGATAGAGCCGTCCTTGGCGAAAGCAGGGCGGATCTTGCCCAGGGATTCGGCGGTGATACCCTCACGGATTCCATCATCAGCCTTGACTGTGATGGTCTTCTCCTCGCCAGTCTTGGGGTCGGTCCACTTGACATCGAGGGGGGCGATCTCCTCGTTAAAGAGGCCGGCCTTCTGGGCCTTGACGGCCTTCTGGTAGGAAGAAGCAGCGAAAGAGTCCTGGGCAGCACGAGTGACACCGCGGTCCTTGGCCATATCCTCGGACAGAACACCCATGGGGACCTTGCAGTTGGCGGATTCGGGGTGAGACTCAAGGAGCTCGGAGAACTCAGTGACGGCACCGGGGCTGTTTTCAAAATAATCGTTAGCGGGATGTCCATGGGAACAAATTGTGATAATATAGGTTTACTCACCCGTACTGGGAGGACATGCTCTCAACACCGGCACCGATACCAACATCGATCATGCCAGACTGAATAGCATTGGCAATATCGACGATGGCCTGAAGGCCACTAGAGCACTGACGGTTCAGACTCTTGACGGCGGCTGTCTCAGGGAAACCAGCAACGAGAGCTGCAGCACGGAACTCGGTCGCACCACCACCGGGGGGCAGGACGGAGCCGACAGCAATATCCTCGACGGCCTTGGGGTCGATACCACTCTTGTTGATGACGGCCTTGAAGACACCGGCCAGCAGGTCAGCGGCGGCAGTGTCCTTGAAGCCACCCTTTCCACCCTTGGTAAGGGCAGTGCGCAGAGCACAGGTCACGACAATGTCATCGGGGTGTTTCTCGGTGATGCCGGCGGCTCCCTTCTTGCCACTGAAGTGGGAGGAGACTTGGTTCAGGCGTTGCTGAGCTGAAGGAAATAGTTAGCTCATGAATATTTCTCGACAGTCGAGCTCAAATGCTCGGTAAAAACATGTAGATGCTCTGCTGTATCTTTTTTGCTGACAGCTGACAGAGAAGTACATACCGGAAGACATGACGTCAATATGGGAAGAGGTCTGAGGGGTGTATGGGGAAAATGAATGAGAAAGGGGGAAACACCACGGGGTAGGATGAAAAGTGGTCCACGAAATCTGGGGAGGTGTCTCTCTCTTTTAAAGCAAACGTGGATCCGGTGGTATTTCCCTTGTTCGAAGGACATCCGCCGCATACTGAACGCCGTGCTGAGCCGAGGCACCCGCATCATTGTTGTTCCGGTGCAAAGTCACGGGATCGGCCCCCCATATTGAGGGATCCCCGACATGTGAACATGTGAAAATGCCAGTCCCTTACGAAGTACATATCAGATGAACGTGAACGTGAAAGTCAAGGTTACCCGGCACGGCCAGACGTCATATGGATCTCTGTTGATCCCGCTTGACCCGATCAACCCGCACAGGGCCGGTTCCTCTCGGTATCCCAGCTCCATGCTGATATCTTGAATGTGATACTACTCTCTACTCGGGATATTAACTGTGGAGACATTGGCGCCCTGCCGATGGTTTAGATCTTGCAGATATTCCATTTCGCTTCGGTACCTCTAGTCTGCTTCAGCACATACTGTACTAATACCGCCCACAAACCAGTGCCGTGACGTATACTTAAGTAGTACTCTAGTACTAGTAGCATCACAGTGCCAGATACATAACGGGCCAGGAGTACTACTAGTATTAACACTACCAGATACAATGCGAATTAAAGGATACCTGTAGATGCATAGCAAGGTTGATAAAACCAACGAATATATTAACACTGGCAAAAAATCAAGATAAATAATTGTTCACTCGCATTTGAACACGCTGAGGACTCTGCACCGCGTACTAAGGACTGCCCAGGTGTTGACGGGAGTGGAGTGGAGCAAGCGGAGCACGGCGGTCAAATTATCCAATTTCTCGCCCGATCAACCTCCGCACTCCAGCACCTCCAATTCACCGGCACCTGGGCATCCTCAATCCTCGCCCTCGCTCGCCCCAACTTACCATTTACACCCGATGATCCGACAACTATTCAGCGCTGCCGGTACGGCAGCGCGATCCAGCTGCTCGATCCCACGCGCAACCCTCCAGGGCCAAACCATCCAGCCATCAACATGGCTCCAAGCTGTACGATCTCGAAACCAAATCCTCCTCCACCAAAGCAAGTAGCGCATCCTAACAATAACTTCCATGATACAGAAAACCCCTCTCAACACACTTACCCGCCTCTTCTCCACGACACCCGCATCGCGCTTCACATTCACCACCCTAAAATCCTCCTCGCCCTTCCGCCTCTCCTCCGACAAACACGCACACGAACACTCTCCCTCCAACGACGACGCCTATTACAGCCCCCACAAGCCCAAGCGCCAATGGCCACCGGATATGTCCAAGCTTTCGCCCAAACATCAGTTCCGCCTTGAGCGCAAGTATCGCCGACGCGCGGCGCTGAAGTATGCCCGGCCTAAATTTATTAAGACTGTGACCTTGGTGCAGTGGGGTGTTATCGGGTGTGAGTATACTAGTATTCTTTTAATAGATGCCTCCCCATCCTGTGCCATATCGGGGACATTCAGGAATTTAGGATTGGTTGCTGATGACCTTGATTTATAGTTGTCGTGATTTACGCAGTGCTGTTTATGAATTGGGATACCAAGGATACACCTTTCGATGGAGTGAGTTTTGATCTCTGATAATATGAGAAATTGCGTTGGACCTTAGTCTGTCTGATCCGTGAGCTAACTCGTGATCTTCTTTTAGCTCCGAGAGAACTTCTTCTCTGGGCTGCAGGGCGTTTTCTCCGCTCCCACCCCTCCTGGTCCTACTAAGAAGACGAACGAGAATAATTGAAGATGAATACGAAGCGCATCACCGATCTGTCGTGTCATTGTGCTTTCTGTACATTATTGGTCATTTGTTGTACTGTACAATATAACATAACTACGATATACCGGAACTCCTATACCCATAAACACCAAACAAACCATCAAGTGTATCAGTGAATGATCATTCAATTCTCATTTCTGTCATCGATCAAATATCATGAGCAAGTCCAGTCCGAACAGCAGGCGTCGCTATACCGCGAAGAGGAACGAAGAACAGAGTTGAAAAAAATAACATCGACACAGGACTCTGCCTCCTCCTCTCCCCGCCACCTGCACCGTGACTGGACTTCATTACATCATGTCTTTCCAGGAGCAAAAGAAGAACTCTCCGGACAAAATGAATATGCAACTCCCAACAACACCAGTAATGCCAACGCCAGAGGTAAAAAAGAAGAGATTTCCAAAGAGAACTCCGAAAGTGAAACAAACGAGTCAGCACGAGAGGCTGACACCGTACGTATGCACTGTAAAGGTGAAATACAAACCCTCAAAAACGCCGATCATGAACCATGAGAACAAAAGCAAAAGAAAAGGTTAAGAAAAACACAAGGAAAGAAGTAAAAAAAAATCTTGTCAGTAGAATGTTGTATGCTACCCGACGTTCAAAGCCAGCTGCGCAAATCACTCGAAGGAGTTTCAGGTCCGGCAGGTGGTCGACTCATGGGAAAGTCGAGCGCAAGCTCCAGCTTAGGAGGCTTTTCCTCCAGCGCACCCTTCTTGGGACTGCCGGGGGCTTTCTTGGGGGACTTGGTAGGAGAGCCAGGATCACCGCCACGAGGAGGACCCTCACGGACGGCAATGTAGGGCCAGCCATCTGCAGCTGCGGCAGCGACCCAGGTACGAAGACATTCGTGCACGGCTGAGTAGAACTTCTCCTTGCAGGTGCGCAGGCTGCCGCCCATCACCTTCTCGAAGCCAGAGGCTCGTAGCTCGTCGCGGAGCTGGTTGCGCTCGTCAACTGTGGGCAGGGAGGCGATCATGCCATTCAGCAGGTCGAGATGTGCGGCAAGGTAGTTTGTCGCATCCCATTCTACGCCTCCGACGTATGGAGCGGCGGGAACAGGGGGGCGAGCGGACGGGAAGTGACGTTGGTAGTATGGGGTAGTCTCTGCCGAGGTGTTCTTCTCTGTGAAGGGGTCTTCCATTTGGGAACCTCCCTTGGGGAGGGGGATGACATTCAGATGGTGCAGGAAAATCCAGAAGACTTCTTTGGTCACATTCGTGACCTCCTTGCACCAAACGCGGTAAGGCCGTGACTGGTATATATTCGCAATGAAGGCAACGGGCTGACTTTCGTCTTCTGGAGACGGGTCGCGCAGGTAGGAGAGGATGCGCTTGGCACGCGTTCCGGGGGCTTCGCCTGGGGCAAGGGCCGATAATTGAGTGAACAAGAGGTTGATGATGATGCCTCGAGTCGTAAACTCGCTCGGTCCCTTTTTGTCCTCGCCAAACAGCATCTTTAAAAGAGCGGGGAAGAGTTCGGCCTCAATTCTGGTGAGATGCGCCAGTGCAATAGAGGTAGTGCAGAGCGCCTTCAGGCAGAGCAGTGCTTCGTGGAGAAGGGTATCCTCATGATCCTCCCTGTGTCCGGTATCAGTATGTGTCTAATATGTCATCTTGAAAGAGAAACTCTTACCGCCACTCCATCTTCATGATGCGGTATACCAACTGCACAATCTCATCCATGCCGCCCTCCATGATGAAGCCATTAACCCAAGCGACAGTTTCATTGCGGAGCAAAAGACGAAGCTTGTGAATCTTTCCTACCTCAATCATCTCTGGCTTTTGGATTTCTCGCAGATAATGGACAAAGTCAGATGGATCCGCAGCAGTGTCTACCGCCGCGGCATCTGTGAGAGAGGCCGTTGATCCAGCTGCCGAGAGAGTGGTGTAGACGCCAACAGGCTGAGAAAGGTCAACCGATCGGGGACGGTGAAAGCTACTTCCACTCTCAGGCCGAGCCTTCTTCCCCGGGGATGAGGGTCCGCGACCAAAGGCAAAGCCACGGCTTCTGGAACGAGAGCGAGAACCCCTGCGGTCTTGAGAATCTTTTGTCTCGTTACCGCGACCCCGACGGCTATCGGCCGTACCTGCACTGTGAGGCGTTCCATTCTCAGTTCTGTCTTTCTGGATGAAGTCGGCCTTGATGTTGGTATCGAGAGACCGCATCTTGTCCCGCATGTTATGGGGAATGTTTCTCGCATCCTAGAGACGTGTAAGTATATTTACTGCAAGGCAGCGAGATCTCGGAGCACCAACCAGTAGTTTCTCGAACTCGCTTTCGAGGTCTTTGGAATCTAGATGTTTGTGGATGTCGACATCTTTTTCCTTTGCATTAAATGCAGAGATGGCTGCCTGAACCCGAGACAGCTTCTTGGGACTTGGCTGCTCTTGCGGTCTCGCAGGCGAATCTGGGGCGGACATCTTTCTCGACCTCTCGAGTCTTGGTCCCCTTGAGGACGCTGTGTCGACCTTCTCCATGGCATAACTGTCCCGCGATTGGTCGCGTTGGATGGTTCCCATGATATCCTTCAGTTTTCTGTTACCCTGTAGACAATCGGACTTGGGCCGGGGCTTCGCTTCCCCAGCTCTGGTGAGGGATGGCTGGTGGTAATCATAGAAGTTACGTTGTTGAGCCGGGCTATAGCCCTTTGGCGTGTAGAGCGAGACCTCGTCTGCCAGGGTTCGATGTCTATCAGCGTTGGAATTCTGTCGTGCACGAGTCATAGAATCATTGTAGATCGGAGCGGACTGCGGCCAAACTGGAGATGGCACCGGGGAGGGCATATTCAAATTGTCGATGAGATCGGTGGGACTGCGGTTTTCTTTCTCACGGCTCTGCTTGGAGCCGTCACCTTTGCGTCCTCGCTGGGAACGCTTCAGGATCGCCGACAGGCTGTTGGTCGACTTAGTCTTCTTTGGTTGCATTTCGTCAGACGCAACACTGTTGGTTTCGTCGGACTTGTCCTTTCCCATGTAGCTTCGTAGGGATTTAAGAGAGACAGCGCTTTTGGTTTTCTTATGTAGAGCACCCTTGCTCCCCTTGCTTCCTATCTTCTGAGCGGGACCGCCGTTATCGCCGGCATCGCGGTTGGGGACGATCTCGGATAGTGGGAGGTGACCAGGGCCTGACGATGGGCCGTTTGCCCAGGGGAATGGAACCGATGTTGGTTGTTTGGTCGGTGAGGGCGGAGCCATGGCATCATCGGCGGATTGGTTTCGCTTGTGAGGTTTGGACATGATGGTCCGGAAGACCGAAGATCGAGCCGGGGGACGATTGGCATCATCAAAGATCTGAGGGCCGGAGGTACTGAACGCCATTGCTTATCACCTTTGGCCAGCAACTGGGGTGGGTAGGGTTAGTCGACAGTCAAGATTGGAATGGGTAGAGACAGGTGATACGTACGGGAACGATCAACGTTGAAAACAGAGAACAGCGCGCAAACGGGCACCCGATCGGAGATGATGATGGAAAGTGAGAAAAGGAGCCGGAGAAGAAGAAGATGAGGAAGGCGAAGAAGAAGAAGAAGAAGAATAACAAGTGAAGAAATAAACGATAAAAGCGAGAAAACAAAATGCAATGCAGGGTGAAATGGTCGAACAGAAAAAAAAGGCTGATGATGGGAAGGAAAACAAAGCGGGCTGCCCCGGGAATTTGAAGCAAGTCTCACAGGTCAGTCGCTGCCGTTGGCAACATCCAGGATGAGATCTCCACTTCACTCTCGACCGGGTCAACTAGTGTGTGAGGCGATCCTCGGGGTTGGTCTTGGGTGCATAGAGTGGGGGAAAGGTAAACATTGGTGCGGGCTGGGAGGTTGCTGGGGGCAACCAGCGTTTGGTGGCGGTCAATCGTTGGACCAGTTGGACACGCATGTCATGGTGGAGAGGGAGAGGGAGAGGGGAAAGGGAAACCGAGCTGCAGGATGACTTGGCCGATGCTGATTGTTTCCAGAAATCAAGTTCAAGTTCAAGTTCAAGTTCAAGTTCAATTTCCTCAGGATTGGGCGGTGGTCTAGAAGTGGTGGTGGTGGAAGTAGAGGAATGTATACTTCTACCGTGACCGTGACTTTCCTCTAGTGGCACCACCACACCACCACATCCCACTATTTACTACTCACCAAAAGTACTAACTAGTATTGACTACACTTGAACTACACTGAACTTAGTACTTTACCACTATCTTCCATAACTTGAAAGCCCAAACTTACTTTCCCTGCACCTCGTGGCCCATATTCTGATCAACATCCCGGATTCAGCTCGTTTATGCAGCATCATGTCGCACAAACAACCCCACTACTAACTATTTTCACTGCAAGTTTCGGGCAATTGGGCTCCAAATTGAACTAAATACTACTCATTTACATATACTGTGATAGCCTAACGATATGGAGCACAGTATATATATCTGCGATCGCGTGGCCTCAGCTTGGGGAGACCCACAATCCTGGGACAGTCCACTCTTTTACCGTTTGCGATGCCCCTCTCTTTCCCCAAAGGGTCGATCAACGCAATCGTCGATTTACTCCTGCATGATTTTGGGACACTTCCCCAATCCAGTCCACTCTGCTCTATTTTGTTTGTCTAAATATTCAAAACATACAACACAAACTTGAAGCAAACCTTGGGATGAAGTAAAAATTCCGAAGACAAGACTTCTCCTCGGCCAAGCATCACGAAATTCGGGCAGTATCGGACTTCCCAGGGTCCTTCGGTCTATGATCTTCTTCCGATAAACGCTTCCCGAGTCTTCACCCGACCACAAGGCACCACTCACCACTCTCAACTACTACTTAGCCTTCTGCAGCCCACTTGAGACAGGTCGCAAATTCCACCGGGACAAACACACACACGACATTCATGAAATGAATTGCCCCTCGCGCACCGATGACGATCTAGAGCATCCGGGCTGGAACCAGAACCCCCCGACCTTCAGCCCGGACACCACGACCCGCAGTGACTTAAATGGTATTGCCAACTCCCGAGTCCATCGCAAGCGGCCTGGCAACGATGGTGGTGCAATAGGCGATGACACCATGTCCATTGACTCCCGCCCGCAAAGTTTGAACGAACCTGATCTCGCCACCGAGAAGTCGCCGGGCGGCGAGGTGATCGCGGCTTCGGGGTGTCAACCACCCTCGATGACCGGCCGATCACCTCGCCGTCCTTTTAACGACTATCTTTCATCATCCGCTCTGCACTGTGGCCGCAGCCTGGCCAAGTTCGGCCGCTTTATCGGACCTGGCTTCCTGATCGCCGTCGCCTACATCGATCCGGGAAACTATGCCACCGACGTTGCGGCCGGTGCAGAGTTCAAGTATAAGCTACTCTTCATCGTTCTCGTCTCAAATCTATTTGCCATCCTCCTACAGTCCCTGTGCATTAAACTGGGCACTGTGACAGGCCTGAACTTGGCGGAGAACTGTCGTGAACATCTCCCGCGCTGGCTGACTATCATCCTGTACATCTTCGCGGAAGCGGCCATTATCGCCACTGATATTGCAGAAGTATGTTGCACTGAAATCGTATGCTGACGCGAACTGCTTGACTGACATGTGATATAGGTTGTTGGATCCGCGATTGCGTTGAATCTGCTTCTGAAGATTCCACTCGTAGCGGGCTGCGCCATTACCTTGGTTGATGTCCTATTTCTTCTCCTTTTCTACCGCCCCGATGGATCCATGTGGGGGTTACGCCTTTTTGAATTCTTCGTTATGGCCCTGGTCTTGGGAGTCGTTGTCTGCTTTTGCATTCAGCTCTCTCTGATCAAAGACCAATCAGTCGGAGAGGTGTTCCGCGGATATCTCCCATCATCGGCCATCGTTCAATCTGAAGGGTAAGCCAAACAAGCACGCGATTCATGCAACCTTTCCTTTCAAATTATTACTAATCTGTGATCTATATAGTCTTTATCAAAGTTGTGGTATCCTTGGCGCCACGGTTATGCCCCACTCCCTCTTCCTTGGCAGTGGTGTGGTACAGTCACGCTTGAAGGAATTTGATGTCACAGCAGGCTATGTGGAATCTACCGTGCCTCTAGGGAGTAGTGATGGGGAGGTGGAGTACCGCCCTACCCTACAGGCTATTCGTGGCTGCTTGAAGTACTCAATCATCGAGCTTGCACTATCACTATTTACATTCGCTTTGTTTGTGAACAGTGCCATTCTCATCGTCGCCGGTGCTTCTCTCTACGATGTTCCGGGCGGCGCTGATGCCGATCTATTTGGTATCCACAAATTACTTTCCTCTTCTATCTCGCCAGCTGCCGGCCTGGTTTTCGCCCTGGCACTCCTTCTATCTGGTATCTCGGCTGGTATTGTCTGCACGATGGCTGGCCAGATGGTTAGTGAAGGCATGCTGAAGTGGAGCGTTAAACCATGGGTGCGCAGAATCATCACCCGCTCTATCAGCATCATTCCCAGTATCATCATTGCCGCGGCTGTTGGAAGAGATGGATTGGACAAGACACTCACTGCCAGCCAGGTTGTTCTGAGCGTTATTCTTCCTTTCGTCTCTGCCCCTCTTATCTGGTTTACTTGCTTTAACCGTTACATGACTGTGCCCACCGAACGGACCGAGAACGATGGAGAGGTATCGGTCGAGCAGGTCTCGATGCGGAACCACATTATTACATCGGTGATTGCAGTCATCGTCTGGGTCATTATTGTGGTGATGAATGTGGCTCTCCTGGTGCTGGTGGGCATGGGCAAAGCATCTTGATTACCCATTGCATAGCGTTGTTCCTCCCTGCATTTACATTGCATTTACGCCGCGGTGCTATAGCATCGCTGCAGCGCCTTTTCAGCAAAATTATTGCATCCCAAGGGATTGGACCAGTCCATGGAAGTGTCACTATGGTTTTATCATGCATATTTAGTCAATTCTTATGCTTCGCGCTAAAGCAGCCCATCGCATGAATACAAATAGTTTATCAGATGATATGTTCGTAAATAGGGTAACCCAAGTAAAAGGAAAACAAAAGAGAATAGAGAACTCCATAACATCCACTCCGAAGGCCGATAGCGTAGGAGGTTATAATGAGTAGAATAATTCTGCTATCAACTAACCATTTATCCAAGACCGCCCGCAGCCTCTTTAACCTTAGCCTGTTCAGGCGGCTCATCGATAAACTGTGGCGGAGCAACCTCATCCTGTAAGAAACTCGGCACAGCATCTTCCCCAATAGCCGAGTCGAACATCGACTCCTCGCCGAGAGCCTCGAGTTCCGCATCCAGATCGGCCTCATCCACCTCCTCGGGCAAATCATAGGCCCGCGAGATACTCTCCTGAATCTCATTACCGACTTCCATCAGATCAGCCATTTCATCCTGCATCTGCTCGATTTTATCGATGTCGACTTTTCCATATTGTTTCTTCAGTTCCTTGGTTGTGGTCTTCATCGCGTCGACTGTCGTCATGACATTCTTTAGATTATCCTGCATCATGCCGGCTTGCTCCATGTTCCAGGATTGTTGGGAGAGCTGGTCGCGCTGGGCCTCGTATTGTTTTCGCCGTTGGAGGATCTTGAGGGCCTTTTGGCGGAGGGCGTTTTTGCCGGGTCCGTCGCGCATTTTGGAGAGTTTGGCTTGGTAGGTGGAGAGTTCGGAGTTTAGGGCGGCGAGTTTGACATCGATGTTGGATACGCGGTCGTCGACCTGGGGGTTTGGTTTGTTAGAGTGGGCTTTATGGAGATAATATACTCGCAGGCTGGTATAGATCTGGTATGTTTACCTTGGAGATCGCGCCGTCAAGCGTCGGCTTGGGAGCCGTGCTCTTGGAGCCAAATAGGCGGTTCATTGTGAGGGGCGAGGTGTGGACGAGGGGTACGAAGTTGGAGCTGCAATGAGAGACAATGCGGTCTTGGTGGAAGGGGATCGGTGTGGATAAATCTTGAAAAAGAAACAGGAAGGTGAGTCCTGCCACCGAGTTTGCTGTTGTTTCTGTTCAGGACTGATCTGATGCTCACAGCTAGGTAACAACCAACAACCATGCGGAGGCCGACGTCAGTGGGGCCTTATCGCCTGAGGCAGAACTCTTGAATAGATATGGAGCACGTGATGAGGCGAGAACCTTAGGAACCTTTGAACTATGACTACATGAGATAGATAGTCTTGGGAATACATCACGAGGTGATAGTCTCTAGGTATCAGATTGATGTTATATTGGTACCCTAGGCTGATTCTCCCTATCTGATCATGATTATGCAGGTATACTCATACTGGCGTCACATTGACACTTGACTTGGGCAGTGGATTGGGCACACGTGTGGGACGTGACCAAGAACCACGTCCCTGGGCACTTCCCTCGTGCGTGTCAAGTCAATTTCGGGGGCTTGGGGCTAGATCTGTGTCCACATTGTCAATCCAGATGACCGGAATCTGGATCGAATGTGGAACTGGTAGTAAGATTAAGAGTGTCGGGGTCATTCTGTGTGAAAGGTTAGGACTGAGTTGGAGCCAGCCTGGCTTGGTCTAGGCGAACAGTGAACACTCCAGGGCGGAGTTAAGCATATCCAGGCCGTCACCAGGGAGCTGGGAATATAAATGACTGGAAAGGCTGGAATGGACATAAATATCAACTGTAGAATGTAGTAAAGGGTACTCAATACGCTGTACTCCATACTGAGGTACTAACTTACCCCTACTCTGTTACCTGGGTGCTGTACCAGTACTGCTTATCTGGGGGCTGCGATTCCCCCGCGCCCACAACTCCCGGATGACTGATCTGGTCCGCCCCTGCACTTACTACCTACTCTACTCTACTCTACTCTTACTCCCTGTCCTCTTCACAACTTCATATCTTCTCCCCTTGTTCCTTGATGGACCCGCGGTGAGCCCTTGCATTCCTGCTCGTACTTCCATTTGGCTCCCTTTAAACCTTCTCGGGTGAATTCTCCCACCTCCTCCTCCACCACCTCCACCACCAACCAACCAACCCCCCATATCTTTCTCCGTCACTCTCTTTGCATTTCGGAGGTACGTTGTGCGCCTTGCTTCTCTTTCCCAACCTCATCTCAGTCTCACCTCACTACTTCACCATCCCCCTGCAATTTCACACCCCCACCTCATCTCTCCCACTGGCCCCACAGCATCCTGCCTCGTGAGATCCAGATCCGCCTGCGCCGTGCGTGGTGCACACCATCCGCTCCGGGGTTGATGCAACCACTCACACTCGATCGCTAACTCCAGCTTTAGCGCTAGGTTCGCTTCGGCCTATATCAACTTTCCTCCTTCTATCCTTCCCTCTTTTCGATACTACATTCGGCCTTGACGTGCTCTCCCCCCCCAACAGGGCCCTTTCGTGAGCTTTTTGTGTGTGTGGATTTCCCGGCGTATCGCGCTCCCGGTGAACTTCCTCACCCCACCACTTCCACCCTGCCGAATCCCTTTCTAGTGTACCATAGCCCGCTCCGTTACGACACCTCGGAGATTGACGACACGAAAAGACTTCTCATGAATCGCTCTGCCTAGCTATATACTCCATCATGTTCTGGCGCTTTGGGGGATATGCAAGTATCTCCACCATCGATACCCTTCTCGACAAGCCCGAGGTGACCCTCGAGGACCTGTTGGATGAGCCAGAAATCATCCAGGAGCTGAAACAGCATAATACGAAACTGATAGAATACCTGCGCGAGGACCATGTCTTGAAACGGCTTATGGACTACGTGACCGCACCGAGCCTGGTCAATGACGACGAAGAAAATGACGATGATACCAACGAAAAGGAGTCTCCTAAAGAGCCCTCGAAGGATGCCGGTGCAGAGGCCACATTAAATGAAGAAACGGATAAAGAAGATGATGGGGACAAGGAAGAGAAAGAGTCCGATCCCCTCAAGGATGTCCTGGGCCCAGAGGAACTGGAAAGGGTTGAAAAGAACCGCATCAAGCACGCTTACATCGCCTGCGAGATCCTTTCCTCAGAGACATACTCCATCTTGGAATCCATTATGGAAAGCCCGACCTATCTGCGCGACTTCTGGGGGTTCCTGCGACGACCTCCATCCCTGGACTCCCAACAAGCAAGCTATTTCACCAAGGTGAATGAGACACTGCTGGATAAAAAGACAGAGGAGATGTTGGATTTTCTTAAGTCATTGGACGGAATTGTTCCTTCACTCCTACAGCACGTCGATAACCCAATGGTGATGGATCTGTTGTTGAAAATCATCAGCCTTGAGAAAGCCGAGGGAGGCCAAGGAACAGTGGACTGGCTCAAATCCCAAGGCTTGATTCCAACTCTGCTTTCTTTCCTCACGCCAGAATACCCTGGTTCTGTTCAGACCTCCGCCGGTGACTTCTTGAAGGCGATCATCACCATCTCCGCAAATGCAACTCCCAATGACCAATCTTGCATTGGCCCCAACAGCCTGACCCGCCAGTTGGTTTCAGCTGAGTGTGTGCAGCAGCTTATTGATGCTATGCTGAAAGGTGGCAATCCGTTGACGGTGGGTGTGGGTATCGTCATTGAGGTTATTCGCAAGAACAACTCCGACTATGACCCAGAGAACCTAGGTGGACCTGAATCTATGCCTACTCCTTATGACCCAATTTACCTTGGAAATCTCCTCCGTCTATTTGCTCGCCATATTCCCCATTTCATGGATCTAATCAAGAGTTCTAAACACGCTGTTCATGATGGCACTCAACTGAAGAGTGTCGACCGGGGCAGCCTTAACTCAGCGTGGGGTGGAAAGATTGAGCCCCTTGGTTTTGATCGATTTAAGACTTGCGAGTTGATGGCGGAGCTTCTTCACTGCAGTAACATGGGACTACTCAATGAGCCTGGTAGTGACGATTATGTCCGAGAGCGCAATACAGAGCGCGAGAAGTTGATCCGTGAAGGGTTCTTCAATCCCAGTCGAAACGACCATTCCGGTATGGAATACAATGAGACAACGGCAGATTTCACCAATGGCTCTGCCATGGATACCGGGTCACCCGAAGCTCTTCGCCCACGCGCTGGTGAAGAAGAAGGTTTCGAGGACGTTGGAGCTTCCGGTGTTTTGGTTGGCGAGAAACCCGAAGACAAAGAACAGACCGAAGTCTCTGGTCAAACCTCTGAGGTAGACACCGAGTCTAATCCGACCGACCAGACGAAGACCGAAACACCAGCAAGCCCCGGTGGCGTTCTTGCGGATCAGGTTTCCGACATCAAGCTCGCAGCTGAAGCTCAAAGCGAAGAACAGGTTTCTACGCCAGTCGAGCAAAAGGACCCCATATCACCCAAACCTGAGGACGTTCCACCACCACTTTTCTCCCCAAAGAAGCAGTCAGTAGAGCCCGTCTCACAGCCTACCGAACAAGAAGAGGTCCCCCCTGTTTCCGAACCCGCACAAGAATCCGAGAGGATCAATGATGGTAGTGCTGAAGATCCTGCCGAGCAGTATATTCAGTATGATACTGATGGACAACCTGTTGTTGGCGACTATCTGAAGATTATGTTCGTTGAGAATAAGGTGGTTCCAACAATACTAGTAAGTTATTGACCTTGATCAATTCATCAGGGTTCCGAAACTAACTTATACGCAGGGCTTTTTCTTCCGCTTCCCATGGAACAACTTCCTCCACAATGTTGTTTATGACGTTGTTCAACAAGTCTTCAATGGACCGATGGAGCGTGGTTATAACCGGGCTCTGGCCATCAATGTCTTTGAGACAGGGCAAATCACCACTGCGATTGTTGAGGGACAAAAGCGCAGTGATGAAGCGCAGAAAACTAAGCAGATCCGACTTGGCTACATGGGCCATCTTACCCTTGTCGCCGAAGAAGTCGTGAAGTTCAGTGAACGCCACCCCCCTGAACTGCTCTCACGGTCCGTCATGGAGTCGGTCTTGAACCCCGAGTGGATTGACTATGTCGAGCAAACTCTGTCTGAGACCAGGGAACGGGACAACGCGATCCTTGGCGGCGTGCGCCCGGACATGTCTGTCGGATCTCGCCAGACTGTACTCACCTCGGCTAGCTCGAACCAAGGAGGATTTTCAAACTCTTCCGCTCTGTCCGATGCAGGCTTGAACGGCGGTATCGGCGGATCGACATTCCAAGGCTTTGACATCAATTCAGGAAGCGTTTCTGGAGGAGCATTCGGAGCCGGTGGTGGCACATCACTTCTAAGCGGCTTTGCCAGTTCAAGCGACGATGAAGACGAGGAAATGGAGGACCAGGACGACAACACTATTCATGCCGATCAGGGCGACTCCGAGAATGTGGGTAATTTTTCGATCAACACCTAACGAACACGGCTCGTGACAAACGTGCGCACGATACCTCCCAATACACCTTACCTACCCTTGATAATACCTTTTAAATGATGTCGATTCAATGACTCTGGCAAGACTGGTGCAAGATAAGCAATCGGATCGATCAGGCGGCGAACGGCGCTATACCGGCCAGTAGATTGGTTCGATGCGCTTTTCGCCGGAGATACTGATCTTTCCGCTTGCAATCTTTGAGTCATCTCTTCCCTCCCTAGTCTATGATATCTGTCATATTTCAATTGGATCCATCCACTGCATGTACCACGTTCTTGAGATCATGTTTCTTGTATCTTCTCTGGGCGCCTCATCGATGTCAGAGGAAACAGGCTGTTTTATCGCCGCTCTTAAAATCAAACATATTGTGTTGACCAGCTCTGCCTTCCTATGAGGTGGTGCTTAGCTTCACGAACCCTTGCCCCTTCACTGCATTACTGCCCAACCATGAGTTCCAGAAATCTGCGCTAACAATGCTTTTGTCTAGGTTTCCGAAAACTCCACCAGCCAACCAATTCCAATTCTACCTCCTCCCCCTGCCCCTCTGAGCCTTGGTCCTTCACGCGCTAGGCGTCAGTTGGCTGCCCGCCTTGCTGCCCAAAAGCAACAGACGAATGATGATGTTGACGAGGATGGTGATGACCACGGCGAAGATGCCAGGGCCCGAGACTCTGAGTGGTCCGGGAATCCATTCGTGATCGCTGGAATTGATGATGACGCGGATGGAGGCGGCTCGGCTTTCCCTAACTCGGACTTTGGATCTAATGCGGATCACACCTTTTCTCCCACATTCCATGACTCGGGCTTTAGTCCTCCCGACTCATTCTCTGACAATTCCTCTGATGAGGATGGAGACGGCCATTCTGAATCCGTGAGGCGGCGAGTCCGTGTCCCGCTGGAGGTCGAAGAAGATGATGACGAGATGGGTGAAATGGTCGCACCTACCGCCACTGGCATGATCGACTCGGACGACGAAGATGAGGCTATCATCAACGAGTCTCTCGGCTACTCCAACCACCCGAGTCAAGCCCGGTACGACAGCTTCCGCCGATCACGGGTTGTGAGCGGATCCCACTTTGACGACGACCAGAACGACAGCAGTGACGGCGAGGACGACGGGCTTGTAGAAATCCTTGTCCCGGGTCGAAAGTCCTCAACCTCTAACTAAAGAGGGGCCCAGAGTTAGATGATCGAACAGCACTCGTCAATCTCAAATTTCCATTTTCTTTTCGACCCACTGCCTGCATACTTACGAGACTGGCTCGCTGTTCGGGGAAAAATCTAGATGAGCGCATTCGATGACTTTGCTTTCGAGGCTTCTCGCTGGGAGGCCTACACCCATACCATTTGGGATTTGTATATATTTTTTCCATCTTTGGTTCGAATCTTTGGGGGTGGATATGCATTTTTATGAGGTGTTCGAGTCTGAGCCATCGCATGCACCGAGTGAAGAATCTAACGAGTCCCATGATTCTTGGTCTCCGATTGAGTTGACTTTATGCCCTTGTACGATAGTTGTGAGAGAAGATGAATTGATTAAAGTTGCACGCTAAGAGTCGCAAAGAGTTGGGTAAAAATAGATTGACGAGAAGATGACCAAACAGTAGATATAAAACTGAAGTTACTAGTACCTGACATCCAAACTTGGAACTTGAATTTTCGACCCTTTTTAGACCGGGTGGTGGTTCAAGTTTAGATGTTGGCGTGCAGCGGAAAAATAAAAGTGGGCCGGGCTCATGGATCGCCCACCATCCCGCCAGAACTTTTTCGATGATATCACTCTTCGCTCTCGCTTTGCTCAACACGGATCTATACTGTCATATTATAAAGACTAGTCCGACCAGGCGGGTTTGCCAGGTTAAGTACTGAATTATGACCGCATCTCAGGAGTAAGTACCCGAGTAGCAACATCGTTTCATGCACTTTTATATCCCCTCCCACAGCCATAGCAGCCATAGCAGCAAAATTAGCTAACCTACAAGCCAGTCCATCAAACGGTCATTCACTAGAATCACACAAAGAACTAGTGCAGTGGGTCACAAATCATGGCGGCTACATCGCAGATACTGTATTCGTCGCGCAAGATGACACCCGGGGCGTCCACATCCAAGTGAGGACAGACCTACCCGAAGCCATCAGCAAAGAGACGCGTGTAATCAACACGCCACTGAATGTGACAATGTCCTACTTCAACGCGATCGACTACACATGTCCAAAGGGCTCATTTTCCAGCCACGGCGTCGTATTTCCGAGGGAATTCATCGATGCTGTAGGGAAGGAGGAGACGACGGCGTTTTACCTCATGGGTCAGTTCCTGCGTGGCGAGGAGGGATTTTGGTTTCCTTATCTGCGGACTTTGCCTCAGCCGGGCCAATTGACGACGCCTTTATTTTTTGGCGAGCATGATGTCGATTGGCTTCAGGGTACGGGAATTCCGGATGCTTCGGTTTTTAGGTATAAGCATTGGGATAAGAAATTTGACGAGGGTATGGCTAAACTTGAGGAGCTGGGGTTTGAAGGACTGGAGATGTTTACTTGGTGAGTTGGGATAGGCGTTTTTCTGATAGTCATATTGCTTCAGGTTCAAGGACTGGACTAATGATCTTCTAGGGAACTGTACCTGTGGGCATCAACTATTATCACATCGCGGGCTTTCTCCCCCAAGGTCTTATCCGGGGCTGTGGAGGAGGCTGACCTGCCGGAAGACTCGGTCCCGGTCTTGTTGCCATTGATCGATCTTCCTAACCACCGACCCTTGGCGAAGGTGGAGTGGCGAGCTGGAGATGCAGATGTTGGCCTGCTTGTGCAGGAAAATGTTTCACCTGGCGAGGAAATTTCCAACAACTACGGACCCCGTAACAATGAGCAGTGTCAGTATTTCCCCCGGGTTAGATGTATTGGTATCGATAGATCTAACATGAAATAGTGCTGGTGAACTACGGATTCTGTATCCTGAATAACCCTACGGACTACCGTATTGTCAAGCTTGGCCTTCCAGAAGAGAGCCCACTTGGTCAGGCGAAAGCCCGCCAGGCGAAAATGTTCCCAGAGCTGGCCAAGGCCGCTGAAGACCATTACTATATCTTCAACATTTTCTACCCACTGCTGGCACAGGAAAGACCGATGGAACACTCGATTTTCTCGCCAGCTCTTTTCAGCGCCATAGCCGTCATGCAGGCCAATAAGCGCGAGCGCAGGAAGTTAGAGATTACAGAAACCGGCATTTCTATCCCCGGTGGTTACGGCAGCGGACGAAACACATTGGCAGTTCTAGCGCAAATTAGCTTCGAGCTTATTGCGCACATTGCGCACCTTCAAGAAACTGCCGAAGACTTGCCAGAACATCCGTCGAACCTGAAGCAGACTTTTGCGCAAATATATCGCAACGGACAAATCACACTGGACAAGACTGCGTTGATTATTGCGGCGTGGACGATTTCTCGCGCACGGGAGCATCAACGAGGGGAGGACTGGGAGGATATCAAGGTTCTTCTCAATGATCATATGCAGAAGATTCCGACGGATCATTTCTCTCATGAGATTATGTCCCGGATTCGTGTGCGTGTGCTGGAGCGACCGTCTCTCCTCTCCAAGAATGGGGAGTTATTCCGACTGGGTGAGATCTACAGCTTGCTTCCAGCTGAGATGCAAGCGCCGAGCCAGCAATGCTTCGCTCACATCTTGGGCGAGGCTAGTAGCCAGCGCGTCCCCGCCCTTAAGACAGACCCACAGGCCATGTTTGCGCTGGTGGTGAACTTATTGGTTGCTACCAGACGCTCACCTCAAGCGCAGTCCCATCTGTCGTCACGTCTGATTCGGTGGGTGGACTTTCTACTGGAAGAGTATCCTCTTCAGAGCAGCCCAGAGGATGAATGTAGTGGAGTCCTCGAACAATTGGGAGCATACGTCCAGAACCAGGGCGCACAGTCATGGACTGAATCTGATGGGGTAACTTGGCTTGACTCGGAGAGCGGATGGCTAAACTCGAAGTGGCTGCAATGGGCCTGGCGAGTGGTGAATGGGGAAATGGTCTTGATCCCTTTAGATCCGCTGCAGGTGTTGACCAACAGCCCGGCGATGCCAAAGCAGGCGGTGCTGTATGTACCGCAGGAGTAGTATAGATAGAAATAAGAAGGAACTCAGGCTGTTGGAAGCTTAAACGACTGGCCTATTGGCCACCTGAATAGGTACTTATGAACTTGATTATGTGCAGGATATTCAACTTAAGCAAATTGACAATCCAATTAAATACCAAGAGGGTCTTCCTGGAAAATAGAGCTGACAGGTAGCCTTGATAGAGGATCGTGATGTCACCTGATACGCACAGGCAGCCCTCCCTGGGCAAATGCACGTGATAGCACGGCCCAGATTTGGTGACCCGAGAACTCAACTTTTCCCTCTCTTTAGTCCCATTAATCTCATTCATACTACGCATTACTTTTTATCGTTCTGGGTGCTTAAACTAACAACAATACTTCTCGTCCGAAATAGGAAACCACCGGAAGGGACACTGAGTCAGCACATCACGTGCCACCACTGTCCAATCAAGCGCCTCGTAAAGGCGGATCGTTCAGCAAGCGCAGGAATTGCCGTGCAGCTTCCCCTTCCTTTCCTCTCCATGACCGCTTGAGACCCGCCATCACACATCGCAATCCGTCATCATGATATCCCGAGCGGCGGCTCCCTCGTCCTCCTCCCTCTCCCAACTCACCACCCGCTCACTCCGCGCCCATGGGGCGGCCGCCCGCTCCTTCGCAACCGTGCAGGAGGCACCCCCAGTCAAGCACCATGGCGGCCTCCAAGACCAGGATCGGATCTTCACCAACCTCTACGGACACCACGGCGCGGACCTGAAGTCGGCAATGAAGTATGGTGATTGGCATCGCACCAAGGATATCGTCCTCAAGGGCCACGACTGGGTGAGTGTCATGACGTTTCCCTTCCACCTCGGGTCAAGGATCGGGTGGACGCGGTGAAACCTGGAATTTAATTGACTGTTCTAACCCAATTATACAGCTTATTTCTGAGATCAAGGCCTCTGGCCTGCGTGGCCGTGGTGGTGCCGGTTTCCCCTCGGGTCTGAAATACGTAAGTGGGATAGGCCGATAGGCCGACCTGTTCCTGAATTCCACGCATTGTGCGAGCAATTGGCTGACCGAGGCTTCGTTTTCTCGATTATAGTCGTTCATGAACTTCAAGGACTGGGACAAGGACCCCCGCCCCCGCTACCTCGTCATCAACGCTGACGAGGGTGAGCCCGGTACCTGCAAGGATCGTGAGATTATGCGCAAGGATCCCCAGAAGCTGATTGAGGGTTGCTTGGTCGTTGGCCGTGCTATGAACGCCAACGCGGCTTACATTTACATTCGTGGTGAGTTCTATCACGAGGCGACTGTCCTGCAAAATGCCATCAACGAGGCCTACGCCGCCGGCTATATCGGCAAGAACGCCTGCGGTACCGGCTACGATTTCGACGTTTACATCCACCGCGGAATGGGCGCCTATGTTTGTGGTGAGGAGACCTCCCTCATTGAGTCCATCGAGGGCAAGGCCGGCAAGCCCCGCCTCAAGCCTCCTTTCCCCGCTGCCGTCGGTCTGTTCGGTTGCCCCAGTACCGTCACCAACGTCGAGACCGTGGCTGTTGTTCCCACTATTATCCGCCGTGGACCCAGCTGGTTCTCTTCCTTCGGTCGTGAGCGTAACGCCGGTACCAAACTTTTCTGTATTTCCGGTCACGTCAACAACCCCGTCACTGTTGAGGAGGAGATGTCCATCTCGCTGCGCGAGCTGATCGACAAGCACTGTGGAGGTGTGCGTGGTGGCTGGGACAACCTGTACGCTGTCATTCCTGGCGGTTCCTCTACCCCCGTTATCCCCAAGTCCGTCGCCGACGACCAACTTATGGACTTCGACGCCCTCAAGGACTCCCAGAGTGGTCTGGGTACCGCTGCCGTCATCGTCATGGACAAGTCCACTGACATCGTCCGCGCCATCTCCCGCCTCTCGTCCTTCTACCGCCACGAGTCTTGCGGTCAATGCACTCCTTGCCGCGAGGGCAGCAAGTGGACTCAGCAGATTATGTCCCGTATGGAGACCGGTAACGCCCGCGAGCGTGAGATCGACATGCTCCAGGAGCTCACCAAGCAAGTCGAGGGTCACACTATTTGCGCTCTTGGTGAGGCCTTCGCCTGGCCCATTCAAGGTCTTATCCGTCATTTCCGTCCCGAACTGGAGGCCCGCATCCGCGAGCACCAGAAGCAGCTCGGCAGTGCCCCCTTCGCTGGTGGCTGGCACCCCGAGAGCCGTGCTGAGGGCAAGCTGATCTCCCCCGGCATGTAAAAAGAAAAGAAAACGAAAAGCCTCCCCCACCCTCCCTCAACCTGATTTCTTAGCATCTTTCTAAAAAGAAGCAGGAATGGGTCGATATTTTCTACATCTAGATCTCCGTTAACCCCTCCTACGGGCTGGTAATGATCCTTTCTTGGCCAGTGGAGGTGGTTGTCTCCATATTTCCTTTACTCCGTTTGATCCCCTTCCTGTCGCGTCTAGGTTATTTTCCTTTCATGTACAGTCGATAGCAATTCATGCATTTTAACTTGTTCAATCTGTTTCCCCGTACGGTCCGAGTTTTAGTTGTAATTTCTGAAAACAACCTTTCTCTCTCTTCTATCCATCTCACTGAAAGTGACCTACTGGTTCAATAACATAAAAAATGCCCTTTACTTAGGTTTATATCAATATAGTAAGTCTCAGCTTGGTCCATCTCGTGGAAAGACTGCCCAGAATGTAAAGGGCTTGTTCCTAGTTAATGTTTAGACAAACTTGAATGACAGTGCGGCTCTGAAGCCAGGCCGAGGTCAAGACCAGGGTAAATGATTTGCTCTACTAGGCCTACAGCAGTGAACTGCATCTCGGCCTCAATGAAAATTCATCTTTGGTTATCAGTCTAAACCACCAGAATCGACGAGTAAGTACACGGGCTCCAGAAAATAATCGAACGCTGATTGGCTGGTGAGTTAAAAAAGCGACCTGGCCAATCGGAGAGTGAATACAATACCCCCGCCGAGTTGTCTGAGGCGTAATAGTATATCCTCTCAGGGTCTTCAGCTTTTCTTCTTTTTCTTTCTCTCTCTTATTTCCAAAATAAAAATATTCGATTCAAGTGCTTTATTCCCAGCAGCTTAATTCATCTTTTCTCACAACGGTGCCCGGGCGTTTTCATAACTCTGCTTGACGGAACTCTTGTCTTTTGGCCCAAGTGGAGGTTAACGTCACCAGTATGCACAATAGCACCCAATTTAGATTCCAAGTTATTTGCCATAAAATGCTAATGAGTTAAAGTTTCAGACAAAAATCCAAAGAAATATGCGACGATCAACACTACCCGAACCTCGTGCGCCCCTAAATCAGCAGCCGATCAGCGACACGTCGGCCGAGACACGACAGGATACAGATTCGTCCGAAGATGAGGATGACAAGGACACATTTCCAGAGAATAGCAGACAAGCATGGTCATGCCTCTTAGGTTCATTCCTGATGATGTTTCCGTCATTTGGCTTCCAGACTGCGAGTATGAAAGCACCCCGTCCTCGCCGCGTACCATGAATTATCACGCTAACCCGGCTTTTAGTCGGATCCGTTCAAGACTACATCAGTACCCATCAACTTTCCGAATATAGCGTCAGTGATGTCGGCTGGATAACTGCGGTTCTTGTTTTCTTGACACTTTTCCTTGGGGTTCAAGTCGGCCCTCTGTTTGACCGATACGGTTCAAGATCTTTGATCATAGGGGGAAGTCTAGCGAACTTTCTCTGCTATATTTTACTGGCAGAATGCACTGAGTACTGGCACTTTATGTTATGCCTCGGTGTCCTCGGTGGTATATCATCCGCTATCATTACCACAGTTTCTATAGCAGTCCTCAGCCACTGGTTTTATCGAAATCGTGGTCTGGCATCTGGCATCTGCATGGCAGGGTCATCAACCGGCGGAGCTCTTATTCCCTTGATGCTCCGTTTTCTACTCAAGCAGCACGGCTGGCTATGGTCAATTCGAATCGTTGCTTTTATAGCTTTAGGATGTTACATGATTGGCGTGCTCCTCGTTAAGGAGCGTCTTCCAACCAAAAACACGACAAAGTCAACAATTGACTTTAAAGCATTCGCATCACCCCGTCTATGCTTTCTTGCCGTTGCCGTTTTCTCTTTTGAATTCATCATATTTGGCTGCGCTGCATTGCTACCAACATACGTTCGTTATGCGGGCATGTCGGAGGATGTGCAATTCTACTCATTAACACTCCTAAATGGCATGAGTCTTTTCGGAAGGGTCATACCGGGATTCGCCGCCGACCAACTTGGCCGATTTAACACACTTATATCGATGGTATGTGCTACCTTGATCGTCATGGCAGCCGTATGGGTCCCATTCGGCTCGCAAGATGAAGCAACACTATACGCCGTTGTAGCCATATTCGGATTTGGCTCTGGTGGATGGCTATCGTTAGCCCCTGTCTGTGCAGGGCAGCTCTGCCGAACCGAAGACTATGGCCGGTTTTATGGCACAATTTATAGTGTGGCGTCCTTTGGAGTTTTGTTGACGGTCCCCGTTGGCGGAAAATTGCTTCAATCGACAACACCTCAAATTTTGATTGGGTTTTATTCCGCAATATTGTTTGTTGGAATGGTTAGTATAACGTTGTCGCGATGGGCCTTGTTGGATTGGAAATGGAAGTGGTGTGTTAAAGTTTGATAGGGCGATTGCAAAAGACTGCAGCTCCTAGAATGTGTTCGAGAGACCTAAAATAAAATAGATATAGACTTCCCGAACAAAAATAATAGTTCCAGAGACGGAGAAACAGAACCTTCGAAATAAATGTGAAAACAGCCATGGATGATAGATCCAAGTTCTTGTACGGTTGTCCATGAGGAATTCTTTGAGGCTTCGGATAATAGATAATGACTCAATTTCCATAGCACTATAGTAGTCATAATTTAGTCCGACAATTTGCAGGCCATGTAGGTAATTTGACAGAGGTTTTTATATTCCACTGGAAATTCGACCGAAATTGGTTTTGTCGACACCTGGTAAATAAGGCGGCACAGCAGTCATTCCTCCGTCCGACTTCAGAGGAACTTCCCATTGACGCATATCATGCATTGATCCCCCATCCCACAAGTCTGATGACCTCACCAGAAAGATCGCTGCCCGAGCTGGAGCTCACCGCGATTGATGTTCCAGGTTGCTAGTCGTTTCAGGCTGCCTCTAGTTATCACATCGGAAGAACCCCGAAACCACTGCTTTCGGCACTCATTTCATAATGAAGGCTGTTGTTTCAACAGCAGTATCAAAACGCAAGACACGGAGTGGCTGTCTTACTTGCAAGTCAGTTTGTTTCAAATATTTCATTCAATCACTTGCTAATCAACGGATTCTAGGTCTCGGTATGTAGACGCCACTGAACTAGCAAGATATTATCTACGCAGCTGACCATTCACGACGCAGACGTATCAAATGTGACGAGACCAAGCCATCATGCCTGCGCTGTGTGACTACAAAACGGATTTGCGAGGGCTATTCAACTTCCCCTCAGCAAGCCCTGTCATTTGATTCTCTAACAGATGATGAACGCCGAGCGTTCCTTTTTTTCCGCAGTCGAACCGCCCATCGGATATTTGGCCACCGCGATGTGGAGAACTGGCTTCCCACACTGTTGCAAATTGGACACAAAGAGGCCCCAGTCAAGCATGCCCTAACTGCATTGGCCTCGCTGCATGAGAGCTTAGAGCCTGGGAATGCGTCTACCTCTATACGTCGATCAGGGAAACATGCGGAGATCTCAGCACAAATGTTAGCATTGAGACATTATACATTCGCCATCAAATCCGTCCAGACAGAATCGCCCGACATGTCCCATCGACCGGACATTGTCTTGATCCTTTGTATCCTTTTTATCTGTTTCGAGCAATTTCGAAGCGGTGATGCTGCTTGTCTTCTCCACCTTAGTGCAGGTTTCAGACTGCTATATTGGTGGAGGCGCAATACTGCGAAATACAGCAATTTACAGGAGTACTCTCGACCGACCGTTGACTTTGTCAATAATCAGATTACCCCGATCCTACAACGGCTGCGCGTGCAGTTTTCTCTATGCATGGACTCCCGACATGCGTTGAAAGATCTCGGTGTTCCCCTTTGCCTACCACCTCCAATAATTCCATCATCATACACCTCCCTTAACTCCGCCCGCGTGGACTTTGACCGAGTAATGAACTACATATTCTCATCTTCAGAGCGTGATATGCCTGGGAGGGATGAAGCTCCAAGACCAACTTCTAGCACTCTTTTACACCAGTGGAAGAGCGCTCTTAAATCCAGCTCATCTCAATTCTCTGGAGAGCCTCCGATATTGCAAGACTGCACAATAAAGCTCTTGAAACTTTACTACCACGTCTCAATAATTATAGCCGAGACATATGGCTCTGAGAGTGAAACGATATTTGACAACTATATTGGCCACTTTCAAACCGCCGTTGAACTCGCTGAGAACATCACTAGCTCGTGGAAAGATGCACAGACCTTTAGTCTACTTTTCAGTTTCGACCTTGGTTTCACTCCTCCCCTATTCCTTGTCGCCTCTCGCTGCCGCCACCCCCTCATTCGGCGAAGAGCCGTGAATATGATGCTCCAGTCGCCTTTCTACCACGGAGCTTGGCAAGATCGATATTCGGGCCTGTGTGCGCAACGAATGATCGAGCTTGAGGAGGAAAATGCCGGAACTGTTGTGGATCATATCGATGTGCTGGAGAGCCAACGAATCCGAAAGGTCTCCGCTGATCTCCAAGAATCACAGTGTGAAATTTTGATGAAATTTACTAGATGGCCATTCACACCCGAGTTTCCGATACATACCACCATTATCAAATTGAAATGATATCTTAGAAAATTATACGCAATTTCATCTTGTTCTTCAAGTCTCAAAATAGACTAGTACGGAAAGCGATTATCAAGCTTCCGACCAAGCTGAATCGAAGTTTCGAGAAGGAGTTTTAATAAACATCCCCCGTAGTCATTACTGTGATAGCGCAGTATCTAGATATAAGTTTCGACCTTCGCCGCTTTGAAATAGCTAGAACCCAAGGATATCCGTTGATAAATTCAAGTTTGGAGGCTCCTTGGCTGACTGAATAGGTTTTCTTAATGTTGGTGTCTGGAAGACCTCTTTAGACTGAGTCTATTCTAATACCAAAAAGTCCGTCGGAAGAAGCAGAATGGTTTCAGAAAGATTGATAATGGCTGCAATTGGATTCTTCTAATCAATAAATCCCTTTTTAATGGTCTCCTGTATACCACGAAACCATAATTCGGCCATTTTCTCATATCCCCCGTCACCAGGATGTATACCGTCGACAAGCTCGTAGGCACCGGGCCCTTCCGATGAGTGCATATCAACCAGCAAAATTTTCTTTTGTTCATTCTTCTTCTTCTCTGCCAATGCGCGAAACTGATCGTTCAAATCCTTCACCATCAAATCCACCTGTCGGTCGGCATTGGGAATTAGAGTAGAAAGCAGGATCGTGGATTGAGGGCATGCCAGCCAAAGAGAATCGAGCATCTGACTCATACGCCTTCCAGCCTCCGCGGTGTTGAAGACCTGGATACAATCATTGGAGCCGGCATTGACCATAAAGATATCTGGTGATAAACATTTTACTGACTTCTTAGCTTTCTTTTCGACCTCGTCGATCCGAAAGCCACGCCAGCCCTCATGCTCGTTGTTGGGGATAGAGCCATCCTTGCGTGAGCCTACCATGCATGAATTGATTCCCTGGTCTTCGAGTAATTGCAAGAGCGGCTTCCTATATCCAGCCCCATGAGACGAGCCAACACCCCGGGTGACGGATCCACCCAGGGGCATTAAACGCAATAAACCGTCGGAGGCACGACCTGGTGTACTCTGAAGTTAGGAACAAGTTTCAGAATTTTGATTCATAATTGAAATACTGACTTTTTTGTGAGCGCGCATCGGTGGATATGGTAGACAAGTAGCGGTTGGCATTGAAGCAGGGGATGTGCAAGTGCACAGCATGGTACCGAGGCAAATTCGCGAGGGGCCCCCGCATGATATCGAATGAAAATGATATCGCGATATATACCATGCAAGTAAAGTAGATGAGATTGGAAAAATGCGAAATTAAGCTGAAATGCTTGGGAGCGGCAGGTAAGACCTCGGCGGAATGTCAAAGCGCCGAGGCCCCACGACTTCTCTCCAGCACCGCGACGGTGAGAACAACAGCCTAATTTCAAAGCTTCAATGTAGCTATCCTTTTGAGATATTCAACGCTTTCTCGAGCAAGATATTGATAAACTCATATATTGCTCGGTTACATTGCTTAAACAAGCTTAATGAGCGGAATCGCCGTTATCGCGACCGTGCGGCTTAAGGTCATCGCGGATGATCTTTCAGATGGCCATGGCCATATCAGACATCTAGGCGCAACATGCCCATCCCAGGTCAATCAAGCTGGAACTCGACCAGATGTTGCATTTATGAAACAAATCTTGGGAGCTGGAGGAGGTATTATATATATATCTTCCGATGAGTGCCACCTCATCGCTGCCGGAGAACGAGTGGACTCCAAACTTCGGCCTCTCAAGTGCGTTACATAGCTACAATGAGTTTCTTGATCTTGATACCAAGGCGCCTGCGTGTGCGCTATGTTATTGGTGCATAAAGCTAGCCGCCATATGAGGGATGGTTGCCAGGTAATGGTGAGCAATATTGTCACTTGGGGGCGATTTACTCCGCGTGGTTCCTCTTGAGTTGCGACAAGGAAGAGCTATGGGAACGAATATCGCACTTCGTGGCATCAATTATGGGTCGGCTGTAGGGATTAACCACGGGTCGATCATAAATGAGTTCAATCTCGCATCAGGTATCTTCAGAAACTTCGCCCAGTGTCTATAGTGCTAAGTTCAATGCAGATCTTGAAAATAAACTACCAATTGTGCCAGAGGCTTCGTTTGACTCCTAGTAAATCAACATAAGGATGAATGCCTCCGAGGTACACGAACTGATATCCTTGACAAGATTAAAAAATGGTCTTCTTCACCACATCAAGAAGGCGTTTTCTGGCTAAATGGGATTGCTGGGACGGGAAAGTCGACCATTTCACGCACTATCGCGAGATTTCTCAGTGATACACGGTCATTAGGAGCAAGCTTCTTCTTTGAGAGAGGCGACGGTGACAGGGGCAATGCAAGAAGGCTTTTCCCAACGATTGCAAGGCAACTGGAAATCAATAGTCCTTTCCTGTTGCCAAGGATACGCGAAGCAATTCATGGCAATCCCGACATTGCAGAGAAGGGTATGCGGGAGCAATTCGATCAACTTATTCTTAAACCTCTCCTCAAAGTCTCGACACGCCCAAGCAAGATGACCACTCCAACGTCTCATCTTATAGCAAGGTAATTGTCATTGATGCGGTGATTGTCGCATCATTGAAACAATCACCGTCGAAATAATTATATACTAGAGAAGAGAAGATATAGACAAAAAGAGGGAAAGAAACAGAAAATGGAAAGGTTACAGAAAGATAGCTAGTGGATGGCCCAGGTGGGCAAGATAGAACCCGACTACAAAGTCATCCCCCAGCCCGGGCCACGGCTGGTGGCATATAATTCGACCCAAAAATGGTCTGCTCAGAGGCTTTCATAAAAATGACTCGAGCTTAACACGCGTCTCAGAAAGCCAACTGCGCATAGAAATATCCGACAGATGCGTGAAGTCACTGCGTTCGGAATCAACTGAGCTGCGTCGCATCGAATCAATGAATTTCGGCCAAGCATTTGCTAGAACCAAGTATCTGATGTACTCGTTAACTTAATTGAAGATAGTCATGTCAAAACCAGCGGGGATCTCTCCTGCATATTGGATATCCGAGATTTTCTGTGATGGTAGAGTACGATCATCATCGTCAAATGGCGATGTGGAGTTGATGGACACTTTCCCGTTAGAGTATTGTTTGGGGCCCAAATGTAGGATGCCTATTCATGACTCTGTTGCGGATGATCATATTGGGAATTCCCAAGCATATCAAGTATTCGTTGCTTTTTTTCTTCCCCACGGTCAGAGACTTTGACAAGATCTGCCAGAGATCGACCCTCTCCATCCAATACGTTCGCCGTCGCTCCTGCAGTCAATAGCGCCGATACAGAAGTTGAATTGCCATGGGATGCAGCAATATGCAACGGCGTCCTATGCTCCTCGTCACGATAATCCAATTGATAGGGCAGCGGGAACGCTCTGAGAAGAATTTCAAGACATCTTCGAAACGGTGTATCTTCTCTGCCTTTATGGATACTCAAAAATACATGCAGTGCACTTCTTGATTCTTCTACTATGAACTCTGCTGGTGGACCATCACGCGTGAGTGCGAATTCGATATCATCAGCGTCAGAGACAAGATATTTCAGCCGATTTAGGACAAGGGTGCAGTCTCTCGTGAGTATCCTTGCAAGGACGGTCTTTTGGTGTTTTGGGTTGCCTCCGCGCACACCCGTCCTCTTGTTTATGTCTGCGCCGCGTTTTAACAACGCGTTCGCGATGTGCAGATTACCTTCAGCTACAGCACACGCGAACGGTGTAATACCGTAGAAGTCAACGGCGTCGATATCGAGGTCATATTCCAGTAGGCGGTTCGTGAAGAAGAGATCGGGGTCACCCTGTTGGGCCACGAGGTGCAAACTTGTTGTTTCCATGTCGATATTTGTTTGCTTGATCGACCATGTTGAGCACTTCAGCCTTGGGTCAGCTCCTGCGTCTAGTAAGGAAATGAATATGGACTTTCGGTAATCGTGGATTGACTGGTGGAGGGGTGCCATGCTGTATTTTCCCTGTCGTTTGTTGATGTCGAGGATTTTCATGCATTGCTTGGACGAAAGGAAGTAATGTACCCAGACAAGTCGTTCATAGAAGACTGCAACAAACAAGGCATCAAGCTCGTAGATGTGGCCACCAGTTGTATCTGTCTTTGCACAAGTGATGTCGAAACCGCGGGAGACCAGGAGATCTAACGTATCGGTAACTGCATTTGGATACTCTTTACCGTGAATTGTGATCATCTCAAGGACTGAACTTGCAGACAGTGCTTTGCTATAGAGGGTATGTCCGGTATCGTAATGTGTGTTCAAATTAAAACTGCAATTGGACAATAGGAGCAGGAGCATGGGTGCATTGTGATGAAGCATGGCGATATCGAGAGCGGATGTTCGGCCTTCTTCATCGAGACTTGTCGGATCTGCGCCTTTCAGGATCAAAGCTCTCGATGCAGGGATATTTCTTCTAGAAACAGTACGATGGAGAGGAGTCCCGCCCGCCCAAAAGAGCGTAGGGAAGATGTCGGCCCGTGAAGCCCAAGCTCCAGCCCGAGCCTCGAGATTTCCTCCGGCGTACAGCAAGGTGTCGATCATTATGCTGAGTTTATTCACAGTCTGCCCATTGAAATTAAATCCATCGTCTGGAATATTCAGGACCCAATGCAGAGGTGTCTCGTCGTTTATGTTAGCTATATCAGCGCGTGCGCCCTTTGCTACCAATTTGAAGGCCATTGGGAATTTACCATTTCGGCATGCAGCAAGTAGAGGCGTATCTCCGTTGTCGTTGCGTACGTTGATACCTACATGGAACTCTGAAATGAGGATCTCCGCCGCCTCTGGCAACCCAAGCATTGCGCAAGCATGAAGGAGAGTGTTGCCACTGTCCAGGCCATACATATGCCGCAATATGGGGGATTCGCCTCCTAATGATTTCATGTTTTGATGCAAGCTATTGATATCTCCGATATCAAAAGCTTTCTCACTGAGATGAAGACCAGTGCCGTTTCCGTAGAACGATCTGTTGGTGATGAAGAGACTCTCTGGCTCGCTCCGAGTTTGGAATTCCAGGTTTGGCCAATATGTTGCATAGTCTAAGGCCGCGGTAGCCGATCCATTGACGACTCCGTTGGCTAGATACTCGTTTGCCTTCTGCTTCACTTCCAAGGGCCAAGGCTCGTCGAAATAGTCATACATTCGAATGATTATTGCTTGCATTGGCATATATTGCTTGTCAGCGAGGATGGTGATCCATTTCAGCGCTTCATTCGGGTCATCATCCAAGCCAAGGCCACCATCACCTATAGCCATATCAATCACCCCAAGAGCAAGGGGATATTGATCAGAACTGGGTAGCCTATTCTCAGATCGACCACTCAGCAGCATGGCGCTCCTTCTCAGATGATTCAGCATGCGCAAACGAATAGGGACACATATATTTCTTATGTTAAAATTGTCCATAGCAAAGCTTAAGGGGTTGCTAGATAGCTGTGCCCAGGGTTGCACAGTAGGACGCGGCTCGCTGGTTATTAGTCGAACTGCAGTGCGAAGCCTCCGCTTTAGAGGGTCTTTCTGGATCGTGCACGCCAGAAGAGACCATATCTCTCCAATAAAAGGGCGGTACCCTGGATTCAAAAGAATAGAAGCTTGTGCGTAGTGAAGAAGTGGCAGCTTTCCGACTTTGGCCTGTTCGATGTCACCGATATCGTTTAGCAAGGCATGCTCAAACGGATTCTCCCCGTCCAAAAGAACTCTCCATAGCAGTAGACCTAGCGAGTACACATCGGTAAATTTCAGGAAATAGTGCGGGTAGGGAAGTTTTCTTCTGAATTCGGGTGCTGTCCACGGACTCGTTCCCCCAAGCAGACATGCCTTGTCTTCTTTGATGTCGGCTAAGAAGACCGCAAAACCAAAGTCGCAGAGCTTCGCTTGGTATACACCCTCGTGCTCGAAGACCAGCACGTTCTCAGATTTGATGTCTCCATGAACGACACCTGAGTCATGGAGCGCAACAAGACCATGAGCAACATCAAGAAATATCTTTTTCTTCTCGTGATAAGATAAGCTGTGTGAACGTTGAAAGCCGGCCAAATCACCTAGTTCCGATCGCTCAAGACACAATTGAGGCGAAAGACTGGGCTCCTCACCAGGCCAAAACATCCACTCAAATGAAATGAGCGATATAATATTCGGATGCTTGCGAATCGGATCGTGTGTCAATACATGAACCTCACGCAGGAAATCCATCGCTCTAGTATGTCCCTCGAGGCCCCAGGAACGCACGTGTTTTCGCACGATGAAGGATCCGTTTCTGGGCACATTGTTGATCATCATAGTGTTGTTCGCGTCGATGATAGACGCCGAGTAACCTTGGCCCATAAAGCCGCCACTGTCGATTTGTGCATCCAATTGGAATATAGCATCGGTATTATTTGTAATTTCTCGACATTTCCGACCCATCCATAACCCCATGATTGCCAGCTGGGATATCGTCATGTCCGAAGAAGATGGGGCTTCATTATCTACTGTTTGAGCCGAGCTCTCACGAATCAATGAACCAGAAAAGTGTCTTGAGCTCGAATCTGGAAAGAATGAAGATTGCGGAGAGTCCATTTTGATGACAATCAGTAAGGTGGTTAGCGTAGGGAGTTGAAAAGTCCAGAAGTCCAAGATACGACCAAGCTGCCAAAGCAGCCTTGAGAAGCACTAGAAATAGAAGCTGTAGGCTCACCAAGAGAGAGGAATAACAAGCGAGCCGGCGATCGCAGGGTCGTATCGCAAGCGAGCATGGCGCGATATGATTGGATGCACTAGTCATCTAGTGGCTTACATCGATTGAGTCGGGCGCTTGACGTCTTTCGTATCAGCAACATTGGAGATCAACCTGAAAAAATCACGAAATGGAAGTGGCAGGCCTCGTTCTGAGCGTTGTGTCCTTGTTTAGCTCTTGCCTACAAGGATACCAACTTGTCTCTGATGTGAAGAATGGCGGGCAAGATTCAGCAATTCTTCTCTGTCGACTGCAGATTGAAGAGAAGAGGCTTATGATCTGGGGAAGGACGGTCGGGCTTGGCGAGGAAACATGTCGCATTCCTGTGCAAGACCTCGACACCATTATTACGGTTTTAACGGAGATCAACAGTATCACGCAGGATGCAGCAGTGATGAAGAAGAGATACGGCGCGAGTCCAGAAACGTGCAACGACATCGTCAGCTACACTAGACCCATTGAGTTCATTCAAAGCTCCTCAGTCTACCTAGAAGCTCGTCGTCGTATTGACGAGAAACTTCGATCGCCGGGGCTGTCACTCAAGGCTGGACTTCGTTGGATGTTTGATCGGAAGAATTTTGAGAAATTAGTTGTCGACTTGCGCGAGCTGAACGACGGCTTATATGCACTGCTAGAGGGAGCCCAGAAACTGGCTTCTTCGACAAGTTTCAACGAGATTTGCTTAATGTCCTCAGCCAGTGACGATGTGCAAAGGCTCACTGTCATAAGAGACGCCTCGAGAGCATCATACGAGGGGTTATCTCGCACTGTTGATCAGCGCATGCACATGATTGATTTGGAATCTTCTTCGTCGATTGACGGGTGTTGGTTAGGTACTAAAATACCTGTCGATCAACTCGATTGGATCCTGTCTGAAACTTCCAGGGCCATAGCTCGCTTCGAGGAGGAAATGGTCCTCGTGGAGTGGAGAGAATACGGTGATGAAATTCTGCCGGGTCGAGCAGTGCTCAACGTTCTGGAACGGCGAATAGCTGAACTATCAATACTTCTTGGTCGGAGCCCAAAGCCTGAAGGATTTCAAGTGATGGACTGCATAGGCTACTGCCACAATGAGTCTCAACAACGTTTTGGATTGATCTACAATCTTCCGGTCTTAGAGGCTGACAAACCGCCGGATATTGTGTCCCTGTATGACCTAATCCATCCACAAAATGGTGCTGATACGGTATTTCCAAGCTTGAATGACCGCTTTCTACTATCGCGTATCCTAGCCAACAGTCTATTACAACTCCATACCACATGTTGGCTTCACCGAAATTTACGCAGCTCACACATTCTGTTCGTCAAATCCGGGAAAAGCATGGACTGGCTTCAGCATCCATATCTCTCTGGATTCGGATATTCTCGATTAGACGATCCCAGGGCAGTCTCTATACCGCTTCGTGCCCAGGACGAGGCAGCGGCATACCAGCACCCTGAGTTGACCGAGAATCCGCGGATCGGATACCGGCGTGAATACGATGCCTATAGCCTGGGGATTGTGTTGACTGAAATTGGATTCTGGCGCCCGATTCTCAAGTTTCAAAAGTCGGAGTATCGTCCGAAGCGGAACCATCGTCGACTGTTGGAATACCAGCTCACTGGTGATCTTGCGCATCGGATGGGTCAGCAGTTCGAGCAGGCAACCAAGCTATTATTGACAGGCAAGGCGTATGGAGATTCCAAAGTAGAAGGGGAACAACTGATTGCATTTTCACGGAATATTGTCTCACGGCTTGGTATTCAAAGCTTGCACTAACCCATTTACGAAAATTATCAAATAAACTTGAGGGCTAGTCTGCACTCTTCATGACTACTGGAAGTAGACCTCATCAGGAGCCAGGAAACATATCATAATGTAGTAATGATTTCTATATCACTCATCTCACTCTATGTACTTTTCTAGTAGTAGAGTCCTTAAACGCCATAAATGTCAATTCCCATCTTTTTCCTTGGTCCCTGCCGGCTAGGGATGCATCTTCAGTTTGGATTCCTTCTCTAATATCGCCTATTCAAGCTCAATAGTGCCAGGAGGCTTGGAGGTTCTGGAGAGGGGGTGTCAGTTGAAGGCTCCAAGGGGATGGCTTTGAGAAAACTTACAAATCATAGGTGACACGGGCCACGCCCTCAACCTGGTTGCAAATAGTCCGGGACACATCCTAGATGGGTAAACAAGTTAGCAAGCATGGTATTGTAACCCAAATTTGACTCTAACTGACCTTGAGGAACTCAGTGCTGAAGTCAAAGATATCGGCGCTCATGAAATCCTTGGTTTGAACAGCGCGAAGAATGATGATGTAGCCCCAGACACGCTGATCACCGAAAACACCAACACTGCGGTTGGTATCAAGACCCGCAAACGCTTGAGAGATCTACTAGGGTTAGCTTATATCCGTCTTAGCTAAATACAACCTGACATACCTGGTCGTAAAGGCCTGCCTCCTTGATCTTAGTGATGAAAATGTGGTCGGCCTTACGGGCGATGTCGACACGCTCCTGTGTGACGTCGCCGAGGATGCGAATAGCGATGCCAGGACCGGGGAAGGGGTGTCGGTTCACCAGCGACTCGTGAATACCGAGCTGGCGGCCAATGGCTCTGACTTCGTCCTTGAACAGAAGTCTGAGGGGCTCAATAAGGCGCAAGCCTTGGCCGTTCATCATACGCTCAGGCAGACCGCCGACATTGTGGTGGGTCTTGATAGTGGCGGAAGGTCCACGGAAGCTCAAAGACTCGATCACGTCAGGGTACAAAGTACCCTGCAAAAACCATTCCACCTTGCCAGAGTTGGGGGTGCTCTCTGCTTCCTTCTCGATTCTGATAGCCTCTTTCTCGAACAGATCGATGAAGGTAGATCCAATAATCTTCCGCTTCTTTTCCGGGTCAGCAACGCCTGCAAGACGGCTCATGAACAGCTCACCAGCATCGACAACGGTGAGGTCAATGCCAAGATGTTCTCCGAGTGTTTGCTTAACCTGCTCGCACTCATTAAGACGCATGCAGCCTGTGTCGACGAGGACAGCCTTAAATCTTGAGCCAATGGCAGCCTTGAGCAACGCCGCTGCGACTGTGCTGTCCACACCACCGCTAACAGCGCCGATCACGAGAGAACGGTCACCAACGAGCTGTTGGATTCGAGCGATCTCGAGCTGAGCAAAGTCACCCATCTTCCAGTTCGCCTGAGCGCCACAGATATCAACACTGAAATTACGCAGGATATCGGTTCCGCGGGGAGTCTAAATTGGAATATTAGAGGGACTTCTTGGACGACACAGGGTAGGGGTAACGAACGTGCTCGAGCTCGGGGTGGAATTGAACGCCTGTTTGTTTCTCTCGTATTAGCATATTGTCGTAAAAGTAGCCTGCGTCTGGACAAGGGGAAAAACAAACCAAAGATAGGCTTCTCCTTGTGAGCGATGCTAGCATACTCCGAGTTGGTGGTAGCACCAATGACCACAAAGTCCTAAAGAAATGTCAATAACTATGCCAAAAACACAGCTTTAGCTCACTAACCGTAGGCAAGCTGACGAGCTTGTCGTAGTGGGACATGAAAACAGGAATGGCATCGCCCAAGCCAGCGAACAGACGATCGACGTTGTCGTTAACCTTGGTGATGTTCACATCGGCGTGACCATACTCTAAGAAAAGAGTTAGAAATAACCATATAATGTGCTGAATGTTACAAACCTCGTGCCTCTCCACGGGCAACATTCTTCGAGTCAATGCGCCATGCGATCTCCTGGCAACCATAGCTAAACAGTATTAGTTTTATCCTGGCGTTGATGTCGAAGAAAATCATACCAAATACCACTACGCCTCATGTGTTAGTCCAGGTTCAAGTTCAGCAATTTGAATTGTAGGGACTCACAGAATAGGGACGTTCAGGTCAAAAACAGCGGGGTCGACATCTTGACATATATGAGTATAGGAAACAGGATATCCGAGGGGGGAATGATAGCCTTACGGGGCGAGCCATTGTCGTAGACGGAAGCAGGACCTAGTAGATTGGTTAGACCTTGACAAAAGCCATGCAAGGAATCATTCCATACCTCCAGAGAACACAATTCCCTTAGGCTTCCAAGTCAGATCCGCGATTTTAGTGGTGCAGGGGAGCAGCTCAGCGAAGACACCGAGGGAACGAAGACGGCGGAGGATCAGGTGGCTCGTTTGAGACTTGAAGAGTCAGCATCTGCTAGAGTCGCCGGGGTATAGCCAGGGGTCTGCCGGATACATACTCCAAAGTCGAGAACCAGGATAGTCTAGAGAGTCGACAACTGTCAGCCAATTCGTTCATTTTGCAATCATGAGTCAATTGCGCCTGCACGCGGGGTCGGGTAATCGCAAGCTGCGGTCCAGTCGCCATTCCACCTCAGGAACGATACGTACATCGAATGTGTTGTGAGGCGACTCGGCCTCAATGTTAAGGGCCATATTTAAATATCGGGCGTATTGCGAATGGCGGGGGTTCGTAATAGTTGCACGAAGAAGATCCAAAAAAAGTTTTGTGGTACCGCCGCCTCCCCTCCCCAATAATACACCGCCCGGGTCGTATAAACCAGCAGAAAACTTCCCCACCATGTCACATGATGAGGGCGGTATATCAATCGCCATGGTGAGTCATCACATGGCTTCTTTGGTCTATGTACATACTTCGACTTTAGGTGTGTTTATAAACAACGCCTGATCTTGCGCATTGGAAGGTCTAATCGATATTGGATGGCTACATGGTACTTTAAAACAAAAATAAAATCCACTCTATACCGCAAACCTCGATTACTTTCTGGTTTTCATGCTTGAATGCAATGTGACTTGAGTGGAAATGAAACATGTATTAGACGAGTAATGTTACTCTGTAATATTACAGACGGTGGGGACCGCTCTTAAGTATGGCAAAAATGCGAAAAACTCAGAGGATTCGTGAGCTTCAGCGGCAGAATGTAATTTTTTGGTGAAACAACTGCGAAATAACAATATCATACATGATACAACCATACTGGCCGGCAACTTGAACAGTACCAAATACACATTCCCCCTAAGCACGTATTCTAGTTTGCACACAACAAAATGGATGGTTTCAATCAAGTGAGAGATGATAGGAACTTATCAGAGACATCTTCATATTGGATGAATCAGGTGGGTCGTTGACCGGTACAGCGGGCTTGACTACACTACATGTAGTACCCAACATCCATAGTTAATGGCAACTCCAAGGGCGAACTTTGGAATACAATACATATACTTTTTGGATGCCCTTACAAGATATGTCAATGTTTCCCTTTTAACCTTGGAACCTCGAAAAATTAGTAGAACTACCACCTGACGCTATTGAACACCTAATTTGCAGTGCTGGGTATTAAGCCATCGATCTTTATTGTTGCATATTCCAAAGCTTGCTGCCGAATTTCTTCTACTTTTATGCTTTTGATATAACCAATCTCTTATAATACGCTCACTTCACACTGGCAGGTACTACTAATAATATGCGATAATTAGTCGATATGAACCGTACAGTTTAAGCCCCAATGATTCCTACTTTTGTAAGCTGACCCGGATGGTGTCTTAGACATTATGTAGAGCTTTGCCCCGCCTCAACTCTCTCCGATGCGACACAGTGTGAATTTCCCTGTTTTGTCTCAATGACTGAAATTGTCGTCAAAAGCCTCCCACATTATCCAACCGAAATGTCCTGCAGCGGAAATGGTGGGTTCGGCATCGGTGGAGCTCCGTGACTTGAAGAATACTAAAGTACACCCCGCAGGAGAATTAACCGACTCGTCAGGGACAATTAGTCGATCACCGCATATTTCTCCGGGCCACAACTATAAATAAGCAGAAAACAGTCAAGATGTATCCGTGTTAAAAAGATTACAGGCTTTTGTGGCCGGAAATTAATCACCTCACTTGGCTTTACATCTCAAGATACCTAGCCAAAAATGCATTTCGACAAATTGTTTACATTTGCCTGCCTTGCAGCGCCATCGCTTGGTTTGAATACGGCTGAAATACTTCAGGAGTATTTTGGCAACGATGCACCTTGGTATTCTGATCGCATCCCAATCTTTGAATCCAGCGCCTCTGATATCCAGGATGTGTACTATTACCGATGGAAAATCTTCCGAGCCCACCAGCGCGACCTTGGCGCTGATGGCTACATCTCAACTGAATTCCTCGAAGACGTGAGCTGGCAGACGCAACCATCCGCATTACTTATAGATGCGACGAATATGCACCTTCGCGAAGGACGCTGGTGCCGGGACCGTCGCTTCAAGGATGATTACAGAAACTTCATCTTCGGACCGAATAAGAACCCTTATCAATTTTCCGAAAGCATGGCCGATGGTGCGTGGCAAGGGTATCTTGTTGATGGTGTTTCTGATACCATTGTTGGGCTTCTTGATTCAATGCAAAGTGTCTATACAGGCTGGAATACCACAAGCATGTCAACGGGTGGATATGATGTGTCGAAGAGCCTATACTGGATTCAGCCCTTGACAGATGCGACAGAGTATACTATTGCCAGCATTGATGCCTCTGGGGGCTCTGATGGATTCACAGGCGGTAATGCATTCCGTCCGAGCATCAACAGCTATCAATATGCGAATGCGTTGGCTATCTCCAATGTCGCTTCTCTCGCTGGGGACAAAGACCTTGCGCAACAATATAAGAAGAAGGCAGCTACCATCAAGGATACTGTCCAGAACTCCCTCTGGAACAGCACATTCGAACATTTCATCGATCGATACAAAGTGGACAACGATGATGTCAAGTACTGGGACTTTATCCGAGGCAGGGAATTAGTTGGTTTCGTGCCCTGGACCCACGACCTCCCGGACGACACCCATTATTTCGCCCAAGCATGGAAGCACCTCATCGACTCTTCTAAGTTTGCCGGGCCACATGGCCTTCGTACTAACGAGCCCAGCTATGAGTACTTCATGCGACAATATCGCTACGAAGGCGACAAACGCGAATGCCAGTGGAATGGTCCTGCCTGGCCATACCAGACTACCCAGGTCCTCGCAGCTCTTGCCAACTTGCTTGATCACTACCCCAAAGCTACGGCAGCAAATGTTATAAACAAAGTCGACTACACCAATATTCTCAAGCAGTACGCGCAGCTACACTACAACCAGAACCGAGGAGGTATTCTGGATCTCGAAGAGGACTATGATGCAGCTACTGGCCTCCCAATTGTCGGGCTGGCTCGTTCTCCGCACTACTTTCACTCCGGCTTTATTGACCTGATTCTATCTGGATTCGTGGGTATTCGCCCTCGCGCCGACAACACTCTCGAGATCAATCCAGCCGCAGATGGGAGCTCGATCTCATATTTCCGAGCAGAGCGAATCCTTTACCACGGACACGAAGTCGCCGTACAATGGGACGCCACGGGACACAGATACGGCAAAAAGGGCCTGATCGTCGAAGTCGACGGTAAAAAGGCAGCAAGTTCGAACAGTCTATCCCGTCTGACGGTCAATGTTTCCCGCAAAAGCCCGCCGTCAGTCGACCGTCCGATTGCCGTGTCTGTCCAGCAAGGCGCGGACACAAATTATCCAAGAGGCACGGTTTCCGTGACGAATGACACCGACACAGCTGGCATTCACGCTGCTATCGACGGGCGCGTCTATTTCTTCCCCGAGACCGATATCGCGAATGGGTGGAATACCCCGATAGGCAACGGAAGCGAAGTTTGGTATCAGATTGACTTTGAGAGTTCAACCAAGATGCAGAGTGCAGAGATTGCGTTCTTTGCGAACGACACTCAGAAATTTGACGCCCCAAGTGATTATCGCGTCCAGACTAGCCAGTCTGGGAAATGGGCAAATGTTTCCAATGGCAAATTTGACAAGGTTGTTGCGAACGGTGTCATAAAGGCTTCTTGGGATCCTGTCAGCTCAGAAAGTATTAGGCTATATTTCACACCCAAGAAGGGACTGCAAGCGAGATTGATTGAGTTGAAGGTATTTGGAGTTTAAAGCCGATGATGAGAACAGACAACTAGCAATATGATTTATATTCCAGCCGCACAGTCCGCGGATACCTATGAAAATTGCGATAATATCAGTAAACAACAGCAGATACTAGTTTGTGATCATATAACAATCGCTGTATGATACTCGTAGAGTGATGCCGAATGGTATGATTCTTTACGCTGCAAAGATATCTGCATTTTATTGTTTTAAAGGGGCACAGACGTAGTAATAACATGGAACATAAAGAAAGATTATTTTTGATTTTTGTGGTCATGTTACTCGCCAGGGTCTAGAAATACTTTCTAGACCATTTCATGGGATGTAAGTTAGACAGCAAGTAGGTAGACATGTTGTTGAAATACGTATTTTGCTAAATACTAGTACTTATTCAAGAAGAGCCATAATATAATTATTTCACTTCATCGAGATACATATCGTCCTGGCATATTCAAATAGCAAGAGAAAGCATATCAGCCATATAATAACTGCCGAACCATTCCAACTTGAACCATACTACTAGTATCGATCCCGTCCATTCATAATTTCCAGATTACCTAGGTGAATCATGGCCCAGCCATAGCATGAACTTAATCCGAAAAAGCCTTAATAGCTTCATCGAAGTGCTTGTCAAGGCCACTCAGAATTTGAGGGGCATCCTTCTTGAGCTGACCAGTAACAATGCTCTCAATAGCCTTGCCGAGGCCATCAGTAGCACCCTTCAGATCCTTCAGATCCTTCTCGACGAGGCCATCGGCCGAGCCGCCGAGAACAGCCTTCTGGAAAACAGGCTTTTTCTCAACGAAGCCATCAAGGAGAGTGTAGACGGACTTGGAAAGCGAGTTGACCGAATCCTCGAGCTTATCGGAGTCGTCGGAGCTGAGATTGTCGGCGTTGCTGGCTGTATCTTTGCCGTCATTGATAACATCGAGAAGGTCCTTGGCTTCACCTTGGAGCTTCAGGGCGGTGCCCATCACGTTTCCATCACTGGTGAAGCCCTTCAGGGTCTTGCTGAGTGATCCACAAGAGTCTTGAATCTTTCTAATGCTGGACTCGATATCGGCGGCTCTGCCGGCAATAGCAACGCCGATGGAGGCAAGGCTGGCGAAAAGGTACTTTAGGGCAACCATTTTGTTTGGTGGTGGATTGATTTGCTTGGGCAAATAAAAGAGGAGAGTTGTTTTTGTTGACGAGGAAGATTTGGTGTGGTTTGGAGTTGAAAAGGAGAGTAAATATGGGCCTTTAAATAACTTCAACTTTGTTTATGATGGCCAGATCATAGTCGCAAATTATAGATCGTTCTTCAGATCGGCGACTTTCTGCTGAAACCCCTAAAAACTGCCCATCTATAAGACTCGTAAAAAACCGAGGCTCATCTTGTGAGGGCCTAGAGTTTTAGACTCCAAAATCAAACTGCCAGTAATTCTGACGAATGCGACTGCCCAGGTGCTTTACAATCCGGATGTTATCCTGCTAGGACATACTATATAGACCGTGACAATTGACAATTTGGCAGTCAAGCATATCACCAATACCTTTCTTTGTCTATTCTGCTCCTCTGCCTTCAAGACCAACAATAATACCAATAGAGATTCTAGACTTAGTCTCATGGTGTTCGTACTTTGGGTCAGCGGCGATCACCCGCGACGATTCAAGATTTCCAGGGGGCCGTGGGTCATTTCATTAGGGGTCCAGTCCACGCCAAACTTCAGGCCCTGACCCTAAAATTGAGGCGTGCAAATGCATTTACGCCAAGGGCTAGCTACTCCGTACTCCAAAACTCTGAGTACCCCGCGAAGGTTTTCATTCAAGGTTTGCACCAAAAACAGTCCCTCTTACAAGGCAACCAATGACTGGAGTCCCCAGCGACTATTCCCCCCCCCCGGGCGCGCTCCTTGAATTCACACCTTTAGATCTTATTTTCTCGATGATCTGGATCCTTGCGAGACTGGTTGTGTAAGATCTACATATCTATCTTATGCAGGCCCGGTGTCTTCAAACTTGCATTGCCTCAAATATTTTCCTGATTTTTTCCAAGAAAGACAAATATCTCAACGGTGCAAAAGAGCAGTAATGGGGACCTGGGGTATTTGCTCACAACACTCATTCGGTTTCTGTGAAATTCGTTCTTCTCTGTACATAAAAATATTTCTCGGTAATACTCGAAAATACAGAAACCGGGCTTCTCAAATTGGAACCGAAAATGGGAATCACTACGGGGTGTTGAATCTGGGGAAGCTTCCTAGTAGATACAACTTCTGAAACAAGCTTCATAGAGGCTGGATAGCACACCCGGGCCAAGATTGTCGGCCCGGGAATGCCTAAGGACAGGAATGTCGAGGATTGCCGTCCTTGTGCCCAAGTATGATGATTATCTCAAACGAGTTACGATTTTCTACTAAACAGTGGGATAGTTACAGGGAAGGGCGAATACATTGCGTGCCAGTCACTACATTAATGCGAAATTCGCATCGGGATAGCAACGACTCTACATATAGGAATACGGCGTAGTGATGGGTAGATTGTTGGGGTAGATGAATAAAGTACAGTTCATATCGTGATCACAGGACAAAGGAGAATTTGGGGTAAAACAGAAGAAAAACAAGAGGACATTAGGGACTCAGCAAACGGAGAGCAAAGAGATGACATGAGCATGAGCAATGAATGGGCTTGTAGCAACAGAATCAATGCCTCGCTAACTAAAAACCACCAGCCATAACAACGCCGTAATACCGACGGCTCATCTCAACTGTTTGAAGAACACGGGCATCACCAGTAAGGGGCAGCCCGAGAATTTTGGAGGCTTCGACCGACTGCAAGAAGTTAGGAAGTTTGTCATAGATGATTGTGTGGGAGGGGGTACTAACGTGGACATCTTCATGCGTAATCCAGCCAGCTACAGCGCGGCTCATCTCCTTGAATGCAACGCGCTCTTCTAAGCCGTCGATTCCTGAGCCGCTGCGGACACGATCGCCCATTGCCACGAGGGCATTTACCAGTCGGCTTAACCGGGTTGGATCTCTGCGGCCCCGAGTAGCGGTTGCGAGACGAAGAAAGTCTTCGTAAATGCCACCACCGGAAGACCAGCCGCGCATCTTGCGTTCCGGTCCATCGCCGAAACCAGTAACAAGCTGTTCGAGGGTCGCGTAGTCACGGGAGATGATCGCTGTAGGTCCGACAACGCGGCAGAAGGTAGCGTGGGCGTCGTTCCAGTGCTTACCACGGATTAGTGCATCAACCTCGCGGATAGCATCACCGCTGGCACGTGCATGTAAGGCCTTTGCGACCCAGATCCAGGGCTCGGGAAGCTGAAGCTCGTTTGTGAGGTGTTGCCAGGTTGGGTCAGGAGTGGTGCCGTCAGAGATGGTAGGATCAGGGAGAGAAGCACCGAAGCGAGCGAGGGTGTCTTGCACAGTCCGCTTGCGATCTTCGGCCTTAGAGAGGTGCAGGAGGACAAAAAGGGCAGTGGAAAGTTGTTCACTCGCAATGATCTCAGAAGCATAATCCCAGACCAGGCGGTCGACTTGATGCTGGTCGATCTTGACGGCATCAGTCTTGCCCACTGCGGCAGCAAGAACATGATGAAGCTGGAAGGAGAGGCGGTTGTTGAGTCGGTCACCAGACAGAGACTCTGGTAAAATTGCGGCGGGGAAGCTAACAGGGGGAACGTTTGCAGCGCCATTAACAGCTGCGTACGTCTTAAGGAGCACCCAAAGAGGCGATTCACGACCTAATGTATCGGCACCGGGCTGGAGAGTTGCGCGAGAGGTGTCTTCGTGCGAAGGGTGAGGGAAAGCAGGCTCAAGTCCCAGGGTCAGGTCATTCAAGAATTGAGACACGGCAGCCTCGATCGGCTCATCCTCGGTAGTACCATACCAAAGGCGGAGGCCGAAGGCTTGGAACCAATCCAAGTCAAAGCGCTCAGTGAGGAGGAAGGTGGAAGCCCGATCTTCCAGAGCACCGCCAGTCTTGCCTTCACTGCTAAGACCATTGCCCGAAACAAGCTCGTAAAGGGCACGGAGAGGCTCGCTCATCTCAGAGAGCACGTTGTTCTGGCGCCAGACCTCGATCTGGTTTGTCAATTCCGCCCTAGAGGTAGCGTCACGGCCGATCTGAGCGACAAGGGTAGCAAGGTGAAGGTTATTGCTGTCAATAAGAGTCTTGCAAGCCTCCTCAATCCGGTGAGCGCAGAGGAGGTGGACAGCACGCTCTTCAGCCGAACGAATCAACTCCAGTGTTTGCGAATGCTTTTCTCGGATGATGCTCTCCCACAGACGTGTCAGACGGTCCTTCTTGATACGATGCGCGAATTGTGATCGCAGCTGAGCTGGCACACCCGCAGAGATGTCATCTTCGATGTCGTCGTTAAATAGAATGTTGGCTAACTGCCAGACCAATCTTTCCTCTTCTTTGGAGTGCGCAAAGGCAAACTGGCGCATATCAACATTGGGAAGACGAACGAATGGAGTTCCGTCAATGCGCTCGACAGTGGACTGTTGCTTTTGCACATTGAGCATCTCTTGCGACTAAGAGAGGGTCAGTGATGCCATGGATGAATACAGACAATCGAATCTACATACCTCGCCCGTCTGGTGGTATTTGAAAACCGCAATATCTCTGCCCTCGCTGAAGACAGACAAACGCTCCTGCCAGCGGTTGTTGACACCAGAAATCGGTTCGGCCATGTCGTCCTTGGCGCAGACAAGAGAGTCCATGAGACCCCAGCGAGGCTTGAACGAATCGTGGAAAGCGGCGTCCTTTTGGCTCATTTGGGCCTCATCGCCGGCGAAGGTTTTGGGTTGTTTGTTGTAGGGCCACTGGAAAGAGGGAAAGGATTTAGCTCAGAGAATTCTCAATTTAGTCAACTATCTGGGTGGGATGTGCAAGTGAATAGAAGGCTAGTTACATGATCAAAGGATAAACAGGGGTGATGCTGAAGTGTGGGGAAAAAATGAACAATGTGGAATGGGTAAGAGATAGAAATCAAATACAAACAGAGAAGGGAGTGCGAACCTCGAAGCCTTTAGGCTGCGCCTTTGAAGGTTTCAGCGGCGAAGGGGCGCTCTGTTTCCGCGGCTGCTGGAAGAGCGAGTTCATCAAGTCGATACTATTCGTAAACCCCTTCTTTGGAGATCCGTTCGATTTCGCTTCTGGGGAGCCGTCGTTCAAGAGGGCTCGGTCGGCAAAGGCATTGGCCTGGATTTCACGTAAGGCATCGCGGTTTTGTTTGCGAGGGCTGATGGTGCGCTGAAGCTGCTCCGCCCAGTCCCCACTAAGGTCGAGGCGAGGCTTGGGAGGTGTGCCAAAGTGCTTGATTGGGTGGGTGGTTTCCAGTTCACCGTTGGTGCTCTGGGAGTCTTCCCGCTCCACGGTATGATGAAGATGTGGAAAGGAACCCGCCATGTCCATCTCCTGGTCTTCATCAGATCCAACTACGGAGTCGCCAGAGCGCTGGCTCTCGGTGACATCATCTTCATGCTCAGTAGTTGAACCCGTGGAGCCTTCCTCTAAAAAAGACTCGGTCTCGCCCTCAGAACCCATCTCCTCATCTTCCATCTCCACGGCCTGGCTCCCAAAGGAGCCGGGAACGAGCTTGCGCTTCTTGAAGTCGAAGGTATCATCGTCGATTCCAGCCATGGAGCCAACGAAGGACTCGTCGATTGAGAAGGTTGCGGATTGCTCAAAGCTGACGGGGTGGTCGGGCTGAGCCTTAGGAGTACGGTTGTCATCAGGACCCGCCCCAAGGGTGCTCTGGTCGAGACTCTCACCTTCTTCATCTTCATCGTAGTCCAAACCATATGTAGTAAAGTGAGGAACCTTGAAAACCCAGGTACCGGTCTGGGTATCGTAGTCGATAAACTCGGTATCGTGTACCTTCTGAAGACGGTCAATGTGCTTATCAAACAGAGGTCCGCTGGTAATGGGAAGCGGGGACTTTCGATCACGACCACGAGGCCAGGAGTTCTCAATGCGAAGGGTGGAGACGACGTTCAGACCCTTACCCATCGGAGGCTTGATAGTCTCATCGGGGTAAACAGTGATTTTTCGCACACCAATCTCGACAATTTTGCTGTAGATGTTCTCCATGTCGACAGTAGTCAGGTCAACGGCGCCATTGAAGGTGACGGAACCGCAGTGCTGACGGCCGACAGTGAAGTTCACGACTTGTTTGAGCTGGTCGCGACTCATTTTGTTCAGTTCGGCGCGACTAGGCTTCATCCAATACTCGCCAGGCTTGGGATCAGAGCCAGGAACGAAGGTGGGACGCTTCACAGAAGAGGTATTGGCTGAAATAGGCTCGCCATTCTCAGGAACGACAGCAAGGTCACGGCTGATTGATTCCATCTCAGGACGCTCGCTGCCATTTCCGTCAATTCCATTGAGGCTACCGCTGCGGCGTTGGGAGCGCAGGAAGCCCAGTTCTTGAGGAGTGGCTTGGGGAGTAGGCTCCGGGCTCTTGGACTCGACGCGGACTATCTCAGTGCCCTGGACAGCAGAGGGGCTGGCGTCGAAGCTGACCTTCTTTTTCAGCTTATCAGGATGGGTCGAATCATCGCCGTTGGTAATGGTAGGGGCTGGCGATGTGCTGGCGGGACGAGCGAAGAGATCGGTCCTCAAGCTGCGGTCGATAGTAAGACGTTTCATGCTGCCACCATTGCTACGTCCACCGCTGGACTGCAGGGCGCCAGGCGACAGAACACTGTCTGACTCAGGGTCGAAAGTCTTGCGCAAGTTACTTGTGGAGTAACTCTTGCTGAAGCTGCGGCCGAAGCTGCCTCCAATGCTCCCGCGAAGGCTACTGCTTCCACCACCGCCACCGAGAAGGCTGTTACTGAATCCAGAGGGGGTGCTGCTGGAGCTGGACGGCGAGCCGTAGGTGGAGTAAGAGAAACCGTATCCCTGGCGCTTCGGAGGAGTGGACAGGCGGTTAGCTCCACCGGGAGTGATGGAGTAAGGAAGGGGAGCTCGCTGTTTCTGCCTCATACTGGAGGAGAGGGGTGTCGCCAGAGGACCGGGGGAGGGAGCATCGGGAGTAGGCAAGCCAGAAAAGATAGACTGACTGCCGTAAGGGTTGCCACCAAGCAGGGACGAAGTCAGACTTCCGGGAACGGGTTGGGATTGTTGTGGTGCAGGTTGAGATCCGCCGAACAAGCTGTTGCCGGCCGGCTGTTGCTGCTGGCCTTGGCTTCCAAAAAGTGAGGACCCGGCATTCTGCTGGGTGTTGTTGCTCTGTCCGAAGAGGCCACCACCAGTAGCGCCGGTAGAGCCGCCGAAAAGGCCACCAGGCTTTTGCTGTTGCTGTTGCTGGCCACCGAACAAACCGCCGCCAGCAGGTTGCTGAGTTTGAGAGGCACCCAGACCACCAAATGCACCGCCACCTGTAGAGCCAGTGCCGCCGCCAAAGAGACCACCCGGCTTCTGTTGCTGTTGGTTCTGGCCACCGAACAGGCCACCACCAGCCGCGGGTTGGGATTGATTCCCTCCGAAAAGCCCTCCGGTGCCCTGCTGTTGAGGCTGGGTGCTAGCACCGCCGAAAAGCCCTCCGCCAGTTGCGGGCTGCTGAGTTTGAGCGCCTCCGAACAAGGAGCCGCCGGTGCCCTGTTGCTGAGTATTTGAGCCGAAGCCACCGCCAGTACCGCCGCCGAACAAGGACTTATTCTGGGTTTGGTTCTGGTTCGCTCCTAAGCCGCCGCCAAAGGCACTAGTGCCGGTCTGTTGTTGTTGGCCAAAGCCAGTGGATCCAGTAGTGGTACTTCCACCAAAGGGGTTCGAATTGGTGGTGTTTTGCTGGGCTCCGAATCCACCACCAGCGCCAAAGCCACCAGTTGTACCTGTCGAAGGAGTAGCACCAAAGGCAGGTTTGGCAGGTTGATTTCCTCCGAACAGGCCGCCACCGGTGTTGGTGTTGGAACCGAAGGCACCCCCCGTTCCTGCGCTGCTTCCAAACCCACCGCCAGTGCCAGCAGTGGCCGTGTTCCCACCAAAAAGAGAGCCGGATTGAGTGGTTGCCGCTCCGCCGCCGAACATTGAGTTGGCAGGCTTGTTCGCCCCGAAGAGGGGGTTAGAATTGTTTGTGGAGCCAAATCCACCGGCAGTCTGGGTAGATCCGAAGGTAGACGGTGCGCTTGTGTTCGCGGCGCCAAAAGGAGTGCTGGTGCTGGCGCCAAAGCCGCCAGTAGTGTTCTGCTGGGAACCGAAGCCAGTTCCAGCCGTGTTGCCTCCGAAGCTGGAGGAGCCGAATGCACCTGCTTGGTTGCTTCCATTTCCAAAGCGACGACCCCGTTCATAATCGGCCAATCGTAGTTCCTCGAAGGAATAGTTCTTGTATGGAGGCATGAAGCTGACACTTTGGTAGTGGTTCATGGTGTTGGAGCTCGTGTCCTTCTCCGTGAATGGATTAAATGGGGTAGAACCGGTGCCCTCGCAGGGAGCCACTGCGCCGCCCGCTAGCGGAGTCGCGCCAGATCCAAAACCGGTGTTTGTCGAGCTGCCAAAAGCGCCGCCCGTGGTGTTGGAGCCGAAGCCTCCACTAGTGGCTGCGGGTGTACCGAAACCACCGGCGGGTTTGTTTGCACCGAAAAGACCACCGCTCGTGTTACTATTGGCATTGGCGCCAAACCCGCCTGTAGCTCCCGATCCAAATCCACCACCAGTGCTGGAACCGAATCCGCCGGCATTTCCAGTGTTCGTAGTGCTTCCGAAGAGACTTCCGCCAGTGCTGGGGGGATTAGTGGTTCCGAAGCCACCGGTACGGTTTTGTTGGCCACCAAAAAGGGAGCCAGATTGAGTTTGTGTGTTGTTGGAGCCGAATCCTGCGTCAAGGGAGAAGTACATGTTAGTCAATTGCCAAAGAAAGTCCCCATAAATGAAATATCTAAAAGGCGCAATATAGCTCAATGATGAATTTGTCCTGGGATCGAATCGCTCAAGTTCCGGGAAAGTAACCAGCTAATGCATCGAGTCACATCCTGGGCGAGTGCGCAAAGAATTCTTCGCGAGTGTTTAGGATTGAGGTAGGCTGTCGAGGATCCGAGATTGGTCGATATGACGAGATATACACCGAAAGGACATTGAGCGAGAAAACCCGCAAGACTCCTCCATATCCGAGCACGTACCTCCGCCGGTGCCGAAGCCGCTGGAGGTGTTGCCGAACAAACCACCTCCAGAAGCTGCAGTGCCAGTGTTACCACCGCCAAACGCGGAGGTTGTTGATCCGGAGCCGGAGCCGAAGCCTAGATGACGGGGCAGGGATCGCGGTCAGAGACTGATTTTTCCAGCAGGCCCCTTCAACAAGACCATTTCCGTTGTCGCGGCGTCGCTGAGCATCGAGAGAGTCCGCGGGAATTTTCGTTTGGCACGACTGAGGTTTATCAAGGCGAGAGGTTGGCGGCCTTGCGCGTGTCATGGTCCATCGCGGGTCGAAGTCAGGGAGCACCGGGTTGTTGCCGACAGAGCGAAGCAGTCGAGAAAGAGCCACGGAGGGGGGAGCAGAAAAACACAGAGGGATTGGGAAAATAAAGCGCCAAACAAGGATAGAAATCACAGAAACAGAGAGAGAGAAGACCTACCTCCGGCAGTATTGCTGGAACCGAATCCAGATCCGGTGCCAAAGCCACTGCTTTGGTTGTTGGACTGGCCGAATCCTCCACCTCCAAAGCCGAAAGACATAGTGTCGGTTGAAGCTCAGGAATTAGTGGTTCATACGGCACTCCGGATATGGATGAAGCAAGGTGAAAGTGAGAAGAACGATGAGCGCGTGGAGGATGAAGGGAGCGACGCGACAGAAAAGTCGGGTGTGCCAATTCAGGCAGGCACTCTTGCTTAGGTCAGCCTCCGGGGGACTGCACTCCGTCACGTGAATGGGTTGGTGCCTTACATGGGGAAGTGCCCGAGTTCAATCGCTTTGTTGTTGAAGGCTTTGTTCAAGTTGGAATAGTGCATGCAGCTGCAGGAGCTGTGAATGTAGGTTAGTTTCGGGGGAATACTGTGTTCCTGGCTGCTAACCCTCGTGCTCAGTGGCTAATGGTAATAATAAATATTGGAAGCTGTCGTGAGCTCTACCCGAAAACAGCTACAACGGGAGCTATGCCCCTAAAACGTCTCCATGTCTCTACGTCCCGTGTCTCTACACAACAAAGAAATTTTCATAAATGAACACCAATGAAATCCGAAAAGAAGAAAATCATATTCACACCGCTGCTAGATTAACAGACCAGGGAATCTCAAACATCAAATAGGCAACACTCATAAAAGAAGAAATTATCAATTTCGGACGCCTGAGGGCCGGGGTCATCAGCCCTCCCAACGCGGCATATTGCATAATGCTCAATGGCAATTGAACCAGAAAGAAGTTCAAAAAAGACTCACTCTCTTTTGAATCATTATCGTGAAATCATAGACCCAGTTTTTTGTTTGTTTCGTTCATTTTCCGATCACTTGCGACGGGACGCGTGGACCGTCGCAATGATCTTATCAACTACACTGGGGTCGGACAGCTGCAAGATCGAGTTAGCGATCGATTCACCACATTCCTTAATCGAGAGATGAGGATCTTACCGTCGAAGTGTCACCCAGGCTGTCCTCCTCACCGCTCAGGATCTTACGCAGAATGCGGCGCATGATCTTTCCACTGCGGGTCTTGGGGAGATCCTCAACAACGAAGACGGCCTTGGGGGCGGCGAAAGGTCCAATGGATTTGCGGACCTGCATCACAAGGTCCTTGCGAACCTCGTCATTGGTCTCATTGCCTTCCTTCAGGGCAACGAAGGCATTGACGGCCTGTCCAGTCAGTTCATCGGTGATACCAACGACAGCGGCCTCGGCAACCATGGCTATATACAGAGTCAGCAATTGATCGAAAGAGTCCATTTTATCCTCATGATGAACTTACGGTGCTCGAGGAGAGCAGCCTCAATCTCTGCAGTGGACAAGCGGTGGCCGGAAACGTTAACAACATCATCAACGCGGCCACGGATCCAGTAGTAGCCGTCCTGATCGCGACCAGCGCCATCTCCGGTGAACTAGAAACAAAGAGTCAATAACATATCAAGGACAGAAAAGATCCCAAAACTTACGTAGTAGCCCTTGTAAACGTTCAGGTAGGTATCCATGTAGCGCTTGTGAGCACCCCAGACTGTGCGGGCCATGCTAGGCCATGGCTGCTTAAAGGCAAGGACACCCTCAACATCGTTACCAGTGATCTCCTCTCCGGAGACAGGGTCAATGATGGCGGGCTCGATTCCAAAGAAGGGAAGCGAGGCGCTACCAGGCTTAGTGGGGGTGATACCGCCCAGAGGTGTGATCACGTTGGAACCAGTCTCGGTTTGCCAGTAAGTCTGCAAAGTATATTAGCCGGTGAATCGCGAATATTAGTGAAAAGGGATACGAACATCGCAAATGTGAGCTTCCTCCTTGCCAACAGCCTCGAAGTACCACTTCCAGACCTCAGCAGCAATGGGTTCACCGACGGAGCCGAGCACACGCAGGGACTTCATCTTGTGGTGGATGTGCTCGTTACCGGCACGCTTCAGCAGACGCAGGGCGGTGGGGGCAACATAGAACTGAGTAACGTCGTGCTTGTCGATGACATCCCAGTAGCGGGAGAAGTTGGGGTAAGCGGGGGTACTCTCGAAAACGACGGTGGCACATCCCAACAACAGAGGGGCGTAAACCACATAGGTGTGACCAGTAATCCAGCCGACATCACCGCCACAGAAGTAACGGTCATCATCGTGGATATCAAAGACATATTTGCCGGTCATGGCGGCACCCAACAGGTAGCCGGCAGTGGTGTGCATAACGCCCTTAGGCTTGCCAGTCGAGCCGGAGGTGTAGAGAAGGAAAAGGGGGTCTTCGGAGTTGACGGGCTCGGGGGCGAGGTAGTTGGGGTACTTCTCGACCTCCTCGTGCCACCAGATATCACGGCCCTCGGTCCAGGGAACCTCGGCGCCAGTGCGCTTGTAAACTAGGCAAGTGGTGACATCGGGGCATTGCTCGAGAGCGGCATCAACAATGCGCTTGGTGCCAATGACCTTACCACCACGCTTGCCCTCGTCGGTGGTGATGACGACCTTGGAGTTCGCGTCGAGCACGCGATCGCGGAGAGAGTCTGAGGAGAAACCGGCGAAGACGACGGAGTGGACGGCACCGATACGGGAGCAAGCCAGGAAGGCGATGACGGCCTCGGGAATCATGGGAAGGTAGATACCGACGGTGTCACCCTTCTTGACACCACGCTGTTTCAGTGTCCAGGCGACGCGGGAGACCTCTCGGAGGAGCTCGCCGTATGTGATGGAGCGGCCCTCATTGGGCTCGTCGGCTTCGTAGATGATGGCGACCTTGTCGGGGTTCTTCAGGGCGTGACGGTCAACACAGTTGAAGGAAGCGTTCAGCTGGCCCTCGACGAACCAGGCATTATCACCATTGGCAAGGGAACCGTGGTGGGTGGTCTGGAAGTCTTTGTCGAAGGTGAGCAGCTCACGGGCCATGCGGGCCCAGAAAGTGTCCGGGCTGCGGATGGATTCGTCATAGAGCTTTTGGTACTCATTGATATCCTTGATGTGGGTGCCGGTGGGGTGCTTGTCGTGGAAAGCTTTGGGAACGTGATAAGTGTCGACCTCGTGGGCTTCCAGCACCTGAGTAGGATAGGTTAGCAATGATCGGCGGGGAAGGTGGGATGAAAAGAATGGCGGGCGCGGCGGTGCCAGTGCGACCAGGTACTTACCACGGAGGGCTTACGGTCGTCCGACATATTTGTGAGCTCCGGAGCACAATGGAAGATAAATTCAATGTGTTAGGAGAAAGGTCTGCTGGGGAGGAGGGGGTTTAAAAGTTAGTGCCAGTGGCGGGTGGTGGGAAGAGGGAGCTTGGAGTGGAGGTGGGCATGTTGGAATCACTCACGGGATGGGGGAGAGGGGGGTGGAGAGAGAATTCGAGAGAGGAAGCGAGAGAGGGAAAAAGAAAAACGAGGTATAGCGTGGAGGGAGAAATATGAATATTAAATATTAGGAGAGTGCTGGGTTGGGGAGGTGGAGTAATTGGCTGTCACCGATTCGGGTCAAGGCTGGATGCGGCGGGGCTGTCACTGCGAGCGGCAGAGAGTAGAGTAGAGTATACGAGTATACTACAGTAACTAGAGTTGACTATTATGTATTATATAGTTGCTGAATAGATTAACAGATAACGAATATATATATTCTACAGCTATAACTGTTGTGTATAGCTATATCCTAATTCATCTGGTATTATCTATCCATTGTGATCCTCGACTACTCTGTACATGCCACTTAGCTCGGTCATGCGGGGGACTGAGCACTTCCGTTGCCCCGGGGGAACTAAGGAACTATGCACTTTGGGCCGCTCCCCCCGGCTTCTTGGTATTCTTCCTTCGCTCGGATTGGACGCCGCCCGGTTCAAATGGAATGGCCAGATTGCTCATGAGAACCATTTGTCCGAAATGATCACCCCCGCGGTTATCCCTGGCACCTTGTCCAGAGACAGAGAGCTACTAACCGGGCCAAGCCAAGGGCCCTTTTGTTGGGAATCCCGGTCCAACGTCATTTCGTTTTATTCCCCTTTCCCCCGATGACCGAGGGAATGGTCTCTTGGTGCCAGATTCGCTGAGATTCCCCCAGACCCAAGATTCCGGATGAACATAGCCTTCGAGAACCACTGGGAAATTCCAAGATCGTGTCCCCCGAACTCCCGCGTATAAGCAGCTCCCCGATCGTCACGGGTGCGGGGGGGATGAGTAAGCAGAATGGAAGTGTGCAAAGTAGGCAAAACACCCCATTGGGAGCGAGCCGCGCCGGCTAGAAGTTTAATCTCTCCAGTACCACCGAGCCCGAGTCCGAATACAAACACCTGGCAACATCGTCAATTTATCAATCATGCCCCTCTGCTGCAAGCACGCAAGGCTGTACCAAAATAAAAATAAAATCATATACTACCACTACTACTACTACTACTACTACTACTACTACTACTACTACTACTACACTCAAATCCAGTCCCCACTCGCTGCGTCTGCATCAAACCGGTGAAAGGTCCGGGCTGTATCCGTACCACCACACACCCACGCTGGGAGCCACCGGGATTGTGGGGGTGGGAAACGGAAATTGGTCAATTGTGGGACCAAGGGGTTTCGTGCCTGGCAGCTCGTCTGCACACCACGGCCAGGGGGAACGCTTCAACCGGGATTACCGGTTGTATGGCGGATGGACCCGATGTCTGGACCTCCCTCGCCTGTTGCCTCCGGCTATCGGGCTGGACCATCCGACTGAAGGTGCACTCACACTCAACATATCGCGGCATCGCACGGTAGCAGACGGTGGACTGCGCCTAAACGTTGATCTGCTACCCCTCCGTGCGACTGTAGCATGTGAGGCCCGCGAAGATCAGTGGGAACCGTCTGGACCAAAACTAACAAGTTTAATGCCCACTCGACCCCAATTAATCCCATGCTAAACCCAAGCTAACCTCCTTAAACATAATAGCGCATGCAGCTTCTCTGCACGCTGCACCGCGTCTCACCTTGCTACTCCTGCCGCTCCACTCATCCCACTTGGCCCCAACAGAATCTGCACTGCGTGCCACTTTCCACTGTCCATCCCACCGGTCACAGGGGCCGATCATCCAGTTCGGGAAGTTTGAAAACACAAACTCGCTCGACCAATTGAATTCCAGCGGACAACCGTGGCTAATTGCGATTACGGAGTCCGGACTGCATGCTCACGTTCTCTCCATGCGAACCGCTGGTTCCTTTGCTCCGCCCAAAGATTGGTGTGGATGGACTACCTATCCACCCCGAGAAAAAACCGTATTATCTCCAGCTCATCTCCAGCCTCAACCTCCCAAAATCCGTACTCGTATGCGATCGCTGTGATTCGGCTGTCCCTGCCCCTTCCAAGGCTTACTTTGATTATTACCGCTCCTCATGATTGGTCAATTGTACACTCAAGAGCCTCCTTGACATGCTTAGGAAGGAAAAAGTTCCGCGCCAACCCGGTCCAATGTGGACCATCGAGCCGAACAAGCGCGAGATTCAACAATTCGCAGCCTTGGCTTTGTCCTCGCAATGCTTGTCGCCACATATACACCAATCTCCGAGCTCGTAGCGCGTGTTCCTTAGATGGTGCCTGGGCTATCAATAGCATCATGAAGCTAGAGACGGTGGCAAAGCCTACCCGCGACCCTATCCAATCATTAGCATAAGTAGAAATAGAAATTTGGACTGAGGAAAGAAAACAAAAAAGTCTAAAATCCACCTACATGAGTACCAAAACCCCGCTAAATCACTACACGCCATTCTCATCACTGACCGCAGCATCGTCGCCGCGCAATTCTCGGCCGCCTTGAGCACCGCATTCCCGGCACCATGCTCATCGGACATATTAATCGCAGGCACAGGCTCAACTTCACTTGCCTCAATGATCTGAGTGATGTAATCATCAACCATATTCGTAAAGGTGATCGGGTCCTCATCTTCTTCGAATAACCGCGGCGGCGCAGCAGACCGGACCATTGGTCGAAGTAACGAGCGAAAGATGAAGACTTCCAGTAAAAGATATGAAAAATGAAGGCAATGAGATCGCGGTCCACTCCGATCAATCGTCGCAAACAATCGATTCTGCAGTCTGAGTTGTGGTGGCAGAAGTGAATACCACTCTTTCAGCTTTTGGAGTAGACCCCGAGCCGTGTCGAGAGATGCGTCAAAATTCGACGAGAGCCGCTGCGATGCGCGAAGTGAGCTTATAGTCTTTAGTTAGTCGAGCGAATCAACAATTGAAAAAGAGCAATTGAATTACTCACAACAAGCGAGCCTGCACTTGATCCGCTATCCTCGACAACCGTGCGAAATGCTGAAACTGCCTCACATGCACCACATCACGGAGCGACTCGTCACTCGGCGACAACAAAAAGTCGATTTGCATCTGGTCGATTCGAAAATCATCATCGTCGAGATCCGTCACGTCCCACTCATCTTCTCGAATATAGGGCGGCCGGCCCATCATCAGACTGCGCCATTTATCCTCCGCATACACGGCCCACCACAATCGCCGGCGTAGACGTCGCTCCCAGGCCGGGAGACCCATAGGTTTACATTCTAGCGTGAGGCCTAGAGACGTGGCAAGGCCGACTAGTAGACCGACGAAGGACCAGACGAAGGAACTGTCCGCCACGGCACTTTTCTTACCTTCGCTTGGTTTGTGGAGGTAAAGAAGTCCTGCTTGTAAAGTTGCTAGATGGGGGGTATGTAACTCTTCGAATAATAGTTCGAATACAAGGCGCCAAAGTCTGTCTGTGGATGGGGCAGAATAGGCGTTTACGACGCAGAGGTACTCGTCGAATTTGGCGAATGGCTGGGCAGAGGCGTAGATTGCTGCGAGGAGGTGCACTGGTATTGTCTGTAGGATTTGTTGCTCTGGGACGGATTGGGATGATGACAGTCCGTATTGAGATCGCGATATAATGGGCAAATCTGGAAAGATAAATTTCATGAACCTGGTCGCTTGGTCTTAGTAATGAACGGTCTTGATAAATCTGAATGTGAAAGAATAACTCACAATGATACGAGCCTCTGGCCGCAATCCAAAGGAACGAGAGCATTCAACTCCTCACGAGCCTGATCCCTTGGTGCAAATTTGGTTTCATCTTTTGTTTGCTCGTATAATTGGTCTGCTGTGACCAGGAAATGGACCGGAATCTTTTCCTCGAGCGGTACTCCACCAGCATTACGAAAGTGAACTTGATGGAAGAGAAGGAATCCGTGATCATCAAACTTGCAATGCCGTAGTAGCCAAGGATCTGATTCTCCCGATGCCCCGATAACCTGTGATGAGAATCCCTTGAGCTGATCTAGGGTTTGAATGGCTTGCGGCGTGGGTCTTTCTGGGAGATGATATTCAGGCTGAGAAGCGAGGAAGAACTCATCAACGGATGTTGAATTCAACTCCGGCTGAATATCCGGCTCTGTAATTGAGAAACCCGAGGCTTCGGTGAAATGTGTAGGATCATTGAGCTTCTCGGTAGGTAGGTTGTTTGCATCGGGCAAGATGGGTATGGTTTCATTGGCAACCGGCGATGGTCTCAGTTCTGGCAATGCAGATCGACGAGGCAGGACAAGATTGAAACTACATTCCGAAGATGCAGCCTCGCAGCGCCGACACGATTTGTTTCCTTGAGCTTCGCATCGTAGCTTCTTGCGACGGCACTGGTCACACGGAGGGTGTCGTTTTGAGCGATACGGGCGGGCGGACTTTGGATGACGATTCGATTCACTCCGAGTTAAGAGTTCCGCCATGGTCGCAAAGAAGCAGATCAGTACGAGATCGCCGACCGTAGATTACGAGCGGCGAATTGTTGATTTTCATCTATTTTGATTAGACTGGGGGATTGTTTCTAGATAGAAATAGGTTCGCCGAACGTGTGGGTTGATTGGGTGGAGTTTGATGTTGGAAGGCGGCGTCCAGCTTTTTCTAAATTCAGGTTCATTCAAACGGCCTGGTTCGTATATCCTTGGCTATTCAAAAAAAAAATCACATTTTGAAATCCAGTCTGGTCTGAACCGAGTGGCCTGACGCGATGCGGCTATCTTGAAGACAACGATCCACCTGAAGAAAAGAGAGATGAATGATAGAACGTGATGATAATTCTGGTCAATCAGACGTCGCCTTCGCCGGCCGTTCTTAACTGTCGCCGGATTAGCAATCAATTGCGCGGCGGATCATCCAATGAGCAATCAGTTTCGCCGAACCATAACCCCAACAACAATATCTTGTCCATGAAAAAATGTTACGACCGACATAGATGCTTCGGACCGAAAGGTTCACCGAGTTAGTCTTCACTAGGCGGTTTCATAAGCTATCTGACAAAATGTTTGCAAGGTTTATAGACTTGCCAATCCCCTCTACTTAGAGTGGTGAAAGAAACACCTTTGCAAATTCTCAACTGCCACTCTAGATCATGCTAGACCAGGAAGCCCCGCATGCCAAAGGCAGAATCCAAAATTCGACGGTTCCTTTTGAAGAACTGCAAACTTCCCCCGAGAATGACGATTATCCCGAAGGGGGGTGGAAAGCATGGTCGGTTGTGCTCGGGGCATGGTGTGCCATGATTCCTTCAATGGGGTTATTAAATAGCCTCGGGATCCTCCACGCATGGACCAGCACACATCAACTTAGAGATTATTCAGAATCCAGTATTGGTTGGATATTCGGCGCTTATGGCTTCTTCCTATACTTCGCAGGGGCCCAAGCGGGTAGGCGACAATCCAATTAGCGTTGCATGGTTTGGCTTTTGTGCTAACTATACATGGCCAGGTCCAATCTTCGATGCATATGGGCCGAACTATGTCATCATACCAGGTTCGTTCGGCATGGTGATAGGTCTTATATGTTTCAGCTTCAGCGAAGGTATGTTGCCCTCAAATCGTATTCTTATGAATAGCTTCTAACAGCTACAGAGTACTACCAAATATTCCTTTCCTTCAGCGTGTTAGGAGGTCTTTCAGCTTGCACACTCTTCACTCCAGCTGTTTCGGCGGTTGGTCATTGGTTCAATGTGCGAAGAGGTTATGCTACAGGAATTGCGTGCACAGCGGGCGGCATAGGAGGCGTAGTGTTTCCCCTGATAATCCTCTTCGCGGCCCCCAAGATAGGATTCCCGTGGGCGATCCGAATCATTGCACTGTTATGTGTCGTCATGTGTACATTGGCGTGTCTTCTCTTGAAAACTAGGCTACCGGCAAACCTCAAATCCGGTGCGATGGTCGATTTTCGCGCTTTGAAGGATCCCCACTATGCTGTCACTACTGTCGCGGTTTTCCTGGTGGAATTTGCTGTCTTTATACCTATCACGTATATTGCATCGTATGCCATCCATATTGGAGTCGGCGACACGATCTCATACCTACTCATCGCCTTCCTGAACTTGGGAGCCATCCCTGGGCGTTTTTTACCCGGCTTGATAGCCGACCGCTTGGGTCGTTTCAATGTTATGGTGCTGACATCATTTGTCTGTGCCATCTTGACTCTCGCACTGTGGCTGAAATCAGGCGACAATCTTGCCGCGATCATCTGCTACGCTGTGTTGTTTGGCTTCTGGAGTGGAGCAGCAATCAGCCTGACGCCAGTGTGTATCTCTCAAGTCTGCGCCACGCAGGATTACGGCAAAAGAAATGGAACCACGTTCACGATCGTCAGCATTGGAACCCTTACAGGAATCCCCATTGCAGGGGCGATCCAGCAGCGTGACGGAGGAGAATACGACGATCTGATCATATTTGGCGGTGTCCTTTATCTTTCGGCTGCAATAGCATTTGCTATAGCTAGAGGCGTTTGCCGTGGATGGTCCTTAAAGACAATATTTTAGAATATACTTAGAAATCCAAGAATGAACCACGGAGCTTCCAGGGCAAGGAGAGAGAGCGAGAGCTTTCAACTATGTCCTAATTAATAGTCGTACCTTATTGTCATGTCGCATCGTATTCGGTCACCGATGACATGCCGTTAGGTAACAATTTCCTCGCCCATCTTTCCTTTTTACAATGACAGCGCCTATTCAGGAAGGTTGAGACTATGGCCCGATCGTGGCAGATGAGCGGGTCGCCAATCACAAGGCGATGCCCTGATCGGTGAAGGTGCTCGACCTTATTTCCCACGGGAAATTAAATCCAATGCTTAGATTTACTAGCGATCGAGGATGAAATCGGCGAAGATTCGAACACGGATAGGGAATTTGGTGGCCAGGGGCATGGACTTCGGCGCCCGCCGACATACTTCTGTGTCACACAGGATCCACCCCACGTCACTTTCATTTACCGATCTAAACTACGCACTGAAAATAGCTTTCCGGGGAAGGTATATGAGAGAGAGAGGTTCCCCGGATTTTTGAGAAAAAGATCAAAGTGCGTTCTGTATCTCAAGAAAAACTAGAGATTTCAACTTGAAGTTCACTGTGACAACACAAGAACAATATCTATCAACTTGAAGATAGTATATCAAGTCTTGGCAACCATTTCGTGCCAATAACAGATCCGAACCACACACCAAAAATGTCTGGACAAGATGATACCAAGAGTCTGAAGGAGAGGGTGCTGTCAATTTTGCCAACACACGACTCCTCCAGGACGAAAGAATTCGATAACCAATCCGAGAGAACATTTGAGTAAGGTGTTCGCGATTATCGTGACGTCATGTCCTCTAACCCGTCACAGTGATGCATCTTCTAAAGGTTCAAGGCCGAGGGCAACAAGTCAAACAGCGCCGATTCCTTACAACGGTATTCTTGCACCTAGAGAGGCCCATTCAGAAATATTGACTATTCCCAGGAGATCAGTGCTTTGGCAGTTGCTGCCGCGGCAAGGGATATGCCAAATAAGGAGTTTCATGGAGGATCTTGGATGTCTTTTGTGGGAAGGAATGATATATCGGAGTTCTTTTTTGTTTCGGGCAACTTTTATTCCTGACTTGGGATACTTGGGTTACTATGGATGTGTTAGGAGGATATATTCGGCTGGTCTGTACCTACTACACTCAAGGTTGTATCAACATTCGCTATACCACCGTGACGATTGTCAAATTGAACATCAACACCTTTTTTCAAAGAACAACGAGTGGCTTCAGAAATCAGAATGCCTGCAAAAATGTAGATAGAGTGATTCAAATGCAACCCATTCCATTGGCTCACGAGGATTGGGGCAGAATGAGGAAATTTAGGGTTCGCAGATGTCGCGGGAAGGCGCCCGAGCCGAATGGGTCCGCCTTTGACGCCTCCGCCATTCACTTTCGATGTTGGCCGAGTCCATCGGAAAGAACTCGCTGACTCCATTCAACCAGCTTGGGCCTAGAGGTTGTCTTCTTTTATCTATCCACTCTCTGTCAGACGAAGGCGTTCGTCGAGTTTTTATTTGCCCCTCGTTGGACCACGACCCGGCGGTCTGTCATTCACTCTCGGCCAGATATATAAAACAACTAAGCCCCGGCTGTCGACATTGTCACGCTCCATATTATAGTTACCTAGACCTAGGTACTACTAGTACACGTTTCCACCCCGTCACATTTCATCTATTATCTTGAGTGGCACGTCTGCATAATGTACGGAGTGACGCGCACGACACGCGCCTTGCGCTTCAATGCGACCCGGGCATTTTCATCCGCCCCTCGAGTTCATGCCCCGGCAGCACTCAAAATCAATGCCGATCGGCTTTGGGAGACTTTGCATCAGACTTGCGAATGGGGTGCAGCTCATCGCTATGGCGAGTATGTGTTGTGATTCATCCTCATTTATACCTATCGCCAAACCACTTACAAGAATACAGGAACTCAACTGATACGGGCATGGCTCGATTGACTCTGAATGATGACGATGCACGTGTGCGACGTTGGTTTGCCGCTGAGGTTCAAAAGCTGGGGTGCACTCTTTCAGTTGACCAGATGGGCAATATGTTTGCTCGGAAACCTGGCAGTCTGAAGTCTTCGGCCCCGATGATTGCAATGGGAAGTCATCTCGACACTCAGCCTCGTGGCGGTCGCTATGATGGTATCTTGGGTGTGATGGCTGCATTGGAGGTCCTGCGTACGATGAAGGAGAACAAATTCGAGACTAATTACGATGTCGGCGTGGTGAATTGGACAAAGTATGTTCTGGCTGATCTTTATTTATTCTTTGCACTTTTTGCTAATTTGAGACACAGCGAGGAAGGAGCGCGTTTCCCCAAGTCTATGTGCTCCTCAGGAGTTTGGGCCGGTGCCATTCCCATTCAAAAGGCATGGGACCTCCGCGATATCCACAACCCCGATGTGTCTCTCAAGTCCGAGCTTGAACGACACGGGTATCTTGGTGATGTGGAATGCTCGCCGAAGGAATACCCACTTGGCGCACACTTCGAACTTCACATCGAGAAAGGTCCTATTCTCCCTGCTAACGATTGCAAGATTGGCATCGTTCAGGGAGCTCAGGGATACAGATGGTTGACTTTCACTATCCAAGGCAAAGATGCTCACACAGGAACTACGCCTCTTGCTAACCGTCACGACCCCTTGCTTGCGGCATCGCGAATGATCGCCACCTCAAATGATATTGCTAAGAAACACGATGCGCTGGCTTCGACCGGCATCCTTAGAATCCCTTCGAACGCGTCTACAAATACTATTGCCACCGAAGTCACCTTTACGCTTGACATTCGCCATCCGGATGATAGTGTCGTTCATATAGTTCAGGACGAATGCCTCAAGGCATTCGAGGCTATTGCCTTGCAAGATGGAAAGGGAGTGACGTATAACTGGACTCTCGACACAGACTCTCCTGCTGTCAAGTTTGACAAGGACTGCATTTCCTCTATCAAGGCAGCCGCAGACCGCATTGTCGGCCCCCAGAAGTCGATTTTAATGACTAGTGGGGCTGGCCATGACAGTGTCTATACTAGCAAGCATTGCCCAACCGCCATGATTTTCATCCCTTGCAAGGACGGCGTCAGCCACCACCCTACGGAGTATTCCACCCCTGAAGATTGGTAAGTGAATCACGATTCCGCGCAATTTTCCAATACTAATTTATTTATTAGTGCCATTGGTACTCAAGCTCTGCTTGAGTCAGTTGTGCATTTTGATCAATCCCGTGCAAACGAGAGCCGTGGGACTTAATGGCGAAATATAAATAGCAACCATTCTTGCAAATATCAAGTGACCTTATATAGCTAAAAGACTAGAAATCTGATAGAAAGTATTTGTTTGTGAAAGGCCCAATAAGAAAATTTCCCTGGTGTAAATATTATGTGATTATTAGACACCATAGCATAGTACTTGAAAACAGAGGACAAGTGAAGAGACAAACCACCCCATAAGACGAGGCGACCAAAGTCCTCTTTACTTTTTATTAAGGTCTAGTATGGATGCCCAGTCTTTCCCGAGGTCCCTCTGCTTCACTTTTCTCTCCTTCCGTATGTCGTCTCTCTTCATAATTTCTAGATGTGACAAATATTTTGTCTACCAGATACTACGTACTAGTAGCAAATCTTGAGGACAATTTGGATACGCCCTGAGATACTTGAACTTGAATAAGCGACGGACTAAAGGGTGTTTAAAGAAGGCGTCCTTGTCATCGAAAAAGCCCAAAATATTCTTACCCTGACCATAGCCATCCACGGTTATGAAAGGGGATTTTTCTTGTGGCGAGCTCCACCCCGTCATGTTACCAGAAGGCGTGTGTGTAGTGGGATGTCGCTGAAAGGCTTTCCCCACCACGCCGAACGTCCCGCGACCGCCATCAAATTTAATTGATTAACAAGCCCCTCGCCTGGTGGTGAAATTCAGTAACAAAACACACGACACGGTCGATATTCATTCGCTATGACTTCTAGGCGACCAATCTATTTGAACCCCGCTGCCGCAGATGAGCGCTTCAATCTTGCGCTGCCCGCCGGCGTAGCTGAATTCCACCAATCGCTTCCCAACTATGCGCCAACTCCGCTAGTGTCTCTCCCCGAGGTTGCGACTGAATTGGGCGTTCGAGCGGTACTTGTCAAGGATGAGAGTAATCGCTTCGGACTCCCCTCTTTCAAGGTGCTGGGTGCTTCGTGGGGCTGTTTCCGGGCTGTCGCGCAAGAGCTTGGACTGCCTCCTACCGTCAACCTTGACCAGCTCTCAATCGAGGCCAAGAAAAATTCAATCGCATTGGTGACAGCATCGGAGGGAAATCATGGACGAGCAGTTGCATTCATGGCGCGCTTGCTGGGAATTAGTGCCCAGATCTTCGTGTCCTGCTCCATGCCGGAAGCCACAATCAAGCTGATTTCTTCGGAGGGTGCCCAGGTCGTTGTCGTGCAGGGATCTTACGATGATGCAGTGAAAGAGGCATCGGATCGCGCATTCCGGGAAAAAAGTACGCTGTTGATCCAAGACACCGCATTTGAAGGATATGAACAAGTTCCCTCTTGGATTGTGGAGGGATACTCGACCATGATGAACGAAGTTGAGAAACAAGCATCCGAAATGGATCTCCTTCCCAACGTGATGATCACTCCGGTTGGCGTGGGTAGCCTTGCTCATGCCGTAGCCAAACATTGCAAGTCTCGGGAAACACCTTTATCCGTTGTCGCAGTTGAGCCCGACTCTGCTCCCTGTCTATCAACAAGTTTGCAGGCTGGCATATCAATTACCGTCAAAACCCCTTCTACCATCATGAACGGTATGAACTGTGGCACTGTTTCTTCTACCGCTTGGCCGGACTTGCAGCGACTTGTTGACGCCTCCGTCACGATTTCATCCTACGAAAGCCACCGTGCCGTGGAGTATCTGACATCAAACGCGGTTCCGGCTGGCCCTTGTGGTGGTGCCTCCCTTGCTGCTCTTCGGCATTTGATAACCGACCAAAATGCTTCATTCTTGGATAAAGACTCTGTTGTGGTGCTTCTGAGCACAGAAGGTGCTCGCGAGTATCCTGTCCCTCGAGATGTGTCTGGCGAGGATTCCGTGGCACTGACCCAGACACTCACCCAAATCAACTCATCAAACCCCACGCTGTCCGTGGAAGACGGTGTAGGAGAGAGTGAGATTGCTGGCTACCTTGAGGCCTGGTTTGCTCATCGTGATATCGAATATCACCGCGTAGAGCCAGTTGCTGGACGGCCTTCAATCGTCGGTGTTCTCCGTGGAAGTGGAGGCGGAAAATCGTTAATGTTTAACGGCCACATTGATACTGTCAGTCTCACAAGTTACGAGGCAGATCCCCTTTCAGGGACTATCCAGATGAAAAACGACCAGGAGGCGGTATTTGGACGAGGATGTCTTGACATGAAAGGCGGCCTAGCGGCAGCACTTGCCGCTGTTGCATTGATCAAAGCTAGTGGCCAGGTGCCCCGTGGTGATATTATCATTGCTGCTGTTTCGGATGAAGAAGATGCTTCTCAGGGAACCCGGGATATATTGGCCGCTGGATGGAGGGCAGATGCAGCTGTTGTTGCGGAACCAACTTCTCATGTCATTGCCACAGCTCACAAGGGCTTTGTGTGGGCAGAAGTCGATATCCTAGGAGTCGCAGCTCATGGATCCGATCCAGCTTCTGGCGAGGACGCAATTCTTCAGTCATGGCGTTTCTTACAAGCACTTGAGCAGTACCAAGCCAAGCTGCCTGTCGACGACCTTCTGGGCCAAGGATCGATGCATTGTGGTTTGATTAAAGGTGGCCAGGAACCTTCTTCTTACCCTGGAAAATGCACGATTACCATCGAATTTCGTACCGTTCCGTCACAAACTGAAGAGTCCATTATTGGAGATTTATCTATGATGCTTCGAAAGATCAGCTGGGACGCACCGAGCTTTAAATACACCGAGCCACGCGTCACAATGTCTCGTCCGACCCAAAAGCTAGATATCAACCACCCCTTCGTACAGAAGGCGATCACCTGTGGAACCACTGTCTTCGGTCATAACAACAAACCCGTCGTCCAGAGCATGCCTTTTTGGTGCGATGCAGCTTTCCTTGGTCAAGCTGGAATTCCGTCAATTGTCTTTGGTCCTTCTGGCGAGGGCCTACACGCGAAAGAAGAATGGGTCTACGTCGATAGCTTACGACAGATGGATGAGATTTATACCCTTCTAGCTCTGGAATTCTGCTCATAAACACGAGAATCTTCAATATATGCAACTTCGTAAATTTCGATTGGGGGATTGTTTGAATAATCATTTCATCTAGACATCGAAACTTCTAATGCTATTCAAAAGTTCTACTGTGGTATTCAAAGAACATCCTTCAAGTCCATCACTGTGGCAGTAACCGTGTTACTAGTTCCAGACAAGACACCTGCTCCATTCACGAGCAGATAGCGTCCATTGCTACCCTCCAAGACTCGGAGTGAACGTGTGTAGCTGTGTCCCTCGGGTGACTCAATCTCTGTCCATTCGCCGTCGCCCAGGTTTTTGTTGACGAAGAGAGTACTCTGTGTTCCCGAACTAGCAATGATAGTTCCATGCTTGCCACCATACGGGGTCCACACAACATATGGCGAAGAAGTGGGCTTCGTGCCACTTGACACAATAAGCTTATGGTGCTCAGCCGATAGGAAGTCCTCAGGGTTAGAAGCTATGCGGTAGTAGAGAGGGAACGAATAAGATGACGTATTGAAGAAGGAGCCGTATTCGTAAATGTAGAAATATTTGCCGTTCGGTAGCTAGATAATTGTCAGTATTTCTGTTCAATGTTTCATCCTCATGAGCCATTTTTTCTTACCTTTGTCACAATGGGCATACCTGGTCGATCGGTATAAGTAGGATAGGCGCTGGCAAGCTGTTAGTAAACCTTTGGGTGAGAGGCTTCATCATTCTTACACATCGTCGACAACATCTCCCCATTTCTTTAGGTCGGTTGAAACTTGGTGGACCAACTTCTGTCCATATGTTGCATTATCTCTTTGATCAGAGTAGTAGCAAATCAACTTGCCGTTGCTGTCGAGTAGCTAATTTAGAAGAAAGCCAAAATGATGATCAAGGGGCGAAAAACTTACTGGGCAAGCAAGAAGGGCTCCCAAACCGGCGTTAATCCGTTGTCTGGAATAGCCTCTCCACCAGCTGCGATGTGGCTCACAAACTTCCAGGTCAGGCCATCATCATTCGATGCGTACAGATCAATATTCGTAGAGGAAAGATCAGTTGGAATGCTACTACCGGCCAAGAGCAAAGTGCCTGCCTTGAAAGAACCAATGCGCTCCGGCAGGTAATACAAGAACGGTTGATAGCGGAGTCCGAATTTATTAGCGGTATCCTGGACCTTGGAGATCTCTTTCCAAGTCTTGCCGTAGTCCTTCGAGCGGTAGATGGGGAAGTAGACCAGAGGCGGCTCCGGAGAGTAGTTCTCCCACGTCGCAAGAAGGTCGCCGTTGGGAAGCTGTTCATTGCGTGCATAGAGTGTTCTGGGAATATTGTAGTCGGAAGGGGGCGAGAAGATTGTCACATTGTCAACGGCACTTGGAGACTTGGAGTGAGAGATGGTTGCGGCATGCGCCGTCGCGGCGAGCGCCAACACATTGAGGAATTTCATAGCCACAAGTTTGCGTTCCAGAGGTTAATAGTAGAACAATTCTTTTCTTTTCTTTCATTCTTGCTGGGACCCGTTGATGTGGCTTTTAAATCTTCAAATTTGAGAGTACTATCGTCAACCCACTATGCGACTCCGATCATCCCACCGGAATTGTCCTGATTGTAGACGAAGCCAAGGCCAATTCCGGTAAAGTCTAGTTTAGCAACTCATTTTCCATCAATCGCCAACGAGAAAGGTGCGCCATAGTAAACGCCTTGGCAAAGAGCCCCTCCCTTGAAAATAATTAGCGAGCTCGCGCGTGTTTTCTTTCGGCATTTTTCCCTGTATTCTTCCAACTCGATCTAGTTCGATTCTCTTTACAAACTCTTCATCAACCTCCGCTCAAAAACCAATAGTTAACAGGCCAAACATCACGCTTAGTGTGACAAACGACGAGGTGCTAAGCCATATCGTAATAACCCCACAAAACCATAATAAAACATCTCGCTGAAATAGGATCCGACTTCTGCCAGGCAGCAGTGCATTACTGCCAAACTGTTCTCATCGCATGGTTAAACTCTCGCTCCCCCCCCTCCCCTCGTGTCCCGATTTCTTCAGCATTGCCCAGCAATTTCCCCGCAATTACCCCGACACGCCATTGCGCCCACCTCGGGCACATCACCTTTACTGCCCGCAATCATCGCATTATTTGAGGTATCAGAATTTACCAATTCCTTGCCAAAGATTCCCATGGGGTGATACGGAGCATACTTTGTGGGGGGGTGTTTCTACATCTTGCTGAACTTCCTTCTCAGTTGTTAGCTTCATCCATTAGTTTTTGGTCAATCTTTGCTTGCTAGGTAAACCATATCATTCAATTCTTCATATGAGAGTTTGTGAGCATCGGTTTTCATCGTGGCAGAGTAATCGTGGAAGTCGACAGCTTAAATCTTCTTATGTTCAAGAATGGTAAATCGCTTCGATTTCTAAGCTTCATGGCGGTTCTCGGCATGGTGATTCTCGGAATTGCCGACCGGAATGTGGGGAGGGTTTGTTGACCGGTCCACCTCCACCTCCCTCTGACTTCATTTTGCTGATCAGTCGGGATGAAGAGTCATTCAAGAATATGAGCATGGCAGTAGCGGCAAGATATCCAGTTCAATCACGCAGAAAAGTTGTACCACTCGTGCGTAGTAAATCATTGGTTGTGAAGCAAAAGTCGAAAATCGCCAAAAAGCGTGTAACATTTGGACGATCTTCTACATTTAAAATACATCAATGGAATTACCTCGGTGAAAGATCACCCGAACTCCACATTTACCAAGATCTCTGCGTATGAAATCATGGTTTAAAGGGGGATTCATGCCTTGGGAACCCCTGTCCCTGATCAGCCCCCAGGGTCTTCAACCAAGATCAACTTGCGATGAAGTTCAGATCGATCCTAGGCGTATATGCCTGGAGTCAAAGTTTTATTTCGCTTTGTGAAGCTGCAGCTGTGAGCCACTCACAGTGAGTTTGATGACTCCTCCGTGTTTCGATTGCTATGGAAAGCTGACATTCCTAGTGAATTCACTCCGAAGTCATTTATTGCAGCGCAAGAAGTAAAATGGCCAGAGAGCCTTTCTTCCACTCTAATTCTCAACTCCAAGTCTCCTGTTGCAACCATTGACTACGGCACAGAGGTTGCTGGGTTTCCGTTTTTTGAAATAAACAGAATAGATGGCCCTGTACAGATTGAAGTGAAGTATAGTGAACCGTACCATGGGCTGCAGCACCCATGGGGAGATGGGCCTTACACTTTCTCGACTAGCCTCTCCAACGCGTTTCGAGTTGAAACCTTCAATATCACAAAGACTGGAAAGCTACAGTCTCATTTGATACAGGGCGGCCAGCGATGGCAATCTATTCGCTTGATTGCCGGACAGAGTGTTTCATTCACTCGTGTTGGATTCGTACCCACTGTTAGCGACATCGACCCCGAGAAATATCCAAGCCAATTTCACAGTGACAACACACTATTCAATGAAATTTGGAAGCTCGGGGCGAAAGCAGCTGGCCTCGCATGTCTCGAGAAGGGAACGCAGGGTCCCGTTTGGACAATCGATCCTGCAAAGGGTGCATTGGTACAGAGTATGAGGGCGTCGCCAAACTACGAAACTGGATCTTTTGAAAACTACACCCTACAATTTGAGACAAAAATTGAAAGAGCTGGTTTATGGTGGACAGTGGTAGGCATTTATTTCTTTCGCTATGTTTGGTCATTCTAGTGCTCACCATTGCGGGAACAGGCCCAACCTATGACATACGGATCTGGGCTTCAGCTTCTACTCACAGGAGAGCTGCCCAAGGAGACTACATTTGCAAATGCAAATACAACTCTCACCCCTGCGAACAGTATTCTATTGGCGAAAGGATACGGCTTTGTCAACCAAACAACCCTGGACACACTTCTACTAGATACATTTACCGTGCCGTTTGACGTGCATGAAAAAGAATGGTACAACATTACCACCATTCTCTCGGATGGAGATCGCATTTCTGTTCAGATAAATGGCAAGAAGGTGTTTGATGTTTCGCTTGGTGATTACTATACAGGGGGTTCAGTTCCACTTAGTGGTGCCATTGGGTTTGGCGCTTACCAAGACCAATCCGCATGGGTTCGCAATGCCAGACTCTACGACAGCGCGAATGGTACTCTCTTGTACAAAGACAATCTACGCGATAAGGGAGTATCTGCTCGATATGGAAATCAAGCGAATGTCGCGACCGTATGCCTGGATGGGCCTAAACGTGACCGCATGATCTGGCTGGGAGACTTCTACCATACCTCCCGGATTATTGGTGCGAGCAGCTCTCGGTTCGATCGGTCACGCGACACGCTGTCTTTCCTTTTGGATACCCAGGCCCCTAATGGAGAGCTGAGCTATGCGGCTAGTATGGGATACGACCCATCGACCACCATTGACGCATTCACTGCCGGAGGAAAATATCCTGCCTTGGAGGACTACCAGATGCTTGGGTTCTTGGGCTTCTACCACACTATTAAGCAGTCAAACGATCTTCAATATGCCGCTAAAACCTGGCCTAGATGGCAGAAGCAGCTTGGATGGCTACTTACAACGGTGAATTCTACTGATGGGTTGGTTGATCTAGACAGCGCCTTTGTGGGTGCCAACTCAGGTGGCTCGGCTGTGAGCTGCCTTGCGGTTGAAACACTCAATGGTGCTGCTGAGGTCGCTGCATCACTGGGCCACAGCTCCGATGAACTCAAATATAAGAGATCTGCGCAAAGACTGGCTCATTCCATCAACAAGCACCTCTGGAATGATAATCTGGGCTCATACTCAGCAAGCCGATCGTCACACCAGGACTTCGGCGTCTCTGATATCGCTTGGTGCATCACTTCTGGAGTCGCCAATTCAACACAGAAGTCAAAGATGGTGTCTACTAAAGTCCTGGGAGAGCTCAAACTCGGACCGGGCTACAAAGCAGACACCACTATTAGTGCTTCAGATCCACTCGTGTCGATTTCGCCCAATACAAATGGCTTTTTATTGCCTGCACTTTTCATGAGTAACGCCTTCACCACCGCTAAAGATCTTCTGGTCTCGGTATGGGGGCCAATGCTTCACAAGATTGGTGAAACAGGCATTGGGAACGACACCACGTCCACAGGCGCCAGCTGGGAGTATCTTGCGCTTGATAAATCACCTGGTTTATCACTCTTCACGAGTCTCGGTCATCCGTGGGGCGGAGCAGCAACTTATATTCTAACCGAGTGGGCCACTGGCCTGCGACCAGCCAGTGGCCCTGCAGGCTTTGGATATAATGAGTGGCTTTTGGCGCCAGGAACCGGCGTGGAGATGGGTTTAAAGAAGTCGAGTGCAAAGGTGGTTACGGGATCAGGAGAAACTTTGTCAGTTTCATGGGAGCTTACGAGTACATCCCTTCGTGTAAATGTTGATGCACCTCAGGGTACCACAGGAACTGTCCAGTTTCGTGGAAGTTCGAAAACATTTGTTGGTGGGAAGAGACAGTCAACTATACTTTCATTCCAAGGTTCTAGATAGCTTTACTCACGGAGACACCACAAATTCCAGGATATAAGTATCAATTCATCAATTTCATAAATGGCCTACTCTAATCTTATAATTTATTGTATCAACAGCCATCAATTAGCGTTCGTCAGGTTCCATGGTACCAAATTGGTGTCTGAACTTGGGTCCGGAGATGTAGTCAAGAGCAAGAAAACATAATAAATCTGTTGGATGAAGCACCGGTGATCAAGTGGTTAAGATGCCTCCCTCCCACGTGACGTAGGACAGGTGGATGCCCGGGTTCGAATCCCGGCCGGTGCATCGTTTTTTTGTTCATCGCATTTACAACTATCGTGAAGCTTTAGCAAACTGCGTCTCTATGTCACGTGATCCATTTGATGCTATACAGAAACCCTAACACTTTTGCCCGATGGAGGTGATCTAGTAAGAATGGAAAATGGGTTAGATAGCACTCCATACCTAGTTTAGAAAGAGACACGGTAACTATTTTTGAGGACCGTGTGACCTCAATCTCCGACGAGGTATCCCGACCCGACCCGACACATTCTCCAATTGTGATCGGTATCCCCCACAGTGAATTCCACACGTCCGACCTGTCCAATCCAATACTCCTACTGCAGAATACAACCTCCTGCGCCAATTTCACACACAGCTAGAGTACACGTTCGATTTGGGATTGAATAGAAGACTACAGATCTGTAGACGATTCGCGCCTCGAGAAAACAATCGAGATGGCGATCACTACCTACCAGTGCCTACTGAGGTTGCGGTGGGTATTCGAGTCGAATTCTGGCTGTTCCAGCGCTGAATTCCAAATCGTAACCGACAATGGAACATGAATTTATCTTCCAGATGAAACTGATAATAGACCGGCATGGTTTATTGAATTCATGAAGTGAAATTCGATAATGATAGCTGACTTTCGTGCTACATACAATCACTAATCAAGTTCGCCTCGAGGGAATTTTGCTACCTAAACTCCATAGATAGTACACCGGAATGGGATGCGAGCTTAAAGATAATCCCATTGAGGAGGCTTCTGCTGAAAATAACTAGCTACACCCTGGTCAGCTGAGCAGGTGGCCTACTCGGTAGAGTAGGGTGACAATAGATCTGGTAAGCAAAGAATTACTCCTTCATGGAGCTATTTGTATTATTTGTAAGTATAAAACCTTTGATTTCGGGGTATGCAGGTAGAATCAACTTACTCATCTAATCCTTCTTCTCGTCGGGTTTCTTCTCATTGTCCTCTGGGCGACAGACTCACTCCGCAAGAACTGTCTTATCGAGGCTTCGTAGGTCAACCACAACGCCTCCTTTCGCTACTCCTTCGGTAGTGTCGCTTCGCCAGGCTTGATGTTGTACAGGCATGTACCATTTTCTATCACGCGGCGGGGTGGATATTTGGGGCACTCCGATAAATAAGCTACCAATTTGACTGTTCCCGAATCAGTAACTGAGGATATTTGTTGGGAGTAGAGAGGAGCTGGGTGGAAAGCCGGGGTCAAGTTAGCTGTCATACCTCAGTCGGCCGTGGTGCCCCCCGGGCGAATTTCGCCATAAAAAACGCAGTTTGCTAGCCGTTAAAGGTCATTTTGGTGGGCAACCTTGCTTCTTCCCCAATAGTCTTTTTATCTGCTCCCCATTGGTGGTTACGCTTCAGGTGCTAATACATGCGCAGGTGTGATAGAATTGGAATACGACGCAATCGATCTTGAAAGTTTAGAGAATAACATACCACGTGGTGTGTGTACAGCCATCCATTCTGCAGTAAAGCTCTCCAAGATAGACCAATTTGGCCGTAGATAGGGGAGGGGGGGGGGATTTGTAGTGAGTCCGCAGCTGTAAGATTGTAGCAGCGCTTTGGCCCTTTATCAGTTGGTTTGGGCATAGAACCAAGCGCAGGACACGAGTTTCAGTCCAAGCATTCCCCCAGGCTCCTTTTTATTTTTGGGTGGAGGTTGCTTAATGTCTGTGGGGCAAAGCCACACCATGAGATACCGTTTCAATGCATTTGGGCGAGACAATGGCTTGTTGCAATGGGGGCACGTAAGTGCGGCTGCTTTGTCCTCTTCGGTAGCATCCCCGGGGTGTCGGTTACGTTGGTGGGCAATAGCATGGACACGAGTATGGAAAGTTTCACCACAGGCCTCTACAGAGCATATGTGCTTCCGGTCTTCGCTTCAACCTGAGGGTTATGATTGCAATGATAGCTGATCTAGGTTGCCTGTGAATTCATACAAAAGTAAGTTGAAGAATACGTAAAGCCTCGATTGAAATCTTGGAAAGATAGAGGTATAATAACTTACCATAGATGCTCCGTTAGACTTCAGCTCTCTCCCCAGGTGGCTGAGACGAAAGAATTTGACGAAGGTCAATGTCGAACAGAAGAATTCAACATCTTCATTCTCTTCATCGAGATCTCCGGAAAAGACTTGTCGAACTTGTGAAATGTCGACTTCAAAGAATCGTTTGACATGGTCCTGAATGCTGTAGCTTTCAACATGCCACTCACGACTCTTCCAGCTGATTTTACAGCCAGCTCAAGTGATTCTTTGGGCTCGTCAGACTCCGCTTGTGGGTGTTGAAGGAACCCAGAGTGGCTTCGGACTATCCCAGCCCCGAAGAACGAAGAGCGCGTTGCTTACGGTGAGCTTGTCTGGTGTAACTGTACGTGAGATAGTATGTGAAGAGAAGAAAGCATGGATGCAATGTGATGTGTAGTAGTGAGGTGAGGACAGAGAATGGAAGCTACTACTGAAGACATGCTGACTAGGAAACGACAGCCCTGTAGGTCCGCGAGCACCTGCCCATTTGGAGGCAGGATTGGCAGAGATGACAGAACACGTAATCTACCGCGAATGGCTCAATGTAGGATGTAGGCATAAAGACTCGGAGCTTCGTGTTCACGCTTCATAGACTCCATTCCTGAGGATGGAACTGGGTAGGATGCCGAGTAGCATAATATCTACATATCTAATACCTTTGATATACGAGACTAGTACTGACAGCTAGTAGCTAACTGAGGTCTTATTGGCCCTGAATATAGGTATTCTCAAGCTTTTTACAGCATACAATAGTCTGTGTCCAGCTTTGTATAGAGAACAGTAGTAATTTTGGGGCGCTGCCGCCCTGGTAGGAGCACTGGGTCGATTGCGGCTGTCGGGGCCGTACTAGTACTTTACCGTCCGGTCGTGATAATCAAGAAGCAGTTTAAAGAATAGTCGCGTTGAATTTTCTTCAATTTCTGCCTCTTTCCTTCATCCCTTAGGGAGCGCAGCATGTACCCCTTTCGGGCGAACTGATGTAAGCTAAGAACAATCAAGTATAGCGCCGCGCAGATCTTCATTAGGCGTAGAGGGCTATTGTTCAACTTCCTTCTTTAATTCATATTTTGCTCTCCTAGCTAGCTGCGATATACTACTTAATACTCAGCATATGATTATTTCACCTCTGGTAGACCAGTCGGGACTAATAAATCACTGTGGGAAAGCCGCACAGCCACCGGTGGGGGCCGTTCAGGAGGCCAGTAACCTACTCGAACCCACGTTTGTCGGAGCATTATTCGCCATTAAGCATAGCGGCTCTTCACGGCGCTAGATGCTGCCGAATATATATTACCGCGATTAAACGTAGCAAGGCTCTGCAAGGGGAACCCCGAAACTCCGAAGTATGAATCAAACCAGCTCGAAACCACGCTTGTGAATGATTTGACATTCTTGAGAGCTTACTGGCTTCGGATCACACACGCCAAGAAGCGGCGTGCCCGTGACCTATAGCCTTTTTGATCGCATCTAGACTCTCATTGGACCCTCTTCCGAGATAGGAGCGGACCATATAGTTGTTCAAGATATAGCACGAGGCTGAGGTTAACGTACCATAGCCATAAGCGCGCAACTCCTGTTTAACGATCACTCTTTGGGTGGTATCTATTCCCAATCGAGTGAAACGAAGCATGAAAATGCCTCTGCATGAGTCCTTCAGGCGTCGGCCTGTACTAGTATCAGCTTTGCCTCGATCTATTGTCCCATGAAGACAAACTGGACGGACTGGTTTTTATATAAGATGCAACGAATCCCAATTCCCAATCATCCTTTTTGGTCGTTCATCTGAGCAATTCTTTTCAATCTCTCAAGCTTCTTCATATTTCGTAACCATGATACTTGGCGCAACCCCGCTGGAACTACTCGGCGTGAATACAGCCGATGCCGGGCGATATAACCCGAATATAACCTCGCCAGCTCCCCAGGCGGAATCCTCGTCAAATAATAAGACAGAGCCATTGTCACCCAAAATCAAAACCGAATCTGAGCCCAAGAAACCTGCAAAGAAGATGACTAGCCCCAAGGTGAAGTCTTCGTCGGGATAAAGCCATACTGGTTTCATGTTATCGATATCACGTCAACTTTCGGAACTTCTTCAAAGATGTATGCTTTATGGAAAATGAATCTTTGGTAAGCTCGCCAATTTCAAACTTCGTCACCTGTCATTGACTTATATTGGATGCTATAGGTGCTGCATAGATGAATACGTTGGTGCGTTGGTCTTGGAAATCCTTCACCAAGCCCAGTCGACGAGGAATTGGGAATCAAAAAACCCAGGAACTACATATGGCTATAGGGAATATCTAGTAGCAAGTTAAAATCTTACTGGGTCTGTCGCCTCTTCATGTATACATCGGTAGCATAGTAGGTGCATGGTAACAATTGACCTTAGAGGATCCCGAACGCTTTGAAGTAGCCGTAACGGCTGCCATAGATGATTGGTGCAAAATCCACGGGTTGTAAAACGGCCAGTACGAGGTCTACCAGGCACACGTTTGTAAAATGAAATTTCGTCCATTCGTTGTAGTCTTAAATATTTCATCCAACAGTCTGCCACTCTTGGGTATACCAAGCTCCCATGCCCAGCGCAAACAGCACAAGGCTGCCATCTCGCACCACATCCTTAAAGAGCTGAATAACCATGCCGATCCCGCCTTGTTTCCCGCCCATCAAAGCCCGACCGCTTGTCAGGAGTACCTCTCCGGTAACGAAAATCAGGAATGGGTTTTGTGCCGTAGCGGGTTTTGGGGGCGGGCTGCCGAATGTCGCAACTGACGCTCCGATGATGAATAATAGGTAGACCGCGACTCCGATCGCAAAGACTATATGCAGGCCCTTCCAGAGACGGGTAGCTTTCTGTTCTTGCTCTGTCGGCTGTTGGGTCGCTGCACCGAGCATGCTGGCGAGAAAAGGTGGGAGCCCAAGGGCAGATGCGATCGCACCTGGGTTGAGGCCGGGTTGTTGTTGGCCAGGCATGGCGCCAGGAGGAGCGCCAGCGCCCGGGGGAGGTCCGTTAGGATCCCCAGGCATGGCACCCAATAGTGAGTTGAGTAGTTTGATGGTAGGGTCCTCCATATCATCGCCCTGCTGGCCCTGTTGGCCCTGGCCTTGTTCGGGGGCCGATTGCCGAAGCATAGCGCGGAAAGCTTCTTGTTGTGCTTGCAGGGCCTCGTCGGACGACATGTTCATGTTGGGTTGCGGTGATGGCGAAGGTCGATTTTGCGGCACTGGCGAGGGCGAAGGGGAGACGGCGAGCTGTGGGGATGGTGAGGCATCTTCGTGAACTGTGGTTAATGACAGCCAGGTTAGTGGTGTGAAGGCCAAAGTGCGTTGAGTTCGTTTGCGAAGAGATCACTTCACCAACAGACGTAGATCATACCTGACTGCGGAGTGCGACCGCTCAAACTGGTGATCTTGTCAAGGCGTGCTGAGCCTCCCTCCTTGATTTTGGCCTCACGACGCTCTCGTCGCAGACGAGAAGCCCGCTGGGCTGGCGATTCCTCTGGCGTCGACATAGGGAAGGTCTTCAAGTGTCTAGCAGAGTTGCGGTGGTCAACTCTGATGTCCGGTATAAGCGCGACCGGAGAAGATGCTCTCCCAAGGTTGTGTCCATCGGTGGTTATGGTGGTGGGTCCGCTGGAGTGTGGGCACCGTGGCAGTCCCGTGGTGATAAGAAACCCGACCCGATTATCATTATCAACTGCCACACCCTCACATCCCCAGGGAGAACCTAGGAAGTATAGTTACTGCATTAGTAGTGTGTATTGATTATGGTTGAAGAACATCTAGCTTGTTATATCCAGACATCCCATTCTACCCAGGCTCTTTCTACGGGGAAAAGACATTCAACGCATTCAGAACAAGCCGTTCTCCACCCTAAGCTCACTTTTTTTAGATAGTACTATACTTGTCTCTTTCCAATGTTGTATGCCCATAGTAAAGTGGAATTTGATGGCTGGAGTGGTGAGAAAGTTGTGGCCGACCAAGAAGTAGGACAAAGATACTGAAACTCGAGACGAAGATGACGGTCCCGACTCCATCCAGCGATAATCTTCGACCGAATCATAACCTTGAAATCTAAACTACCGAAGGCAGTCAGGACGAAATCAAGCAAATTTTCTTCATATAGTAGCTAGTTCGACCAAAATAATTTTGAACTTCGTGACGGCAGAGCTACTGTAACCCTCGCGTACTATTCATTAGTCCACATTGATGATAGGCTTCAAGTTCAAAATATCCTTTCCAAGGTTGTTTATAAATTAGTGGTGGAAATCGCTATGCAATCACAGGAATTGTAGTTATATCGATCACCTTACTAGTCTTCGTCCTGCCGATCGGTAGTCATCATCATCTCATGAACTAATATGTATGACATCGCCAACCTGCCGGCCATTGGATTGAAAGAAAGATCATCACAGATCACCCCTGTGATTAGTCTACCCTCAATTGATCATCCAATAAATGTTTGGTGGGTGTAACTGATCCGATTCAGGGCGCTATCTGATCGCATCGATCGACAGTTCGACCTATTCGTTAGTTCACTGACTAACTGTCTGTGCTACGCGACCGAGCCTCGTTAAGCGAGTTTGACTTTGTGCAATGGTATAATCTCAAGAATTCTCATGGTTTTGGGATATTCTCGAAATGTCGGACTTGAATCGAAGTCATACATTAACCAAGGCGTAAGCTCCGCGGTGACATCATGGCTTGGATCTCTCGTGAGCCTCAGAGATAGTCAGTCAATCGCACTGATTGCTTTGGCAATCGATGTATGCTTAAGCAGACTCCTCTCTTCAAATGCATGGCGATTAAATTGCGACGAGGGAGTGAGTTATGACTGTGCCGCTTGTGATATTCAGCAAGTTTCAAGTTAGAAGACCAAAACTTGCTGAAATGAGCTCCAGTCTTTGCCAAGAGTGGGATTCCGCCGCTGTGGACGGAGAGAGCAACAGCACAGCAATAAAGGTGGGGAAATCAACCTTCCATTGGGGCTAGGTTGCAGATCTTGAATTGCTCGTGAATTAACTCCAATTAAATGACAGGTTCGAGAGTGTACATTCAGTACCAAGAGGTAGCGTCATTGCAATTCCCGGGTTCCGCCCGATGACGTCGTTCTGGGGAGAGCTTCCCAGCTCCAAAGATCTCGGCCTCTTTGCACTGCACACAATTTTTTTCTTCTTAATTTCTTAATTTCAGCATCTCTGTAGCAAATTATACCGCTCTTCCACCTGCAGTGCAAACGGGGGTACTGTGAGAAACCTCCCGCTTCCCAATTCGACATTCGACGTTTGCACATAGTGCGACCTCCACCACCAGGTAACTATACCACACAACACACAACGATTTTGCGAGAAGGCCAGCCTCAATAATGGCTAGCAATGGCCATGAAACCGAATCCCCGCAGAGACACCGTATAGGTGAACACTGGAGCGGTGCAAACCCCGTTCCCACGGTCCAGAAGTTCGTCGAGCACCTCGACAGAGAGAAGAAGGAGCGGGACCTTCGCATTGACCAGGAGAATAAATCCAAACAAGAACGAGAGCGTAAGATTCAAGAACTTGGACATGATGATGACCAAGGGGATGTTTCTGCACATAAGGCACGGGAAGTGTCCCAGGCAAAGACCCGGATGGTGACCGATCCCACCACCGGTCGCGAAATTGGAGTGGAAGACCAAGATGAGACATCTATGGATGCTGTCAAAAATCCAACTGTGAGTAGAGGAAGACTCAGACGTATACCGAGGTTTCTTAGTTGACACAATATCTAGCTGACGGTTCCCAATGCAAACATCGGACAACCAACCGTGAGTGATCAGCTCTCAAGGCTTTACACTACCGACAGTGTGAACTGATGATACAACACAGGACGTCAAAACCAGCCATGACCAAGAATTTTCGGAGTATAAGGAAAATCAAGATATCACCGCTCCCCCAGATCCCATCGCCGAGGGCACAACATCCGATGTCCCAATCCGCGGAGAGAAGACGAACGTGCTATTCCACCCTACTCCTACTATATCATACCAGCCGATGTTTGACCAACTAGAGAGACGTGGAATGGGTCTTTGTATTGGAATCCCGTTGGCAATTATCTTTCTCGGTCGATTCTTCGGAGGATCGCTGCTAGGACTCATCCCCCTGGCCGCGTGCATTGCAAGCGGCGTCTGGCTATGGGTGCAGCAGGTGATTAAAAGTGGCAAAGATATGGAATGGCATAGCGAGCAGCTTCGCGGAGAGACCGTAATTTATCCCAAATTCCACCCTTCTCTTACCAAATGGATAACTAATGGTAATAGGCTACTGCAAATCTTCTTCCCGAATCCGTCGAATGGATGAACAGTTTCCTCAGCGTGGTCTGGGGTCTTGTCAACCCCGACATGCTCATACCAATGGCTGATACAATTGAAGATATCATGCAAGCATCCGCGCCCAGCGTCGTGGAGAACGTCCGCATTGCCGAAATTGACCAGGGAAACAACTCCCTTCGCATTCTGAGCATGCGTGCTCTTCCCGATGACCATGTGGAGAATCTGAAGCAAAATATCCACGAGGAGAATATCAAGAATAAAGATCCTCAAGAAGCTGCCGCTGCAGAGGAAGGCGGTAGTTACTACAACATGGAGGCTTCATTTGCGTATCACGCCAAGCCGACAGGCTCAAGTGCGTCCTCCAAAGCCCGTAACATGCATATGCAAATCGTGTTCTACTTGGGTGTTCGAGGACTTTTCGGGGTGCCCTTCCCTGTGTTCGTCGAGCTTACCGAGTTGGTCGGAACGGTTCGACTTCGTCTTCAGATGACCCCCGAGCCGCCTTTCGCGAAAGAGCTGACTTTCAGCTTGGTCGGCATTCCACATGTGAAGGCAGCTTGCGTGCCTATGCTCAAAAGAGGTGTGAATATCCTCAATCTGCCTCTCATCTCGAATTTCGTGAACTACGCCATCGGGGCCGCCTGCGCCATGTTCGCTGCGCCTAAGTCCATGACGATGGACCTCAGTATGTTGCTGAAGGGTGACGACATCCACAAAGATACCCTGGCTTTGGGTGTTATGTGGGTTCGTATCCACAAGGCTATCGGTTTGAGCAAGCAGGATCGCCGTGGCAGTGAGGGCGGCGGCAGTGATCCGTACATCAACCTGTCCTTCTCCAAATACGGAAAACCTATGTACTGCACCCGAGTCATTACCGACGACCTGAATCCGATTTGGGAAGAGACTGCAGCTCTACTTGTAACGCCAGAGTTAATCAAAGCGGACGAAAACCTCAGCATTGAACTCTGGGATTCGGACCGTAACACAGCGGATGACGTCGTCGGCAAGGTCGAGCTGCCCATCCGCGAAATGCTCCAGCACCCTGGTCGCATGTTTCCCCAGATCTCCAAGCTCCAGGGCCTTGATGAGGGCAGTGAGATGCCTGGCCAGCTGCACTGGGAGGTGGGATACTTCGGGAAGCCTAAGCTGCGGCCAGAGCTACGCACGGATGGTAAAAAGAAGGACCTCCCAGAGAATCTCAAGGGAAACCCTACGTTCGAAGATGAAAAGGGAACCATTAACAATGAAGAAGAAGATGCCGTTATGCACACGCCTCCTGATCCAATCTGGCCGAGCGGGATCGTACATATCGTCGTGCATCAGATTGTGAATCTCCAACTCGCCAACATCAAGGGTAGCGATGGAAACCGGAAGGGCAAGGAGTACGAGCCTGCTAAACCATTTGGTGAAAACACCGAGGAGCAGGGCGATGAGCTTCCTACGAGCTACTGCAAGATCCTGCTGAATGATCAGCTGGTGAGTGCCTTTTCTTAATCTGACTCACCCGCTCACCATGCTAACAATCCCTCTCCTTTCTTCAGATCTATCGTACACGTCCCAAGGCCGTGAGCTCTAAACCCATATTCAACGCCGGAACCGAACGTTTTGTCCGTGATTGGCGATCTGCCGTGGTTACTGTTACTGTTCGGGACCAGAGATACCGCGAGCACGATCCAATCCTCGGCGTCGTCCCTCTCAAGCTGTCCGACATCTTTCAGACAAGCTCCCAGGTTACGCGATGGTACCCAATGGATGGCGGTGTCGGGTTTGGACGTATACGCCTCTCTCTTCTTTTCCGACACGTCGAGACCAAGCTTCCCCCCACCATGCTCGGCTGGGATGTTGGTACCTTTGAATTTGTGGCCGATAAGGTCATCGCAAAGGGACTCGGGCGCCAGTCGAAGATCAAGCTGCGCACCGGTGGCAGCGTTGGCAAGATTGGCCGGAGAGCTTGCAAGCTTGAAGGAAATGACGTGGTCTACGATACATCTGACGAGAGCTACCGCGATTCATTGCGCCTGCCCGTCAAGCATCGGTATAGATCTCCCGTCGTTTTTGAGTTCCATACCCAGGGCAAGCGTAGCGCGACGGCATATGCTATTCTCTGGTTGCAGCATCTAGTCGACAATGAGGATACTGATATCGATATCCCCATCTGGACGACAAAATCTGGCCCTCGTCTGACGCAGAACTATGTCACAGAGAAGAACTGGAAGGCCAAGGAAGTCCCTGGTCTCGAAGACCTCACCGAAGTTGGAAGGCTCCAGTTCCGCTGCAAATTCTCGCCGGGCATCGACGAGTCGCACGAGCGCTTCGTCGTCGACAATGATTCGCGTGAGACCTTCGAGACATGGGAAGCATGCATGGCTCAGGGTGTGCGGTCCCGCACCGTCGAAAAGGATGTCCCCGAGGAAGTCCAGCAGAAGCACGAAAAATCGCTTATCGAGGGCAGGGATGTTCTCAAACAGGCTGATCCGGCCGAGCGTCGTCGCTGGCTCGATCGTGAAGGACACGATTGGAGTGGCGCCTTCGGTCAAGATCCGCGCGCCTATACAGACTCACTCGGACGAAAAGTGGCAGAGCCTGGTCGTGATACTCCTCCCCATGACCCAGTGACTCCCCCGCCTCTCAAGGGCCAGCCGGATCCCAGGCGGAAGGATGGGGCTGGTAAGGTAGAGGCAGTTAACGGGGAGAATGGTGAGCTGTCGGATGAGTCATCAGAATCGGATAGCGAGGAGCTCTCTCGCGGTCCTTCGACAATTAATCCTGCAGCCGAGGCCTCCTCGTCGAAAGCCAGCATGTCTATGTCTCAGACCGAAGAGTCTAACCGGCGTAGTGATCAGCGGCAACAGCGGGGCTTAATGCAGTGGCGTCCAGCGCGCAATGCGGTCTTCGTGAAGGACGAGGCCAAGTTTGCGTTGAACAAAATGAAGAAAAAGGTTGGCGTTGGGGGATTGACTGGCAGAGAGCCGGACGTTGAGACTGAGACTTGAAGTGTATATCTAGTAAATACATGTTTTGGAAGGGTATTGGGGGTTTCGGAATGATTATATTATGGCGTTAGTCGGCGCTTACACGTGATTTACTACTACGAAATGCTATATTATGATACCAAGAACCTACTTTTCATCCCGATGGTACACTGACTCGTATCCCTGGTGCGTCGTAGCTCGATAGGTAGTGTATGCGGTTGATATCTAAAATATACCGTTCTACTTCCCATAACAACCTAAATGTTGTGGCAAGTATACCTTGGAATGAAGAATTGGAAGGAGGTTTACGATTCCGTTTATATGGTGCCTGCAACAGACAAAGTATCAATTAACAACCATTCCTCTTGTTCTACTCAACTGGTGGAGCTCGTTGAATCAAGAGGACGCCCATAAAATCTCTCACTGATTCAGAGTCGTAAGAGCATTTCCCACCAAAGCGCGACAAACAAGCTTGCTAACATCTTTAAAGCAGTATGTCCATTTGCTTCAATTAGTTGACATCAACAAAGATCACTTGACCATTTATATTTGTCAACATGAGCGCATCTCGCCCCAGAACAGCCGGGGGACCTCTGTAGTCGGGAGGTAGCCAAAGAATTCTTTCGTCACCTCTGATGGCCCACTCCCCATCAGAGTATAAGGCTGGCAGTGACAGTTCTGAGTCTGCCGACGTGATCAGAACGCCGGAATCCAGTTTGTATGGCCCCCGGCTCGTCTCACAATAATAGCAAACGGATGAAATTTGGCACCCTTTACTGTACGGTATAGCTTCCTGGAAAGTCCAAGTGGCAGTATCCCAAAGCTCCAGTTCTTTTTTCTCATTGAGCAAAGCGCAGGTCTTGCCATCCGTGGAAAATTCCGGAGAAGCAACAATTGGCGGCTTATCGCTGCTCCGTAGCGATTGTGTCCATGTACCCGTCGCGAGATCAATAACCTGGCATCCATCGAACCGCGTGGTTAATAGAAGTGTTTGACCGTCATGGGAGAGAACCACCCCAGTCATGGTCTGGAGCCATTTAGAGAGGTATTTCCTAGGTTGAATCCCAGTAGTATTAAGCTGATCATTGTCTAGAGTCTGCTTACAAGCACCAGTGATAGGGTCCCAAACCTTGACAGCGATACGGCTGGCAGTTACTAGGACTCGCCCATCTCCAGAAATTGCAACAAAAGGAGATCCAAGCTCAGGCTTTTCGCCATTGAGTCCCGGTATATGGATGTAAGAGCCTGATTCTCGGTCCCAGATACGTACTGAACCATCAAAGACCCCCGATGCGATGATCTTGCTGTCTGGTGAAAATGCGACATGTTCCACCCGTTCACTATGGCCCTCGAGTGTCTGAGTGCATGTTCTATCGGCGATACTCCAGAGCTTCACTGTTCTATCCATTGACCCCGTCGCGATGGACTCTCCATCTGGTGAGAAATTCGCTGTCAAGATTCTCTGATCGTGGCCCACGGGAGACTCCTCGCAAATGTTGGTGGTATCCCAAACGCGAAGTAGTCCTCCATCGTATCCAGGTGCTGTAGCTGATACCACCAAACCTTTAGTCGGACAGACCGATACGTCGACAGATAATCCTGCATTGAAGCTCTTGATGCGAGCACCAGTGGTGACATCTAGCAAATGAATTTTGCCGGCGAGTGGCGACGCTATAACGAAAGCCTTGCTGTCAGAGGTAAAGGCCGCAGCTTCAACAACCGGATCGGGACCAATTGTGTGAGTATAAGTTCCGCCGGGAAGCTCCCAAACAGTCAAAGACTCATTAAGGTCACCGGTATCATCGCCATTGACAGTTGCCAGCTTCGTGCCATCGGGTGAAAAAAGCACAGCCCGAGGATTGTTGCATTCTTCAAGTGTCCGCTGGCAGGTAACGGCTGGGTAGTCCCAGAGTTTCACATTTCCACCTTCCGAGGCCGAGGCAATGGTCTTCCCATCCGGTGAGAAGGCAACAGAGGTCACATCCCCGGTATGTCCATAAAGAGCTTTTGTGCACTTCTCAGTAGAAATATCCCAGATCTCGACTGTATCTTTGTAAGAGACAGCCAGAGCATCACCATCGTTTGCGAATACGATAGATTTGGAATCGTCATCACCGCGTGAATCGTAGCGTTGTACTTTCTCTTCATTGAAGAGGTTGAACCTTAGAGTGCAGGCCCCAGTGGAAAGATCCCAGACCTGCACTATACAACTAGACACCGAAGCAAGCAAATTGTTATCTGGCGAGATAGAGAAAGAATTGACCTGTCCCTCCTCGAGTTTGAGTGTTCGAGTGCATAAACCGGTTTCAGTATCCCAAAGCTGCACTACTCCCTTTCCGAGACTCGTCCAGCTTGAAGCTGAAGCATAGAATTTTCCGTCAGGGGAGAAAAGTACCCGTTCCAGGCCATCGACGGGAACTTGTGTCTGCAAGCAGGGATCCCAATTATCTCTGATACCCGTGATGTTCCTGATGGATGGTAGCCTCTCGTTCCAGTATCGGGTTTTCATCTCGCTTTTATTTGGGCTAAATGCAAGGGCAGCCCCATATGTCTGTAGCGGGACTTTTTCTATAATGGAAAGATTCGCAAGGACAAATCGCTCCGCATCCTTCAAAAAGCTTGAAAACTTCGGACTCATGTCCGGTGTCTTCTACTTTTCTGTAAGCACCTGAAACTTATAACGGTAGTGAGGAGATCATACCTTGAGGTTCGTGATAAGCTTCTGAACCGACGATAGTGCCGTGGGCAGCTTCCGGATTAAAGAGAGACCCTCAAGCCAATGTAGGAAATGTTCTTCCAAAAATTCGAACGCTGCTCCGTTATCGAGCAATTGGTCGTCTCCCAGACCTCTAGCTTCAGGCTCACATAGATGATCCACCCAGAATTCACAGGAATAGCGGAGGGGTGTCAAAGGACTGTTCTTTTCTCGACCAATAGCATCAGCCAGTTTAGTTCCCTCATTAATACCACAGATGTTATATCTCAAACTATCAGACATAGCGGAGATAGAGCGCTTTGCCATAGATTCATGAATTTGACCAGCTCCGCCTTTGTGGTGGGACCCAAAATAGGTAGTAAGGTGTTGTCGGGTTGAATTGTGAAGTATGTGAATCGTGTCATCATGGCAGGTCAAGAAGGAGCCACAGATTTGCACAATATCGTCTGTCGCATCTGATGGTAATCCAGCGATGATGGGTACCTCAGCATAGGATAAAGGCCTAGATGCGAAACAGATAGCTTCGAGAAGTTTCTTGCAGAATTCTCTATCCTCTTCATCCTCCGTTTTATCGATCTGAACCATCATCCGATCATAGATCGCAGAAAGGGAAGAAGGAGTTCCCTTCACATGCTCCACAGCTTTGCGTTGCTTTACATTCCCCGATGTTAGATCTTTTAGGACGAGAGCCACCCAAAGGAAGGTGATTTGTTCATGCCGGTTCAGCTCAGCAGATATGATGTCCAGGTTGTCCTGGGTGTAGTTGTGCTCGATCTGCAGCTGAGACAGCTTATACGTAATGTATGCATCTACTGGCTCTTTTCGAGCCAGTACGTCAAGCTCCCTCACCGCTACTCCATTTGCGTGCTTCAGCTTGTTGTAAACCTCAATCTCTGGTCGACTAGACAAAATCCACTTGATCTTCTTAGAAGCTTTCCAGGTAGGCTTAATAGTCTCTGCAATGAGTTGAAGCAGATCATTCACACCAGGGGTCCCCTCTGCACATTCATCGAGTGCATCAAATGCCAAGTACACCGGAGAAATATTCTCATCAGCTAACATATCTTTGAACGTGTCGCGGAGCGAGTAAAAGGCAGTGGGGCCGTGAAACATAGCAGAACCCGATCTTTTATGGGTTTCCACCAAATGGGAAATAAGATGTGGTTGCTGGAGCAATAGAAGCCATATAAGAGATCGAAGCGCGTCCATGGCACTGTTATTGGTTTTATCGTCTGCCACGCAAAAGAAGTATGAAACACCAGGGGCTAGCTTGGATTGCTTATAAAGCTCCATGATGATACCGATCATCAGCATCGTCTTCCCGGTGCCAGCAGGCCCGTTCAACCAGAGAACTTGGCATGTCGATTCGTCGCTCCAATCGGTGAAGGATTGATATTCGGTTGTGTTAAGAATCCACTTGAATGCCTCTGGGATCAATGTGTCCTTCTTGCCCTGGATAGAACTCATTTGAGCCTGAGGGTTAACAACATAAAGATCTTTCAAACACCCGTCATAATCCTCGCCTAGAGCTTTCTTGCTCTGACTGGCAATATAATCTTGGAGGGTCTGGTGGAAATCACTCAGAATCTCTTGAGACTTTTGGCCATTGCGGACAATTTCACCCAAAAAACTCTGAACTTTGGCCTTGTTGTACTGCTTTGAGTCCTGTCCCACGGCGGATTCAGCTTCCTTAACACTATCAAGTTGGCTGTTCCAGTCGTCGAGATTTATAGTGTTGCGGATGAATGTCCAGCCTTGACTTCTGTAGTACGAGCACGCGCTCTTCATCTGGTACAGAAGAAGTGCTTTATACAGCTCAGTCACTCGACTCTCCAACTGTCTATGTACATCTTCGAAAGACTCGTTCCCAATGACAATGTTTTCCCTGCTCAAGACATGGTCTGTCAAGCTGGTGTACCATTCCATCCTTGAGATAACGTAGCCTATGCCAGCCTCATTAGATTTGGATTCTTGGGAAGGATTTAACAGGAACTGAATAATTAGCCTTTGCTACATTAAAATGATTCATATGAAACTTTTGGTGCTCACCTGCAGCCCAATGCAGACACCTGCCCACGGAAGGGCGGCCTGGGGATTCGTTCCGACGGCGAGATCGATCACGCTCTTGAATTTCAGAACGAACTCAGAAACGCCACCTACGGCATTTGTAAGTTTTGTCGATTTGTAGATTTTCTCCTTGCCGGATTGGACAGTGTTTCTCAAGATATTCTCTCTGTCCACTTGACTATCCATTTTGGCCATGTTGTCTTTTATCGTGGACATAGGGACGTCTTCGTCTGGCTTGTTCGCCTTTTGTACGGCCATCATATAATCCTCAACTAGTGACTTTGTGGCTTCAGATTCCGCAAGCTCATCATACGCGCGATTCCACATTTTTTGGGAGATATTAAGCTCCGATTTATCTTGCGCCTTAGCGGGCATCTCCTGCTTTGGAGCTTCTGCATTGTTGGAGGATTCATTAGGAATGTCGGTGACTGGTCGGATTTTAGCATTGCTGCTTGTCCCGTTTGCCTCTGCGTCTGAAGATGTCTCCTGGGCCTGGGGCTTAGGCTTTCTGCAGCATGGAAAGAGCTTTGACAATCCCATGGTGCAAGGGCGAATGCTGGCTCTGATTGTTATTGTGTTAGTAATGAATAATCACCATTTTGAAATGGAATGTGTAAATAGGTACCCGATAGACCAAAATTCTTCCTCTTGTTTCGTTTTGCTTTGCTTTCTTTAACGATATTGTGTTGTCGAGATGAGCGGCCTGGATGCAGCAGAGAAACCTCATTTTTACCCCAGGCCCTCGAGGACTTGAAGTACCTCCTCGAAGTACATAATCGCTGTTGTTTTGATGAACGATCCAGCGAGCCGGGAAATATGGAGAATTGGTGGCCATAGCATTACTTTGGACCTCTCATAGTTCGGAGGAGTTGCCCCGCTGTTCAGCCCGTGGATATCAGCCCGATAAACTATTATGTCACTGTGGACAGATCGGCGCCAATAGTATTTGTTTTAGCGAATGACAGATTGAGAGTAGAAACCACCATTGGATTAACGATTAGAAGTCCGCTGATCTTAATTTGATGAGAGTACTGTGTATGTTATTGGGTTGTTAGAGCGAGTTGCAGGGATTTCTGCATGGAAAGTAAAGTAGTGCTGGGACGAAAGGCCCACCGATACGGCAGAATGGCGATTTTGATGCGGAGTACGGAGTACATACAGACTATACCTGGAAACAATATTCAGTTGTAGGTGTGACACAAACTATGTCGCAAAGAGCCGCCTAGTCTGTGGCTGCATAATACTGCACCTCATGTCACTTCAAGTTGCCAAGGAGATGGCGTCCGGGTCATACCGGGTCCACTCATAGAAGCACACTTTATTTACTCCGTGGTCTATGAGTATTCAAAGAGTGAGATATAAAGCCAGTGTAAGAAATATGTACATGAAGATGTATGCCCATTGATGTATTTGGTGTATTAATGGTACCGACTTGAATAGAGGTCGTATATGCCCGCACCCACGGGATGAGATGAGAATAGTAATCGCTTGAAAGAAAAACAAATGAGCCACCAGCGCCTCTAGCAAGCCATCAAGCAAAAGTAGAAACAGCAAACACATGATTCATAGAATCTTGAAGATATGCATCACAATTATATATGCGCGTAAGGAACAAGCCACCAGCAAAAGACCCGCGACTTTAGTCTCGCCCTCGCCCATCTAACCCGGTGTCATTGGGATAGATCCTTCGATTCCGGCCGCAGGTCTGCCAAAAAGCATGCAGGTTGATCGTATGGTATTGACTGTGGCAGCTCAGACTGCGCACTATCCGGACTACCCTCGATAGGACCGAGAGTCCACTTCCACTCACGGCGCCGTTTCACCCGACTCTGTCGCGGCGTCTGCGGCGTGGAAGAGTACGGGGTAGCCTCGAGACCGTCCAGCAGCGCCACAGCGCGAACCTGTCGCTCAATGCGCAGCGTGCGGCGTTTCTTGCGCTCTTCCTTGGAAAGAGATGTTCGGTCGCCGATTTCGTCTGCGCTTCCTTCGTCCGTGCTTGACTCTGATACTGATAAACTGCTTGAATCCGAGTCTGACCCTGACCCTGACCCCGAACCCGATGTAGATCCTGACGCCGATCCTAATTCGACTCCAGCTTCGTCATCTTTCTTGGTGACGCTTATGGCGGTGTGGGCGTGAGAGTGGGTGTTGGTGTGGGTGTGGGTTTTGGTGTTCGTATTGCTGGCCCCACTGTCTGCCTCGTGCACTGCCTCTTCCCGAACGAGATCCAGGTGTTGCGCCGTGTATCGCTCCGTGCGAATCTCTTCTTCGAGGATGTGTCGGAAGCTGACTTGCTTCTTGGCGGGGAAAAAGACCCGGCGTGCGCCTGCGCCGCCAGGTCCACCCGCGCCTGCGGAAACGGAGCCTGAGCGCCGCCGTGAGGCTCCCTCGAGCGGGGAGTTGCGGAGAATGCTGCGCACGCCGAGTGGGAGGCTGTAAGGGCTGCGATAGCTGTATGGGGAGTTGTTGGGGTTCGTGTGATGAATGAAGGGGGAAATAGATTTGGCGACAGGGACGGCAGTGGTGTTTAATCGCAGGCCCGAGTTGGAGGAGGTCTTGGTAGGTGAAGTGGTTGTGGAAGATGGGGATGTGGCATCGTAGGCATTCTTGAAGGTATTTCGGACGGTCGGCGATGCAGTTGCAGTTGCAGTGAAGGATCGCGACAGGCCAGTTGTAGATCGGCCAAAGGTGAGAGGTAGTGAGGTTGTTTGGAGGGTGAGTTTAGGGCGGGAGGAGATGCTGCTGTGGTCACTTCTACCACTCGGGGGTTGCAGACAGGACATGGTGGGTGAAGAGCATGGGCGTGAAGAAAGGGATGACTCGAGTGAAGAAGAAGGTGTCATTGAGCCAGCATGACGGAGAAGAGAAAGAGAAAGCGTATGATGTAGGAGTATGAATACTCGTATGTGTATGTAAGAAGAAAGAAGGGAGGGGTTGCGCTAAGAATAGTCGGCGCTTGTGATCGTCAGTCAGTCACAGCAGGCCGGTGGGTAACAACTAGAGAAATAATAGTAGTACTATAGGAGCACAAATATGTATGCTTGAATGCTCCTGTCACCTGAATAACCAACATTCAACAGAAATAGAAGCCAGCAGAGATTTTCCTGGGGACTTTGAACTATTGACGCCACATCCAGCCCGGTCGGAGATGGCGATCGGCCTTGACTGCCGTTCTAATTTAATCTTAAAGACTAGTGTGGTTATGGGTGGACTGGATCTTTGACTCATATCCTCTAGGCTGTAGGCTGTCACTATAATTTATTGTCCCTTCAAGTTGTCCTCTCCCGATGTAGTTCACAGTTGCTTGTCAGAGTATACACTGTCCTGTATAGACTGCACTGTTGGATGTTTGTTCTATAAAAAGAAAAGTGGGGCGAGGATCTTTGATGGCGAAAACTGGAGTTGACAGTGTGGCCACATGGATTGTCAGTACGAGTACCTACATGTATTCTAGGTAACTATCTGACGAGTACGACTGGCTCTGAATCTCACGAGATCTGCTTTCTTTTCTGTCTTATTTGCCTCCCATTTGATTAATTCCGTGGAGCTGCAGAGGAGTTATTAGCCGCACAGCTCCATGGCCGAATACTGGTGGCGTCGGTCTGGACACGGTAATGTCTTACTTACCTACTCCGGATCCATACTGTGGAATGAATTATCTCCTAAACAAAGCCCCCATCTACCAGTGCCAGGCATCGATCTTCCTGCAGCCCCCATCACTTCCAGCACATTCGATACCCTTGCCCGTTGGATCCCTAGCCGCCTATGAGTAGTAGCCCCAATCCTTTTTTTTTTAGACAAAAAACAACGCTCACATTTTAGAGTATTCCAGAATGAGGGGTATCTGGAGCGAGGGTTCCACTGCCAGTGCAAATCCTACCAATGTACATATTCATGCAACGTTTATATTAGTTGCTACGAGTACACATCCCTTACTCCGTAGAACAACAAACCCCGCCGCATTGCGCGTCTCGGTCCGCTGAAGTCTGGCCGTCCCCTTAACCTTGGATCGGGGCTCAGCACTGTGGTCCCAGTGGTCCCCGGTGCCTAACCCAGTCTGTGCTGCCGTCCACCCCACCGACGACACGGGAGAGTGCGGTCCACAGTTTGGTTACCGGGACCCTCCGCTTCCAGAAAACTTGCCGAAGCCAACGACTTCAACTATATCAACATACAGAGCACGATTAACGATTATTCTCTCCTTTGCCACATTAGCCCTCACCCGACTCATTGGATTGAATAATCATTATTTATATAGCAAGAACTCTCAAGAACTCTCGGCAAATAAAGCCGTAATCTCATCCTTATAAGCTGCCAGGGTCTGCACCCGCCCAACACTGCCCTTAACCGTCCGTACAAACGGCTTATCCTCCGCCGCTATGATAATTCGATCGGCAGAGAGAGCCACACACTGATGGACCTGAGCATTGACCTTATCAATATGAGACTGCAGAGCAGCAAGGAATGAAGCCCGGTCACTATCGTCCACAGTCCCGGTATACAATTCAAGCAAGAGTACCGGCGCCGAATATCCATGACCCCCAATCAATGCCGACTTAACAGCGGGGTGAGCTTCGATCTCCGGCTCTAGACGCGACGCATGAAGTCCTTCCCCGTGCGAAAAGCTAACATGGTCATCGGCACGACCAATAATCTTCCACAGACCCTTGTAAACAGGATGTTCAATCCAGAGATCATTTGTCGGGTAGCGATCACGGTCCGTATAAAGCTTGAAGATTGACTGCGTTCGGTCGTCGGGTTGGCGCACAAAGACTAACTCGTGCAGATCATCGAAGCGCTGCTCGAAGACCGCTCCGGCACGTTCGTGGAAACTGATGTAGTCCCATGCGTCTTTTTTGCCATGCATTTTAGTCATGTAGCCTCCGGCTTCGGTACTGCCGATGGTAGGTGTGACATTTGTATGCGACGCTAGCAAATTGCCTGCCTTTGCTGCTAGAGGTGCCCCGGCGTACTGAACATAGGCGAGGCTTCGCAGTGTATCGAGACCGGTCTGTGATAGACATATTTCTTCGATGAGGGCCGGTGTTAAAAGGGCGGAGTCTACTTTGCCGTATTTAATGACATCCAGAACGTTTTGAGGAGTTGGTGGTGCGGATGGTCCGACTACGATGACTGTATCGTTGAAGGTAGTCAGTCCCAATATGAAAATCATTCCAACCAGCTATTCAGGATTAGTCAGAATCCAAAATCTGAAAGGGAGGATTCTCAATGATAGAGAGAGGGTTGGAAATACATGTAAAGATGGCAGCGGGGTATATAGTCGTTTGTTGCTATACCGGCCGACCCAGCACTCCTCCATGCCTGGAATAGACGCCACCACGCCGGGCATCGCCATCATGTACTGCGTATATGTAAGTGGTTTAGGGTATCCTAATGGTTGGTCAGTATTAGTTGATACATTGCTATGCTGTATAAGCGACGAACCTGTGGTGCCTGATGTGTGGAAGACAACCCAGGGATCATCCTTAGCTTCTTCCCACGATTTGGAGTATGTATATTTGGGTGCTGTGTCTTCGTTTAAAAAGACGCTGAGATCAGGCACCGTGATAACTTGAACGTGAGGTGCTTCCTTGAGTACAGCCGCTATGGGTTCCGCCATCGCAGGTGTGCGCAGGTATAGACCACAGTTCTTGGCGTTGAGGATTCTCGTCTGAGCATCGGGCGTGATAAGTGGCGAAGGAAGGACGATCTAGCATCGGTAATGTTAGATAATTGTCACATTTTGAGACGTCTTTATCACTATGACATGCATACCACTTTCTGCAGTTTCGCTGCAGCCAATGCCAGGATTGGATAGCGCAAGTCCTTGGGACCCGCATAGGCAAAGCTTTGGAATGGCTCGGAGCTTGGGGGTAGATTCTCAGATAACCAATGTGCGGCATGGTTGGTGTAGTTATTCAGCTGGCGAAAGCTGATATCCTTGTATCCTTGGGAGAGATCTTGGTCGTTTACTGGAACCGAGGTCCATGGATTCCTCGAGTCATCGTTGGCTCTTCTCTCCACCGCGGAGATGGTAATCAGTTTGCCCTCATCGGCAGCGGCAGGAAAAGCGACTTGAGCATTTGCCATAGTTTATATTATGATCAGAATCTCTCTTATGTTATGTGTTAGAGATGTGGTGGAAGAGGGGTAGGTAGAAGGTTGCTTACGTTCTTCTCTTCGGTCGTTTTAAGGCCCCCACCCGAGCTCAGGCTAGTGGAGAAATTGCGAGCATCATTGCCCATGAAGCATACATTGAGTAAGTGATTGAGTATCCTCAGGGTCCAACCAACTTGGCAATATTTTCCTTGGCGACTAAGTGTATAGAAACTTGGAAATATGCGGGAATTCCGCGGCCATACAAAACCATTAAAGGCTGCCATGCTGGCAAAATTCTAGCACTCTCTGTAAGCCTAAATTGGCAGAAAGTACTATCCTAGCATTGCTTCCACGTATACCTATCTGCCATGCTCTCAATACTCTCGGGCCTCTAGTGTAACCAGATGGGGGCCTGATAGGGCGAGATGCTACGATCGGAGCTTGAGATGGATCGATTAGCGATCATTGGTAGTGGATTACCAATTCACTCGAAAGTAGTGACCTAAAATAAGATTAAATATTACGAGCTTCCAAGATTTATCTATATTTTCAGACCGGTTGTAGATTAGATTTTCAATGCAAGTCACAAATGAGCGGCGTAAAACACTATATCCGGTAGCTGCGTCGTAAATCACCACATTTGAACATGATGCAGCAGGGAGGTCAAAACTACAAATTCAACTAGTTTGCCAGGTTCAGTGACTTCTAGCTTCTGAACTGCCAGATATCCATGATGTTTGTTCCATTTTTTCGTGAATTTCAGCAATTCCAGCTTCAGCCGTGGGGCCAGCCACAGCCACAAGCACAGCCACCGCATCTCCAGCCACAGTCGCGCCAAGCCCTTCGGGATGGCCGTGACAGACTGGCCTGCCACGACAATCCTCACCTGTCCCAACAATCAGACTCAGGTCTCGTTCACCATTTTGGCCTTGAATATCAGTCCACCGTCCATGGAGGTGACTGTGTCCACTCGGAGTCTATGGCTGCAGCACCGGTGCGTGACGACCGTCGCATCGTCCTCCACCTGGTAAGCATTCCATTGTATTTACATAGCTGGAGCTGGAGCTGGAGCTGGAACTGACAAGACCAGGACTATGACTGTTTCTATGCCTCAGTCTTTGAGGTCGAGCAACCTGCCTTGAAGTCCCAGCCCCTGGCAGTCCAACAGAAACAAATCGTTGTTACCTGCAACTATGAGGCTCGACGACGCGGCTTGCATAAGCTGCAGCTCATCAAAGATGCCAAGCGCATTTGTCCCGAAGTCGTCATTGTTCTGGGTGAAGACCTGACCAAATTTCGAGATGCATCGAAAGATATATTCCATTTCATCCGCGGTTTCATCTGGGGTGGCCGCGTCGAAAGACTTGGCTTCGACGAACTCTCTCTGGACGTCACAGAAATGATCGACTACAATGTTGAACTGCTCAATCGGAATGACATGACTACTTCCTTCTTCCATCTCAACAGAAATGATCCGACCGTTGGATTCACTTACGATGCCACAAGATTTCACGGCTCTACATATCCGCCCCCGGGAGGAGAATCTTCAGTTGTGGAGTCCGATCCCTCAACCCTCGAAATGAGGCTTTTGGTTGGCTCCCATTTGATGGCATACCTGAGAAGCCAGCTCGAGTATGACAAAGGCTTCACCGCTACAGGCGGAATCTCGACTTCCAAGTTATTGGCCAAGTTAGTTGGCAGTGTTCACAAACCAAATCAACAAACAACGCTAGTTCCACCATATGAACTCACCAGCGATGGCAAGGAAAGCAATGTCATCCAGTTCATAGACGCCCACGAGATTCGCAAAATACCAGGCATTGGATCGCGGTTAGCACAGAAACTGAGAACGCGGGTTACAGAACAAAATGCTGGCGAAGAAGAGGTAACAGTGCGCGATATTCGCTTGTACCCTGGTATGAGCCCACCGCTACTGGAGAAAACTCTTGGCGGGCCAGGTGCCGCGAAAGGGATCGGTCAGCGAATCTGGGGGATAGTTCATGGCGTGGACAATACCGAAGTGATCGAAGGACGTGATTTGCCCACCCAAATCAGTATCGAGGATACATATGGTCGCGGCCATCTTGATAGCCCGGAAAGTGTGCGGCGGGAATTGACGGTATTGGCCAAGAGTCTGCTCCGACGAATGAGAACCGACTTGCTCGACAGGGGTGATGGCAATGATGAGCAGCCTAGGTGGCTGGCACATCCACGCACGCTCCGATTATCGACGCGGCCAAGGAACGCACCGGAAATGGACGGGGTGCGGACGTACAACGCTAATCGAATCTCGCGCTCGGCTCCACTGCCGAGCCTAGTCTTTAATCTAGACGAAAGTATCGATTCCTTGGCCGAACGGGTTGTCCAGGATCATGTCATGGGGATGTTCCGCAAACTACACGCTGAAAAGCCCGGGTGGGACCTTGGCTTGATGAATATTGCCGTGACAAACATGATTGAGAGTGCGGGCAACCAGAAACAAAGTAGTGGACGAGATATCGGGAAAATGTTCCGGCAACAAAAATCAATTCTGCGGGAGTGGACTGTGCACGAGTCGAATGATCGATTGACGCCAGAATCCGAACCCGACGTGTTAGAGAGTGATCCTGGGTGGCAAGACGGAGACGAAGATGGGGATCACGACGCGCCGTTGCTAAGCATCGAGTGTCAGTTATGCGGGGCTCCGATCCCACATTTTGCTCAACAGGCGCATGAACTCTATCATGCGAGCGAGGAGACTTGAACACTTTCCAAAAGGAGGAAATGCCTCGAAATAAAGCCCGAATATAATGGAAATCCTATGTTACAGAGTCGGCTCCCTGTTCCCGCCAGCAACGTCCTTTTAGAGGATGGGAGGAGAACAAAAACAAAACTCGAGAAGCCTAAGGCCACGGTCCTGTCTAAGCTACATTTCACTACGCGGGTACCTGCCAGAAGAGTTTATTCGGACCAAGAGTAGGATACGGAGAGGACCTTTAAATTTGCAAGCCTGGTGCGAACGAGCCAACGCGGGGGAGGGTCCGCAACACTCCATCGGGCCAGGGCTTAGCGCCGAGTCACGGCCCCTCCACCTGGTCCAGGGATGTCAGGATGTCGCGTGAGATATTAGCCATATGATTGACTTGCCGTCCGATAATTATCCGGGGTGCGTGAAGGCACATATAATGGCATTCTCCTAAGGCAGAAGAACAATTAGCCTTTGTGTGGAGGGGGAAGCCGTGGCGACTGATTTACAGTTTCTGGCAGGATTGTGTGAATCGCCGTAAATCGCTTCGACGAAAGACCAAGAACAGCGAAAAGCGAAAATGTGAAACGAAGGAACCAGACCGTGCTCATTGGAGGATTCCATTCGCTTGGTGCGATGCGGGGAAATTAGAAAACTTTAGTGCTGACCCGAAAGGGCCAAGGCTCAACCCCCCCTGATGGCGAGACCCTCTGGGCCAGACACTTTCTCGCCTATTCTGCCTTCATCTCACAAATATTGCCTATATCCAGAGGGACTCCACCGGAGTTGGGTTTCTTGAAAAGTCCATTATGGGCTCGTTTAATTCGGTTGACCCCACGATTGAGCCTGTAGACGGGGTTTTGAAACGCCGTTTCTACCGTGGGATCCAGTTGGTGCTGTGCTGGGAACTGAAGTTTGCATGTGCCAGTGCGTGGCACCTACTTGAGAGAATTAATATACTACCCCGGGCCGATTCCCCCAATCAAAAAACTTCAGAGTCCGCGCTTCGTTTCCTCTTTCCACCGCGTGCTACAACTCAGGCAAGGACCTCACGGTGTTTCCACATTTGTATCTCGCTCGCTAGCTAGCGTGGGATCTGACCCCCCGGGCCTTTAGCCACTAACATCGAGCTTGGGGTCCCAAAAGTACTCATTTTCGGCACTTCCACCCC